>JABXJD010000238.1:0-457500 GCA_013375575.1 Percina caprodes | reverse complement strand
CTACTCCGCTACATCTTTAGTTACTCCACTACATTCATCTGACAGCTTTAGTTACTAGTTACTTTAGTTAGTTTAGTTACAGCACACATTTTTATTATAAAATCTAATGTTTTATTCTAAAGTAACCTAGCAACAATATACCGGTCTCCAGGTCCAGCTGAGATGATGAGACCATTAAACACACAGCTGCTTGGATCCTTTACTCTTTCTATAATATTGTCTTATTTTCCTAGTGATACCTGCATACTTTTAGCATTTTCAATGCATACTGTTTACCTGTAACTGAGTGTTTTCACAGTGTTATATTAGTCCTTTAACCTAAGTAAAGGATCTGAATACTTCCAGCACTCCAAAGGGAAATAGAAATAGATGGTAATGTACTACATCTTGTACCATGTGATGATAAGATACCTTGCATGTTTTCAGGGGTGGAGATTACGAATTTGAACAAATAACTTGAAATGACACCATCGATCAAAAACATGTCCTTATTTTTTTTAAAGCACTAGACCACTCTTGTGGCGTTGATTTTGCAGTTCCAATCCTCTTTGGTCTCCATCGATTGAGTCTTTTATCCGATTATTTCATCAACACAGCCGGTTCCATGCTCAAGTTTGAAAGATAGCGTGTCCATTATCTGTTGTTTGAGATGTGAAGGCCTGCTGATTTGACGTTTTTCTTCCTGCTAAATAATGAAGCCTGAGACGGTATGCCAGCGAGCGTCTCAGAGACGCTTGTTTCCTGCAGGGATGTAATCAGAAGGCAGCATCAGCATCACTCCACCTCTGCTCAGTGCGTCTCCAGATGTGCAGGAAGTTTACACCGGACTAATTATGCCCTATATGTGTGTACTCAGCATGTTCATGTGCTATTTGTGTTGGAATGCCACTGCCCTTTGGCTCTCTACCTGCCAAAACCAGAGAGTAAGAATGTTGATGAGCATCAGCATCACCAGGTCATTTTTCCAAGGCTTCATCCCCGAATGTTTTGACTGAAGGGCCGAATGTCATTTTAAAAATTGTTGAAATTAAAAGTTAAATTTGTGCACAATATTGCATGTTATTGCATAATATTGCATAATATTGCCACATTTAGTTTGATGTTCCTTTGACATTTCAACCCGGTCTCATGCCAGTTCGTGAATTGGTCACGTTACTTTTTATTTATTTACTATTATGTGTTCAAGTCATGATTTTCGAACATTACCATTTCATGAACTGCCACTGGGCTGCTCCGGGGAAATGAAACGCCACACGCCGGCAGCAACAACGGGATGGAACACCAGATGCAGGACCCGATCCCCGGGCGCAGGGACACGATCCGTGGTCTCTGGGGGACGCAACAACGGGGAAAGGGAACGCACAACAGTGGTTAGGAGAATAATGCAGAAAGGAACTGAAATATGTGGGACACGATCCTCGATCTCCGGGGTGAAAGTCCTGTGTTGTTTGATTTTCAACTTTCCAATACTCCTCGCTACCATAATCGTTCTGTGATCACGTAATCGGTTTCCCAGTAAAATACATCACTTCAAATTCGTAATCAACTAGTTAACAAAAATATCGACATTAACTAGTACTGAAGGTAGTCTATATCAATGATGTTCCACTTCCGGGACTGCTCCAGATGTCAGTCTTTAAGGACGGATGTCCATCCCCTTCCTCTTTTCTGTTCTAACCTCTGGTGGATTTCCGAGGACTATGGTTACCTGGTCCTCAGATCTCTGCAGGGTAAATCCAGACAGCTAGCTAGACTATCTGTCCAATCTGAGGACTATGGTTACCTGGTCCTCAGATCTCTGCAGGGTAAATCCAGACAGCTAGCTAGACTATCTGTCCAATCTGAGGACTATGGTTACCTGGTCCTCAGATCTCTGCAGGGTAAATCCAGACAGCTAGCTAGACTATCTGTCCAATCTGAGGACTATGGTTACCTGGT
The DNA here is from genome assembly GCA_013375575.1 of Percina caprodes. NCBI lineage: Eukaryota > Metazoa > Chordata > Actinopteri > Perciformes > Percidae > Percina > Percina caprodes. The sequence continues at coordinate 455,562 of JABXJD010000238.1, read as the reverse complement.
CCTCAGATCTCTGCAGGGTAAATCCAGACAGCTAGCTAGACTATTTGTCTAATAGTTTTCTTTAGACGACTAAAACTACTTTTGAACATACATGTTCCACCAAAACAAGTTCCTTCCGTCCTATTTTGCAGAGGCACTGTGGCTCCGCCGGCGCCTTGCACCGCCCATTGTGATTGGTTTGTACACAATAAATACCCATGCACCCATTTGTGACCTCTCCAATTGAGATGCGCAGCACACCTTACATGGTCTGTGCTGCTTTTTATGTGCAGGTAATTATAATGAACGTGCTGTACTGCGGGCATGCCAAGCAGATGTAACGCTTGATTAGCCCAAACGTTTGTGCCATCTAACTAACATCAGCAAACTCGTCAGCTAACATCCAACGTAGGCAATCCAATTGAGTGCACGTGAGCGCACGTATTTGAGTTCCTTCAGTATCAGATGCCGAGACAAAGCTTCAGTATTTGTTGGGGGACAGTCTGTGAGAACCACGTGGAGACAATCCCAAACCTCTTTCTTCCTCATTATTACGAGTACAGCCCCTTTAACTCAAGATTTTAAGAGAAGAAATGATATAAGTGGCCACATTGCTGACATTTTGCATGGCAGGATATTAATTACCAAAACTGTGAAGTGTGAAGTGCAAAAAGAAAAACCCTAAACTGGTGTTAAAAGTCATTCAGCATGTGCTCCATGGTGGATGTAGACAGAAAGTTTGGCAGGAACTGCTGTAATGACATTGATTTGACTTTGCATTTTTACAGGTGACATCTCTTCCAAACCCCGGAGGCTAGAGATTTATGCCCACAGTGACAGTGGGGAAGACAATGATGGCTTCCGCAGTGTTGTTTTATGACTGCGAGACCCTGAATATCCCATACCTCTTTATGTTCAATATGTCATTCTCTCTGTCTCGCTCTCTCTCTTCAATCCTCAGAGTTTCACTGCACTCATGATCACTTCCTAAGGTGGTGAGATTGCTCCATGTGGGGTTCTTCCAGACTCAGAATGGGCCTGTGTGTGTGTCAAAAAAGTCCGCTGTGAGTCAGGTGCAAGATAGGGCCCTTAGTGTTTTAAGGCAAATGATAGAACAGCTAAAAGAGTCTGGTAAGTTCAGAAAAATCACTTTACCGTATCAAGCCTTTTGAACCTTGAAGACAACATTTCATACATTACATGTGGTGGTTTGGTGTTTTGTTATATGTTTCGTCCTTGTGATTGTGTTATTTTTTGGCCTTGTATATGTTTTAGTCCTGGGTTGCTCCCTTGTCTTGTCTAGTTGTGGTTTCTGTCTTGTGGTCTCTTGTGAGTGTGTGTATGTTCTGTTTCCTGTTTTATTTTGATAGTCTGGTTTCCTGTGCTGTCTTGTCTTTAGGTCTTGTCTTCCTGTGTCATGTTAGTGTTCCTGTGTTTTCTGTTTTTACTTGGACTTTATTTTTGGTACTCCTTTTTTTCCTGCTTTTTTTCCAGGACTCTTTTTTGTTTTTGTGCATTTCTGGATTCATTAAATCATCAAAACTACCTTCCGCCATTCACCAACCTTCCATAAATTACATTGCATTACATTACTTCATATTACAATTACTCTGATATCCAAAATATAGGATGCTATCAAGCCTCATGTACGGATATTGATGTATTGCCCAGTGCTACTCTATGTGTAGACAAGGCAAACAACCAACAGGCATAACATGTGTATCTGTGAAGCAGACAAGACACACACAAACACGTTGAGTGACTGAACACAGGATGACACTAAAACTACTCCATCTGCTCTCACTGTGACATTCTTTTGAGTCAATTTGTACATGCACATCTAGTTTCCTCATTAGTGTTTGATTTTGTCACTTCAAACCCAGGAAGATCTATCGTTCCATCTGCCGCACGTAGAAGTGAATATCATTTCACATCTCACAATGCTTTCATTTTTCACACGCAAAACAACACAAATTCTCAGCTCCTCGATCTGTAAATTGCCAATGCGAGCCCGGCCCCCTCGTTTCCATATGCTGCACGCTGATCTTTATAGCAACAACAAAAAAGGGTAAAAACCTCCAAATTGATAAACCTCTGAGGGATTGTGGCCGACTCAGCAGACGTGCGTGAGCCAGAGTGACGCTCCCTCAAGCTGCCTGCCATCCGTCAGCCGCTCGCAGACAGACTGCCCTGCTGGATGTTTTTCCTCTACAGCTGATGAAGCAGCAATGGCAGGAAGCGTGAAATGCACTAGGCTTTGTCGCCGCCGCAGACACACCAGGTGATTCTGGCATGGTGGGAGAAGATATGAAAGGGAGGAGAAGGGAGGGAGGTGAGCAGAAGTGAGATGTGATATCATCCTCTCACAGTTGCTTTTTCACAGATGACATGCTATTCCACTCCTCTGCCAATACACTGCCTCCTGTTAAATACCTTCCCTTCCTGGCCCAGCCCCCTTTTCTCACTCTTTTAAGCCTCCATCTTCCTATTTTCAAGCGGCTTTCTTTGCCTCTCCTCTCTCCTTCCATTTCATGTGTGACAATGCGTCCTCCATTAAGTCTTTTATAGGCTGATGGAAATGTCATAAGGCCATTGAGACGGCCATACATCACCCTTTTCACTCCCTCCTTCTGCTGAGCCTTCACTTTTCCTTTGCTCTTTCCCCCACTTTGTCACAATGCACAGCCAGCTTACTGTCTCCTTAGAATCACCACATTACCCAACAAACTGCCGCCATCCCTGCCTACATCTTCAGATATGAAACAGCCATAATCTATATGCTCCACAAAAGCACAGCTGCTCTGGATCTGCGTGTAAGTGATGGATTTCCACTCTGACGCAGCCATGCTTTCTCCTCAGATCCACATGCCCCCGAGGGAGATCCAGGCTTCCGTAGGTGTATCAGTCCTAACGCACATCGGCTTGCAGGGATTTACAGAAAATCTGCTTATGTTGGAGCGATTCTGATAACCTAGAAGAATAAGCCATTTTCCCATTTCCTGTAACTGCGGCGTAGTCACCTTGGTGCTTGTCGAGGTGTGGGTGTAATAGGTAAAGGAATGATGTCAGGTAAAGAAATGAGTGTGTGTTAGCAGGCGGGGAGCACCTGCAGGTTCCCTGTTCTCCGCCCTGTCCCCCTTATCATATTACAGCTCAGATAGATGGTACCCCAAGCCCAGAGGTAAGGGATTAATTTGTTTAAAGCTCCGCAGACTGCTTTGACTGACCTTGGTTGGGCAGAGAGAAAGAAAAGACAAATAATAATTCTTTCTTTCCTGTTCGTGCCCTGTCTGCACATTCGCCTGGAGGGAGAGGGACAAGATTAAAGGAACAAGGGAGGCAATGTCTCTCCTTTCAGAAACTAAAAATTACAAAGTAAGGCAGCCACTGGCCTGTTTCAAACAACGCTACCCTCACAATTGTACCACGAACCAACCCCTGCCAGAGTCTGACTCTTTATATCTGGCAGCGCAATTTGTTTCCTAAAGATGACAGTAACATTCAGTTCATGAGGATTGGAGTCACACCCATATTTAAATGTGTGTACGCTTATATAAGAGTGTACGTTAGATTGAACCGTTCATATAGCTACAAAAAGTAATGCACTGTTTTTTTTTTATGTATTTCACTGATTGCTGCTGTATAATCCCCAAATTCCACAGAATGCGGAACGGCTGCGGATCGGCTCCGCTGCATGTCGGTCCATGAAATCTCGCGAGTTCATATAGAATATAGTGGAAATGCACACATTGACTTTAATGGAAACCTGATGACTCCGCCGCCATTCCAGAGCGGATCCGCAGTCGTTACGCATCCCGTGGAATTTGGGGGTAAGAGCGCAAAGATCTGCCTATATGGAGGAGGTCTGGGTGGACGGATGAATGGTGGGTGCTTAAACACAGGGCTTTCAGGTGGGGGACGACGACTTTGTGTCCCAGAAGAAGTTACGGTGAAATAGACTTTCACCCAGGACACCGGTGTAGTTGTCCCAGGAGAACTGCTTAAGGAGACCCGTGTTTTAACCCAAACCACAATCTTTTTTCAATCATATAACCCCCATTCAAGACAGTGGATCGCTAAACAGGAAGTAGCCGCGGGGTCTTTAGTGTGCCATACAGTGCAGGAGTAGTGCCCATAATCCAGGTCATCTCTGGCAACATGCGCCACTGAGCAGCTGTCATAGGAATGAACGGACACTGTCACGTTATATATATTATGTTCTATTATACTGTACATTCATGGTGTGTATTCATGAAAATAAGGAAATATGTTACCCAGTGTGACTATAACTAATGCTGTGCTTTCAAGAGTTTTTGGACAACAATGGAGACAGAGGGAAGAAGACATATCAGGCTTTGACACACACACACACACACACACACACACACACACACACACACACATTGTTTGTAGATACTTTCAATGCTGGTTTTGGTCTTCTCATGGGATTTGGAGATAAGAAGAACATATAGAATAACATCAAACTTATTGTTAAAGTGTATATATTATGAAAAACAAATACTTTTTTCTGGGATTTGGGGGGTTATTTTGTGTCTCTGCTGCTTCCACACACATACAACCACTATCCATGGTGTTCTGAGTGAGATCCGGTTCCTGAATGTCCTCTGTCTTCAGTCTCTGGGTGAGTTGATCAACATCTGCACGGCTTTCTACGTCACTAGAGACGAGGTGGCTAACCGTAGCATGCTAGCTCGTTCTCAATGGAAAACACTGCTCCAACAGCCACTAGTGGACCAGAATCTCCAATAGAACTACTTCCTGTCCCTGTTCTACTTCCTGTCCCTGTTGGGCAGGTATTCCACAAGTGGCCCTGGTCTAGAAGAAGTCTCCCAGCTAATCCTGCCTTGGACTGACCAAGGCTGGAGAAAGAGTTATCAGCTGATGGGATCTTACCGAGCTACTGAGCATGTGCAGCTCCCAACAAAGATAGGATAGAAGGGAGATGTCTCACTCTGGAGCTAAAACAAGTGAGATGTCTCACGTTGGAGATAAAACTAGTGAGATGTCTCACTTTGGAGCTAAAACAGAGACCCAAACACACAGGGTGAAAACAGGATCTGCTGCAATGTGCAGTACAACAAAAAGATGGTGTTTTTTGAAAATGAAACCATGGAAACCTATTCTGGTACAACCTCAAAATAGAATTATGAACCTGAAAATGAGCAGAATATGGGCACTTTAAGCTCAGGATGAGAGATAAGTGAATGCATGTTGGGTGTGGTTATGGGTTAAGGATAGAGGGTGAATGTATTGATGCCAAGTTTAGTGATTTAATTGAAGTAGCACACGGTATTTTCCTCAGTTCAAAAGTAGGAAAAAAGTTTCCTCAAGCAAGTTTAAACAATTAAGTGAGAAATCTGCCACTCGGACACTAACAGTGTTGTGTGTACACCGGCGGCTGAAATGAATTCTATTAATTCAATAGATCACAAACCTTAACCGGAAATACGTTCTGAATTACAGGGTAATAATAATATTTCTGAAGAAATATCCAAGTAGATTAAGCACACGCACACATGTAGTATGCACAAAACACAGACACACACACACACACACATTAAATTCCCGTCACTCTTGCATGTATTAGTCCCATCACAGGCCCGTGAGATGATGCTGTTCAGAAGGTGTGGCTGTCAAAATCAATAAGGGCCTTCCAGTGTGAGGGGCCATTAATTCCAAAGTAGCCACTCGGCATGTTGTCAGATATGAATAATGGTTTGCATAACAAATCATTTCGCTGTCTGACAGATATTCCAGCGTCTGCGCGGGCCCTGGCTCCGGTTGCAGCACTTTGCTCCCATCAGCAGCCCCGCCGCTTGATCAATGCTGAAGTTGAGGACCGGAGGACGGCGAATTGGCAAAACTGATTTTTCCACGAGAATGACACCTTGTTCTGTGGCCACAGAGAAGATAATACAGGAAAAGGTTAGGCGCCGCAGTGACGGAACGAATCACCAGCAGTCATAAACAGTTAGTGTCCCCACAGCTGCGATATAATGATGTTTTCTAATCATCCTCGAGGTCGCTGTACCTCATCTCTCACCGATGACATCTTTGTAGCAAATGCAATTTGACCAGAAAACAACAACCAGTATCTTCTGTCAGCCAGTAACTTTCCACATCCCTCCTGCAGCAAAACACAGGCGCTTAATCTGCCCTCATAAAAAACAAGACAGGCAGGACAACATCTGGACTATGCCTAACTATCCGAAGGGAAATGTTTGGCTGCCCCTGTGCCAACAATCTAAAATGACATGTTCAGTCATATATTCAAGTTAATTTACTCAAAACATATGTGTTTACACAGTCAATATTTGCATATGTACTGTACATCTTTCATTATTTACATCAGCAGTTATGAATCAACCTGTGGTTTTCCTCATATTTACCTGAGTCTCAGTTCTGCTAGCGTCTGATTGGGTAGTTTGGCTACAGTAAAGTACTGCTTGACAGAGTTATCCATCTCCATCCATGTAGTCTTTATCGACAATTAATAATTTCCGGGATTGTTCCTGTGCCGCCCTGGACGTTCTGCCAGTTGTCCCTCAGATGTCCGTCCCCTTCCTCTTTCTTTGTGTTGTTAGAGCAGTCAGAACGTTCACATGTTCCGCCTCCAAAGCCGCCTACACAGGAGCCGCGGTAAGACCGCTCTGGGCTGGCCGTTCCATTGTTTCCTATGGGGAGAGCGGTGCAACCCAACTAGGCACAGCCAGCGTGCGCTGCGCAAAAAGTTGAAATTCTTTCAACTTTGGCCATGTTGCCGCTGAGCTTTTTAAGGTGCAACCATGGGCACAACCAATTTCCAGAACGTTCCTGCGCCGTGCTTTGCCTCTTTGCTCTGCGATCATGTGTAGGCAGTTTAAGAACCCTGACGTTACACTTATGAAGGAAAATAAACTCAAATAGCCTTTATGGCTGCACAGTTGTACATGTAAAGCATGATAACATTGTTGAATATTAGGAAAACATATATTATTTGCAATAAATACAGTTCTGCATTTCTGCTGCTTTCAGTATTCTGCTGAATGCAGTAAAAAAGAATGACAGTTACATTTTAAAGTGCAGTTTTCTACGGACATATTTGGTCAACTGACCACAAATGACCATGAATAAATTGTATTCATTTGCTCAGCTCTCATTTGAACGCACTGACATCCTCTCATGTGTTTCTTTCTGTTGGGGTTGGTAAGGGGAAGTGCCTCAGCATGCAGTTAACCGCTTTAGGAGACAGCGGCGTGCCATGCAACGACACTTGCTGCTGGAGAAAAGTGGCAGAGGAACAGAGAAACCAGGTTATATGCTGCGCTGCAGGGCCTGTATGTACTCTGACACTCCAGGACGCCTCTGAAATGGACCACTAGTGGCCCGAGTGTCTGGAAAGAATTGAAAATCTATTTGAAGTTTTGGAGCAGAGAGAAAAATGCACAGGTGAACTTAAGCTGGATGTATTCTATTTCTCCATTTCATGCATTACGCCATTCATTTTGGATTCCTTGTACTGAGTGAGCTGCCATGTACTCAACTCATCCCAAAATTCCCCAGCAGCTGAAATATATTTTTAATGGAATGAGCTTATCAAAAATACTTAAGGCTGTGAATGTTTCAATCCCAATCACTTCTAGTGTAGATCGCTGATAAGCTGCCTTAAGTCACAAACAATAACACGTTTAATAAGCTTTACACAGTCTCATCAGTGATAATTAATTTGCCTCCAAAGTTGAACATTGTGCGTGGGAACAATAAATCCTCTAAATCCACAGCAGGCGGCAGGCAGTTCCTCACTAAATCAGTCAGGGTAAAAGCAGTTGATCTTTGCAGTCAAACTTAACTGGAAACCATTAAATATGTTTTGGTAACAGCTGGTGGGAACTTATTAGGAGGGTTTAAACAGCTAGGCACTTAAATTCACACACACACACACACACACACACACACACACACACACACACACATCACAAAAACGCCTTATGATGTATGATCTGAAGACATCAGATCAAGAAATCAACATGAAAATTCCTCAGTTGATTACATACATTACGAACATATTTTTATTTTACAAGTTTTCTGAAATGTTATGTTAAAATATGCAAATCAGGCATTATCATCCTAAAAATGTGCAAATTTACATGCATTTCTAGAACATTCCAACTTCTCGTGGTTTTTCACATTTTGTCGACAGCCATAATATTTTCTCCATGTTTTTAGAATTAAAATGTTACACAAATCCGGCTTTGAATTATATCTGAACAAAGCCGTGTGTAAAAACCTTCAGGATATTGAATGAAAGTGGAAAGTTTGGGGTAAGTGTTACTGAAGAGTCTGGAATTCTAATCTTTAAAGATACAAATCTAATGCTAACGTTTTGTGAATTTAGGAGAAATCTACATGCCCAACTAGACAGTGTGTAGTAAAATAACTACAAAAAACTATTTTTATTTCAATAGTCTGAAAGAAGACATGTGATGGTAGCACAGTAGCCTAAAACCTCAAAATTGAATAATGTGTTTGCCTGTAGTGTCTCCTTAAATATATATATATATATATATATATATATATATATATATATATATATATATATATATATATATATATATATATATATATGATGATGGTAGTCGTAGTAGTCCATGTCATAGCAGGGCACTGCAGGGCGTTACAGGGCGTAGCAGGACGGAGCAGAGCATTGGTGGAATATGATGATATGATCATGCAGTCAATAGAGATATATTTCAAAAACAAGCAGTGCTGTAACAGGACCCCAAGTCTGCGCTATTACAAATAATTTATATTTTATAAATAAAATATAAATTTTATATATATTATATTCAAATTGCTCTGCCCTTCCGTCCATAAGACTGACTCACTGCCTTGTTACCACTGTGGGGGGGTCTATCCCGCTGTTAACACTGAATGGATGGCTTAATACATAAAAATGTAGACAAAAATGGCATATTGTATGTGCAGGGATGGCAGATTAATAAGCAGATATACTCTTCATGACTGAATGTAATTTTTGATGCTTTGCGCTAAAAGTTGCGCTCCTATTGGTCCAATCAGTGTGGCTGTCATTAAAAAAATAGTGAAGACCACTGCTCTAGATTGTAGCCGAGTTTGTAACAGGGTTCCTTGATAATAATGTAACTTGGTTCTTTATGTTTGCTATATGGATTTTTTTCTGTACAGGCATGCAGTACCTGTGGAGTATAATTATGTTTTGGGATTTCCTGAAAGAGGTTCAGCCCGTTTGTGCCTCCGCCATTGGACACAGAAAATTGCAAAACTAGCTGCCCTGAGTGAAAAAATACGACCGGACTGACCTTTTGGTAAAAAAAAAAAAAAAACACAAGAAGAGAGGCATTTTCTATATGAGAAGAATAAGCTGTGAGTCATGAGGTCAAAGTTGACTCAACTTTCAATTAAAGAGACATGCTGTCATCACTCCAACATGAGCAGGCCCTCAGGATATCCAGGTCGAGGTGGGCGCTTAAGAAATTCTCTCACTCTGTCCCGGCGTGTCAGCAAATGTCACAGCCCCGTTCTCCGTGCAGCCTTCTCAGCCTTCCTCGCTTCGCTGCCGAGTAGGTCTGTCCTGACATTTACCAAAAATGGGCTCTGTAAGGTTAAACTCCGATGACAAAAGTTTCAAAAGTGGACTGCACCACACATTCAAACGTCTCTGGGTATGAGATAACATCAAACCTAGAAGGGTTGCTAAGGAAGACATTGTGCATCAGTGAAGTGTGTTTTTGATGTTGTATGTCTACATTTGTGTGTGTACTTGGTTGTTTTTTTATAGTCTATATCCACGACGTTCCACTTCTGGGATTACTCTGGTGTCGCAGAAAATGCCGCCCGATGTCCCTTATTTCGGCCGGATGTTCGTTCCCTTTCTCTGTTTTTGTGTAGGCGTTCTAACCTCCGGTGGATTTCTGAGGACTATGGTTACCTGGTCCTCAGATCTCTGCAGGGTAAATCCAGACAGCTAGCTAGACTATCTGTCCAATCTGAGGACTATGGTTACCTGGTCCTCAGATCTCTGCAGGGTAAATCCAGACAGCTAGCTAGACTATCTGTCCAATCTGAGGACTATGGTTACCTGGTCCTCAGATCTCTGCAGGGTAAATCCAGACAGCTAGCTAGACTATCTGTCCATTGGTTAAAAGTAATACCAATAAACCAGAGCATAATTTTCTCCCATCTATGTTTTTTATTAGTTGTTACAGATTACTACTAGAGATACTACGATTCCTTTTTTGTGCTTCTCGATACCGATCCCAAAACCTGAACTTGCATATTGGCCCATCCCAAGTACCGATCCAATGCCAGTGAGTTATATTTTTTAAACAGCTGTATACTACAACAGCTGTTAATGGATGTGACATTATTCTCATTCTTGTCGGTCTGGCTCTGGTTAAACTCAAAGAATGAAGAATGAATGTCATAGAACTTTCTTTTATTATCCACTTTGACAATTACATGGTATGGTATCGGTGCATAACCTCCAGTACTTTCCAATACCGGTACCAGCAGTTTAGGCAGAATTGGAGGCTTTTCCGATACATCTCTAGTTACCCTCACGTGTATTGTTGTATTTCTTTCCCTGAGAGGATCGAATGGGAAGGTTGTGTTTCTGTGTGGTTGCATCAGCTCCAACTGTAATGAGACGCTGAGAGGCGTTCAGGTGCAGGCGTCCCAGAGAACTGATATCCACGTCCTCATCAGACCTCGGATTCAGGAGTCGCTGACTCTGAGGCTTTCTGTTGCTCTATATTGCTGCATCACCATTATTGCATTTCCCTTTGTAAGCCATATTGTAGATGGCCAGTAACCCCCACCCTCCCCCCCATCTCCCAAGGTGTCAGCTGAGCTTCCTCCTTTCTGCTCAGCTACTTGATCACAGGTGCTCCCACTGTAGCTGATGTAGCAACACGGGCCAGAGGATGCGTCAGAGCTCATTATGAGTGGTGGAGGGCCACGAGGGCCCGGCCGGGGCCAGTCATACACTGATGGCAACATTACTGTAGTTTCAGTCAAACCAAATAATGGAAGGAATCCTCAAATTAAGAATTAAATAAAGCTATCAGACAGACTCCGTAGTGCCCACACATTTAAATCCCCAATTTAGAAATCTCAAATTCATCTTCATGACACTTGACGGGAAAGAGAGGAAGAGGTGATGAAGCATGAATTTTGTACATTTACATAACGAAATATGGGAACTGGAGGGTTGCTGGTTCGAGTCCCTGTTCGGACCAAAGTATGGTAGTGGACTGATAGCTGAAGAGGTGCCAGTTCACTTCCTGGGCACTGCCAAGGTGCTCTTGAGCAAGGCACCGAACCCCCAACTGCTCGGGGCACATTTCCATGGGCAGCCCCCACACTCTGTATAGTTTGTAAATAATTACTTACATAAATCTCAAAAAATTTAAAAACGCACCTCGCTACACCTCGTTATACTCCTTTTTGATGTCATATTTGTACTCTTGGGGTCTCCTAGAAAATGTTTACATGCTTTGATGTTCCAAAAACATATATAGTTTTTTCATACTGCCCATTGCTGAAGCTCCGCTGCCTGAAACTCTGTCTGAGCTCTTGGCCCGCCTTCCTGAAAACCCCAGTCTGCTCTGATTGGTCAGATGGTCCTCTCTGTTGTGATTGGTCAACCACATGAAAGACCAGCCGCTGGGCGGGCTCAGGCAGCACCAATAGGCAGCACACATGACAAACTGGACTGGCTTTCTCAATCAATGACATCACTGATTGAGTGAAATCGAACAGGAATGTGGGCGAGGTATTTTCAGGCAGCTGAGAAAAAGTGCTGTCTGTGAGAGAAAGTGTTTTATTATACTATATACATTTATTACATACACCAAACTATGTAACACACTAAAAGATGGGGACAATTCAAAATACCCTAATAGGGGTTAAAAGGTCATATTTGCTGAAACTGACCCGAAGTTCCAGTAGAACTACATGAAGCAGGTAAACAAAATAAATCCGTCTCCGCTGGCGCCACCTCCAGCCTGTAGTGCGATTTGCAAAAATCCACCACTCCCTGTTCAGATGCACCAATCAGGGCCGGGGGTCTAACTGCTTGTCAATCACTGCTTATGCACAGTAAAGAAGTTGTCGATGTTCAACTTTTTTGGCTAAGTCCTGGATCTTCACAATCCTACCTACGGCCCCTTTAACATAAGGGCTCGCATTGGTGATATTGTTCCATTAGTGTGCTAGCACTCTTCCACCTCTGCAACAGGAATGCACCTAAGTCATTTTGGATGTAGTTTTTATTTTTCTTTACAATTTATTGCAATGTCTGAGCACCCATACATAAACTTGGTATATATATATAATGTGTACACAGTGTGTACAGTTCTGTATGTTTCATCTTCCATGGGCAATTTTTCAGTGTAATCTGACTACAGAGAGAGTAAAATAATGGTTTGTAAAGATGGACGAGATTAAATTCTGCTAAAGGAGAAAAACAAGACTTATAACCACAAGTGGGAATTAACAGTGGCCAGTGAGATAAATTGGAGGGGGAGTGTCGGGCCGGTGTCAGGAAATAGTCAGAGGGAGAAAGGAGTAATCTGATTGCAATGGGATATTACTCTCTGCCCGTGTCCTGGAGGAAGAGCAGAAAGCGGCTGTGTCCTCTCTTAAGTCCTCTTCCCATTACGCCTTGCATCGTTTGGGAGATTAATAGATGCTCACGCGTGAACACTGCCACATTTGTCAGCTGCCTCATCCGATAATATGGAGCTGCGGGCATGCTTTCTCCTACCTCCACCTTAAAAGGTCACCGCGGGAGGATGCTGGCAAACGTAAAATTGGCAAATAAATACATACAACCTGCAAAAAAAGAACAAAAAATAAAAAGCAGAGTTTGCTTTCTGAAAATTAAATACGGACAGAAATGTTTTTGTTTGGCAGAAACGCTGCTGACCTTTCCATGGTAGTGGCTGAATGTGTTTTTAATGATCGGCAGGAGGATGAAAAAAGTATCTTTTTAAAACATATCTTCCTAAGAAAATATGACGTTTAATGACATACTTATATATTATTTCTGCATTTAATCTTTACCTATCTAATATATTTTTATAGCTTTGTACTTACATTGTCTCAAATGTTTCCCACAATGTTCAAACCCAGAGAAACAATGGCTTCACTATAAGGTCCCATTAAATGAAAATTTCACTTTGTGAGTTTTTTTAACATTAATATGAGTTCCCCCATCCTGCCTATGGCCCCCCAAGTGGCTGGAAATGGTGGTAGGTGTAAGCCGAGCCCTGGATAACCTGCTCTGCCTTTGAGAAAATGAAAGCTCAGATGGGCCGATATGGAATCTTGCTCCTTATGAGGTCATAAGGGGCAAGGTTACCTCCCCTTTCTCTGCTTTGTCCGCCCAAAAAGACATCATGGCTTTCAAACAAGCAAAGTTGCAGTTGGTCAAGGCCACACCCCCTCCACCTTGACCCCCTCGTCAAAAGCTACAGACTCAGAAATGGCCCATACTAAGGAAAGCTCATTGTGGGACTGGCTCTAGTGGCTGGAATTCTGGACCAAGGCTGGATTTTGGGAAAGAGACTTCAGATACAGTATTAGGGGACCACTAAGGTCTATATAAAAGAGACTTCAGATACAGTATTAGGGACCACTAAGGTCTATATAAAAGAGACTTCAGATACAGTATTAGGGACCACTAAGGTCTATATAAAAGAGACTTCAGATACAGTGTTAGGGACCACTAAGGTCTATATAAAAGAGACTTCAGATACAGTGTTAGGGACCACTAAGGTCTATATTATATTATATGATATGTCATGGGACCTTTGAGCCACCACACCGGCCAACCAAAGGTTTCCTATAACTTTGAAACGTACCTCATTGCGGACAAAACTATCATGATACACAGTATTAACCCAATATTGCATCAAACTCTCCTAAAGTACAAATATTAGACTACTAAAAGCGTTTTAAAATGGAAACAATCTCCTTTGTCGCATGAGGCATGCGTCATTACGAGGATAATCTGTTTGTTCAAGAGAGACATTACAGCACGGCCAAGCCCCACATCCGTCTCAGCTTTATCTGCACTCATTAAGAACTGCACAGGGTTTGTTTGTTCGTGCCATTGTGCCACTGCCCATGCTGTATCACAGCATTCCTTTCAGAGAGAGAGAGACATCCCAACACATGTCCAAAGACAGAGAGACAGATTAAAGTGTGAAAAACCCTTTCTGGGATTGCACCATAATTCATGCTGGACTAGGCTTGTGTATATCTCATGCCAGTATTTATTTCCCCACGCGCTGTTGATTTTGGGTATCATAGTGGATGTGGTGATGGCTGGTGGTTTTTAGCTCTACCTCAGGAGGAGGATGGCCATGTTTGTCCAGTCACGCTTTTACAATCAGACTGTTTGGCCAGCAGCCCCGCGGCCTCTGAGATCTCAAAAAATGCATCCCTGCCAAATTTGAGCTCCTTCCTCCACTGATGCCACACCTCAGGAAAACACCACATGTTTGCAGAGATTTTTAGGGACACCATTGAGTTGGTATGGGGTCAGGATGAGGCTGTTTGTTTACATCGCCACGCCATGGTTGCAAAGACCGCAGCGCCGAACCACGGCGACGATCGGCGTCTGGGAAACACGACAAGGCAGGAAGGAGACATTTCCCATTACCTCAGGAAATTGGTACAAGTTGTGCCGCCCCACAATCCAATCACCTTTCTTATTTTACTGAGCGCCCAGACACATGCTAGCGACTCAGGGGTACTTTGTTTTTAGAGCCACCATTTACCCATCCTCACAACAGGTTTCCGCCAATTCCATCCACGTCCTCCATATGTAGCCTCTGCTGGAACCACAGCATTCTTCTTCTGTCTCTCTAAAACCAACCAGCTGCTGCGGCTGGTAATGTGATGACTTTTCCAGGGTTGTGGTTGAATCTCTGTTCTGTTACAACAATCGACAGGAGGATGTACGAGAAAAAGAGTATCTCTTTAAAATAAACTTCTAAAACTAAAGACGTTTAAAGATATATGTGATATGTCTGCATTGTAATGTCTAAAAAATGTAATGACCTATTTTGTATCTTAATTTAGTTGTGTACATACTTTATCCCAAATTTTTCCACACATTTCTCCACAAATGATGCTAGCATCGACCAACAGGGTAAGAAAAGCCTGAAATCCATGTTGAAGGAACCCGTAGTCAAGGGCCTTTTCAAAGGGTCATGTGATACGACGTGGCGAATGAGGGAAGGGCACGTTGTAAGTGATGAGACTCAGGGTGTTTGTGTCATTGTTGTCAAGAGTCTCCATTTCTGCACATCCAGACTTAAAAGCATTGTAGGGTGCTGGTCTAACCAACTCTAGATGGAGCTGGCTAGCTGTTTCCCTCTGACTTCAGTCGTCATGCTAAGCTAGGCTGACCACTTATAAACTACATAAGATGGACATGGCTCATCTCACTCTCAGAAGGAAAGCATTTATATACCCATTCCTAACTATTGCTTAAAATAAACAACATAAAACAGTGACTTCCTCCTCTCTAAGACAAAGCTGTTATCAAAGAATAGAGACAAAGTGCACTTCCATAAATAATATCCAGACTGTCGCAGTGATGAGAGATACAGAACTTGGCTTCTTGTCCCTTGGCGCTACATAAACCTCATTATACTGTTTAAAATAATCAAGCATCACAGCGGAGACATGCTCTATGCCAATTATACCAAACACAATGAAACCTCCACCGAGCATTACCAATAAAGCCGTTAATCCGAATCACTGGAGGAGAATGGCCCCGTAAAGGGTGACACCATAGCTTGCTGTGTGTGTGTGTGTGTGTGTGTGTGTGTGTCTCCCTCTCTCCTGTTTCTCAGTTACACGTTGAGCTCTTAAAAGCATAAAGATGTGTGTCAGCTGTCTATTGCCCATTGCCCAATTGAATGAAATGAGATCAAAACGCCTCGGCATGGCCTTCCTCCTGTGTCTGCAAGAAGCGGCTTGTTTAATCTGGGCCTCCGTAAGGCCGACAAGCAGCATCCATCTGCATTCATCAGGTTACTGAATCCAGTGCAGCTGCCGGCATTGTCCACCTACTTCTCCATAACAATTAAAATATTTTGTTCTCGTTTTCACGCGAGCAAAAGACGCCACGTTATGCAACTTTTTCTCATTAAAAATCATTTTCCTCTGGGTAGACAGTGTCAAAATAGATAGCTCATCAAAATGACTGACAGGTATCGGGATGACAAATGAACAACAAGAAAAGGGCTCATAGAATGATATATGAGAGGGAAAATTGAAAACGTTTTCTCACCATTTGATATATACATGTATACCATGCATATATGTATATTTTGAGTAGTATTAACCAGTCTTTTACACTTTCTAAAAAGTGGAGTGCCTGACCTCTGCATTGAAGTACCCGCTGAACTCACACCTCCCTGTGCAGTAGATTGATGCTGTTGTAATTAACTAACCAAAGTGCATTCTCACACAGTGGGAGGAGATGACTGACACAAGAAAAGGGGTCAAAGGCAAATCTTGTCAAGCCATAAAGGAGCACTCAATGTGTATTTCTCCCTTAAATTACACTCTCTCAATTACATCCCATTCTCCTTGCCCTTGTGTGGAGCCACAGGCGCTTTTAGTGTGTCTGGGTGTTAACATGCATGTGTATGCTTCTATGTCTATGTATCTATCTGGCTGCCTTAATTAAAAACCCATGCGAGCAAAGCCATAGCCATTAATCAGGGGTTGGTCTCTTCCCCCCCACTGCATAGGTGAGGAGCGATGCGCTGCTCCCCGACAGCAGCAACACTGGTTGGCATCGGTGGAGTTTCTGATGAGGGAGTGGGTTCAAACAAACGGCACAGGGGGATTAAAGACGACGTGAAGGTTGTGATGCACAATAGTCATTTGACTTGTATGACAGTGCTTATTGAGGTTGCAGGGCACGGATTTCACATTAATCAACGGGGACCTGCTATTGTTTGATACTGCGAGCAGAAAAGCCATTATATATTTCCATACATCTTTATACCGTAATCATGTGAGGATTAAGGCGCCCAGATGTTTGGTGCACACCTTTATGGATAATTCCGCTTTATTACAGTTTGTTTTGAGGGGGGGGCAAATGGTCCACCAAATCAAATTCCTTCCTGAGACTATTTTGCAGAGCCACTGGCAATTCCTCTACTCTGAGAGGGCTGCCGACAACGTATTTGTTCTAGAAGGTGCAGAAACTCGCCAGTTGCCTCGCTGTCAGCTCCGTAAAATGTGAAATGTCTATTTTACAGATTAGTTATGCCTAATGTGGCTGGAGATGGATGGTGAAATAGGCCTAGAATTGCCCAGCAGGATAGCGAACTCACCAGTCTGCCGCTGATTCTGCTAGCCTGGCCGGAGGTACACTATAAAACCTGATATATGCTAAACGATAGGGTTACGTCGATTATTAGTATTTTACTATCATTTTAGGTAGTTGTTATTATGCTGATGTTTTTTTCAAGTGTTGATTGTCATTAGTTATTTGATGCTATAAAAATGGGGTGAAACGTCATGATTGACCGGGATTGACTTGTGATTGGTCAGGCGGTTGTATGGGCGGGACAATGATACAGCAGCTCCATCCCCTAATCACTATTGTGCAACTCTCGCGTTGCCAGACCACCACAACACCACGGAGGAGAGTCTGGCTAGTCCACACAGCATAGAAACAGAAAACTCAGACAGGTGGTCTAGCTAGTTGTCTCGAGGGCTAGAATGCCAACACAATAACGAACAAGGTGACAAACATCTGGCTGAAAGTGAGGGACATCTGACGGATATTCCAGTCACTGGAACAATCCCGAAAATTAATCGTGGTCAATATGGATTACTATTAACGCGTAGACTCTGGCTCCAACATTACAAGATGGCAGCGCCGGACTATTTTGGATCCACGGTTGTACAATGTGTGGAAGTGGAGGCACGTTATCTATCTTCATATACAAACTTTGGGTTTGACTTACCCATTGGGATTACTGCTGCCTCTATAGCAGCTGTGTTGCAAAAAGCTAAAAATCCAGATGGATTGGTTTTAGTACAGTGATCTAAATCTGCAAGATTAATACAGTGACTGCCTAAATGTCTTCACAGTACCCTTCTTTTTAAGTCAGCCAAGTATTGTCTCACTAGGATTGTCCCCTAATGAGTGTTGGTATTAGGCTAGCGTGTGACACAGGGTGGCCTCTACGTGTTGCACTGCTATCCCATTGATCTGCCAAGGCGAACAGTAATTACCACTAATCCCAGTCAGAGGACATCGCAATTTGTGTCATGTCTGTCCAGTGCCCCCACCGGTCATTATCTCCTGGTTCATGAAAGCGGACAGTCTCAGGCTGACCCCGTGGCTTGCTGGATGTTGAGTGAAGTGACAGGACACAGGGAGCTGTGCTAAGCATGAAACGTCCACTAAGCTAAACCAGCTGTGACATGCAGTGCACATGGAACCAATGCGGAAGACCCAATCTTTACTTTCAACCATCCCCTACAGCCAACCAAGTGGAAACACTGAGCCACAAAGGGATACGCTTGGTGACTGAATCTAGATGGCTTACAAAGTGTCAATTTGATCCTACGATGTAACATGTAATTATGGAATTTAAGCAGTATTAATGCAGTAGAGATTCAGGGTGAATGCATGTAAAGGGATTTCTACGACAGCTAAAACTGTACACTCAGCCTGCCTGTTAGTTTTTTACTGCAGAAGTGCAAAATAATTGCCAACTTGAACATTCCTGTAAGCTGTGAGAGCAGAGTTGGAGTGAGCTGAGCTTACGCTGATTTACTGGCATTAAGTGTTTCCCACTGTTGATGTAATGGAAGTGAGGATTTTTTTCTCAACAAATGCAAGTGTCAAGGTGCCAAACGTGGGTGAAGAACAAATTCAACCTCTATTCTTTTCAGCGAAAAAGATGCATTTTAATGTTGACTTGCTACAGTATGTAGCAAGACTGTGTTTGACCTTTTGTTCAAGAATAATTAATCGTTTTTCCAGTCTCTGGTTATCCTTGTTGATGTAACGGCATACTGAAAGAATACATGAAAACAGCAGAATAGAGCAGGTGCTGCATGGGTGTTTGATGAAATCCATGCATTATGTTCTACTTGTAGAATGTCAGTGTTCATTAAGTCATCTTGTGCCAGTAATTTCGCCTACAGCATTTTCTGAGTGTGAGATTGCACTTTTAGTCTTTCAAACTATGAAGCTTGCCTCCTCTGATTTGAAAAAAAAAAAAAAAAAAAACTGTCCATTGTGTATCTGACAATGTTATGGGAGCGCATTCCTAAATCATTGGAGAACTCAACCAGGTGGAATTCAATACGGGGCAGCAGAATTGGATTTAGCAAAAATTGCAGTTGAGAAATATCGGTGTACAATCAGGGGTGGGGCCAACCTGGACCCACTTTGTCTTTTGTGTGGAAATGACTGATAGGAACAATCTTTAAAATTGGTCCAGTATGAGGCGTGAACGCTGTAACCAGCAGCCACAGACCGGGCTACAAGTGCTTTATTTGCCACTGACAGGACTAGATTATTATTGTATATAAAGTATAGAATAGTATATAAAGTGTCTGCCAAAATTATGGAAAAGATCCCTACAGAAAAATACCTTTATAACCAGATTATTTAGACGCGCTTGGTCGGGACTCTAGGCGTCACTTTTTGACGCTGCAGGTAGGAACTGACATGCAGCACTGGAATGAGAAAGAAAAGAAAAGATGGTGGGTGGGGTTTCAGTGAGACGCAGGACAAGAATGGGACACAAACCCCGGTGTCCTGGGTAAAAGTCCTGTGTTTGACCCATCCACCCCCCCAACCAAGCTCCTTGCTCAGATTATAGGTCTTTCACACTACTCTCTACCGTTGCCTCTCTTAATTCTACATCATCTTATGTAGCTCAGCGTGAATTCTTGCAGGAAGACCCAATTTAACCAATGCTGTCTTCCTAAATGGAATCAGCTGTAGGCGTTCACCTTCCTGCTAAACCAATCAGAATCAGACACAACTTCAAGGGCCAATCACAGAGTCACAACCCTGCTTTTAAAAATCAATTTCTTCCTTTGCTATCAGCTGTTGTTGCAGGCAAAGATTGCATGGACTGATGGTTCTCTAACCCTATATATAGATATACAAAGCATTCGTATAGCGATGGAATCTAATCGCCAAAGAGTTTGTACATTTTATTGAGCTATATATCGAACCTCATTTGCATATCTGCAAACATGTCGCTCCTGATTGAAATACTGCCGCGGTTAAGGTTGTGGGACGATACTGGTTTTATTTAAATATTCAAGGAGCAAAACATCCATTTTCATGCCATGGTCTACTTTTTCAGAATTGAACCAAAACCATTACCTACCCCAGACCCTACCCAAGCACCTTGTCTTTCTAAGCATAACAACTGTCATCATAGTTCAGATGCAACACATTAAATATGTTGTGTAGTTTGTATATCCATTCTGTATTAACGTTCTTTGACTTGTACATTGTGGTCCTTATTATGGAAAATCCAAGCGGCGTAATGTTTCTTTCAAAACATTATTTTTTTGTGTGAAGACATGTTGACATATGGAAAGGCTGTTGTTCTGGTGAGAGATTGGAGCAAGCTGACAGTTTGTCAGTAAACGGCAGCAAAAATGATTAATTGCATGGTTGAAAAAATGCAGTAATTTAAACAACAACACAGGGCTGGCAAAAATATGTAACTATCAATAATAGAATACAACAACTTTAGTGTACTTTCAATGCTGGATTATCCACTGAGATTCTAATGGAACTATACTCTCCAAGGACGGAAAGAGAGCTGGGAGGTCAATTCATGTTGACAATAAATTTGGTTTTAAAAAAAGAAACACAGCACAGATGTGTCTATATATTAGAGCTGTAATGATACACCAAACCCAGGATTCGGTTCATATCACGATTTTCGACGAATAATGGTAACGATTCCACTCCCAACCTGTAGGGGGAACAAAGAGGAAAAGTGCTTTGGTGCCTACTGTAAAGGTGCTGGTTGACAAGTAGCAAATGCTAATGCTAATATGATTCTTGGTGGGTAACATAAGTCTGCCTCAGTGTCCCGGCGCTGCAAGGCTTCAGTCAGGATGAGAGCTGACAACAGCCCGGGGGACACATCCACAGTCAGCCCCCAGCCAGCTAGCAACCATCCACTATCATTACAGCCCCGGGGACACATCCACAGTCAGCCCCCAGCCAGCTAGCAGCCATCCACTATCATTACAGCCCTGGGGACAAATCCACAGTCAGCCCCCAGCCAGCTAGCAGCCATCCACTATCATTACAGCCCCGGGGACACATCCACAGTCAGCCCCCAGCCAGCTAGCAGCCATCCACTATCATTACAGCCCCGGGAACACATCCCCAGTCAGCCCCCAGCCAGCTAGCAGCCATCCACTATCATTACAGCCCCGGGGACACATCCACAGTCAGCCCCCAGCCAGCTAGCAGCCAGCCACTATCATTACAGCCCCAGGGACACATCCACAGTCAGCCCCCAGCCAGCTAGCAGCCATCCACTATCATTACAGCCCCGGGGACACATCCACAGTCATCCCCCAGCCAGCTAGCAGCCATCCACTATCATTACAGCCCCGGGACACATCCACAGTCATCCCCAGCCAGCTAGCAGCCATCCACTATCATTACAGCCCCCGGGACACATCCACAGTCAGCCCCCAGCCAGCTAGCAACCATCCACTATCATTACAGCCCCGGGGACACATCCACAGTCAGCCCCCAGCAGCTAGTAGCCATCCACTATCATTACAGCCCCGGGGACACATCCACAGTCAGCCCCCAGCCAGCTAGCAGCCATCCACTATCATTACAGCCCCAGGGACACATCCACAGTCAGCCCCCAGCCAGCTAGCAGCCATCCACTATCATTACAGCCCCAGGGACATATCCACAGTCAGCCCCCAGCCAGCTAGCAGCCATCCACTATCATTACAGCCCCGGGGACACATCCACAGTCAGCCCCCAGCCAGCTAGCAACCATCCACTATCATTACAGCCCCGGGGACACATCCACAGTCAGCCCCCAGCCAGCTAGCAGCCATCCACTATCATTACAGCCCCGGGGACACATCCACAGTCAGCCCCCAGCCAGCTAGCAGCCATCCCGATCAGCACTTAACTCCGGTGCTAAGGACGCTAACGGCAGTTTACTGAACCGTCTGAACCATCCAGATACCCGAGTCAGAACAGCGGCCACTCGTAACATTACATTTCCGTTAGCGTTACCAGTGCCCCCCCCCCCTTTCACTTTTAGCCATCTGTACAGTTAGCTAAAATTACCAGACAAAACAGGAATAAGGCACCAAAAGGTGAAAACTAAAACTAATACTAATAGTAATTTAAAGATGTGGTAGCATTGGATCTGGATGGGAAGGATAACTCTGGGAGTTGAGGGGGGGGGGGTTAGACAAGGGAGAATACTGTCACCTGTTCTTTTTAATTTATATTTAGATGATCTTTCTAGGACATTAGAAGTGTGTAAAACTGGATATATGGTGGGGGAAAGGCGTATTAATCATCTGATGTATGCAGATGATTTAATTGTTATGTCTTCATATAGTGCTGGCCTGCAGCTGAGAGCCTGCTCAAACATGCAATGCTCAAAAATACAATATGACATCAAATTCAAAATTCAGCCACATTATCAAGGAGGGTTTTTGTGATGATGATGACATATAGCGGCAGTGCTGTATATTATATGGACAAGCAAATACTCTGGCACGCAAGTTTCATACTGTATGTGATCTGAAAAAGTTAAAATATCTCTTTTCAGAGCATGCTGTACTCCACTCTATACAGCTCACCTATGCTGCAGCTGTAGTCCTCCCACGCTGTGCTGAGGAATTTTAAGTACAGATTCATATGCCGATTAACCGAGTCAGTAATTATTTTAACTGCTATAACCAATCCTGCATTTAGTGATACCAGATATTCATCAAAACTCTGGAAACACAAACACGGATCTGCACCTATTTTATTTATTGGGCAAAGCTATTGGTATGTCAGTATTTATATACAGTGTGTCTCCTTTGTGTTATTTCTGGGAGTCAGTTTGTATGTATTTGTGTGTTTGGTTTGCACCCCTCTTGTAATGTGCTATGTGTAATTTTTATTTGGCCCTTGAGTCTGTTAATAAAGCTGATAGGCAAATAAACCATGCAGACCATTTCTGGATGAATATTCACTATTTTTCTCGGCCGATGGAAAGCATTCTATTGAAACGGTCAAACAAAAATGACTTCTTTCATGAGGCCTCACTGAATTAAGGATGTATGTGGTTTGGCAGAAGACAATGCTTTTCTTTGTCTCTAATTAAGAAATTATCCATTAAACTGGATAAAGTTTCCTGGGTAAAACAAAAGTCTGGAAGGTGACTCCAGCTGCAATGCTTCTCTCAGCCTTCGCAGTGAAACATTCGATAGCCATGCTCCTTGGTCACTTCCTGCATCTCCGTCCCCCCGAGGCGGATCACTATCCTGGACTTAGCAGCCTTACAGCAGCCGAGGGACGTCTGATGCAAACATTAACTACCCTCATCCAGGAAAGGAAGCCTCCCCTCGCTCCTAACCCCACTCCCCCAAAATCTGTCCAGCCACATGCAGCAGAGGAAGAAAATAGTCAAACCTAGCCAATGTTGGGCAAGTTACAGTATATGGAACTTTTAAAGGACAGTATCATTATTCATTTCTTATGACTGCATCATTGTTTTCAAATGGAACATTCTAGATTACATTTGTCAAACTCAACCCCCCCGTGAATCCCGTATATCAATTTAAGTTCATTTAGGTGCCCGCCTTTGTGTGTGGCAAACCACAAAGTGTATTTTAAACTGCAATTACCTGACATTCAAAGAAGAATATGGCAGGCTTTCTGACTCTGAGTCTCAGAAATTCCCATATAAGAAGAGAGTTTTTATATTTAGGCTGTATAACAGGTTGTTAAAAAATGTTATCATGCTTGATTTGCTAAATTCTCTAAAGGCAAAGGAACTTTTTGGGTGACTTTTGTAGGGCTGTGTGTGGACGTAAAGGCCACAAAAAGCATCCAAAATGTCAGAAAAAGCTCAAGACAATTGTAAAAAATTGAGAAAGCCACTGAAAACGTCAGAAAAACGCTATATGCAGTAAGACAGTCAAATATATTCTATCATCATCCAATGGGGGTTACAGGTTATATTTTTGTATCAGCAGAAAGTCTGCTGAATTTTGCCATAAACCCCGCTGTGTGTATTGTAATTGAAATATATTGCTAAAATTATCTCAGACTAAACATTGTCCTTATTTGAAGGTATTAATTCGTCGTATGAGGTTATTTTTCATGCAGTGCAAGCCAGTGAAAAGAAGCCACAGGTCCCACCTCTCATCGTCCTCAGCTGCTTGTTATTTCCAAGGTTTAGCTCCAGAGGTTTGTTTATATGGTGTTCATCCCTTCCCTCTGACTCATGTTTCCTCACCGACGGTCATTATGGACGAGGCTTCCTGTATAGCTCTGCGGTGGGGCCAAGCTACTGTATGGATGTGTGTGTGTGTGTGTGTGGGTCGTCTGGCCTGTATGTCGTCTTAGGTAGCCAGGAAATGTACTTCAAAGTGGTTACTAGAGATTCTTCTGAATCAATTTTTAATTTAAAAAAAAAGTGTTAATAAGATTGATACGCTTTATGTTACTTTGAAACTCGATTAGGCTGGCGTGTATTCTCTTTAGATGAATGTGATACGAGCAGGAGGCTCCCAGGCTTCCAGATTTATTTAATAAAGCAATTATAAGACATGTCCAAAACTTCATTAAGCCGACAGAAGGACTGTAATCAATAGCTAAACTATATGCATATATATATATATATATATATATATATATATATATATATATATATATATATGTGTATTCATTCAAGACTTACAACGTAGGACACAGCGTACACACACACACACACACACAGTCATTCACGGGCACGCTCCTCTTGCACTGGACCCGCTGAGTCAATGACAATGGCGTATATAATATCACAACACAACATTGAACACAATATGTACCTGGTGAACGAAGAATTATGTCCTGGTCAGCCACAGCGTACACACCCAGTCATTCTAATTACAGATGGACTAAAGCAAATTAGCGACCTAGCAAGCTAAGCTAATTAGCATGACCTAACCACTTTTGGTACATTGCAAAAGATGAGCATTTCAAACAGTATATACATTGTCCATCGCTACATTCTACGAAAATATGAATACATCATCGTATCAACATGGCATCAAAATGGGCTCATGACATTGTGCTCAGTCATATCTAGAGATGAGAAGCCCACTGACCAATCACAACACAAAATGTCAATAAAACCTATTGGTATTGGATGATGAAACCCTGGCAAGTGGAATCACTAAATAACTGTTCCATATAGCGAGGCCCGAGGGCTTCTGTCATACATCCCCAGTATTTCCCTTGAAAAACCCGTGAGCTGGATAATGTTCAAGACATGTGTAACTGCAATTGATACTCTCACTAAGACGATGAGTTCAGCTTCAGCTGCATGCTTACTTACAAGATAATTAAGAACATTAAAGGTTCATACCTGTATTTTGGGTTATGTTTAAATTTTTTTAATGTTCAAAAACATATTTCTCATACTGTCTGTATTCATCCTCTGTCTGAAAGGCTCCATTTCAGCGCCTATCTCTCCAAAAAAAGGCATACAGGCTGTGTGCATTTCTCTATGGGTTGTTTTTTTATACTTTTACAGTATTTATATAGCACCACAACCTGCTATGATATGGAAATCTCGCTTTCTTACAATATGGAACCTTTAAGAAGATTTACTGTGTGTGAGGAAAATGATATGTTGCTATTTTATTTTATTTTTTTCCCAAAAGGATTGTTAACATTGGGTTTTTACTAGTGTGTTTCTAGGCAATTAGCTCATGAACAGGAGATGATTCATTTACAGTGTGTTCTGGGGACAGGCATCTAGCAGATAGTGAGATGTTTTTTACAGTGTGTTCAGGGGACAGGCAGCTAGCAGATAGTGAGGAGATGTTTTTTACAGTGTGTTCAGGGGACAGGTAGCTAGCAGATAGTGAGGAGATGTTTTTTACAGTGTGTTCAGGGGACAGGCAGCTAGCAGATAGTGAGATGTTTTTTACAGTGTGTTCAGGGGACAGGCAGCTAGCAGATAGTGAGGAGATGTTTTTTACAGTGTGTTCTGGGGACAGGCAGCTAGCAGATAGTGAGGAGATGTTTTTTACAGTGTGTTCAGGGGACAGGCAGCTAGCAGATAGTGAGGAGATGTTTTTTACAGTGTGTTCTGGGGACAGGCAGCTAGCAGATAGTGAGGAGATGTTTGCTGTATGTGACAATAAATGTGGCCTAAAAAAAGCGTGACATCACTTAGAGCACCACAGTTATGCGGCAGCTTCTTTCTTTACTGATTACATAGTTGATTGCTTTGATTGGATGCACAGTAACTACAGAGCTTAACCCTTAACCAAATCACACAATGTCTTTTGTTAAGGCATTTCCAAAGTAGTACCATGAACATAACCTTAGTAACTGATTTTTGAATAGCTGGTTCAACACAATCGTAGTGTTTAACATGCTTTAAGGAAATATACAAGCTTAATGTTGTCTTCCTGCTTAAATCTCAGTCACTAACCTCTTGGAACGGTTTTATTCCCATTGCAATAAAGCCTCCGAATGAACACTTTAGTTGGAGCGTTGGGAGGAAACTTGCCGATTTTGGACCTCTGCTTCAAGCCTTACTGTAAATTATATAGCTGGGATATAATATAAATATCTTCATTGGGGCCAGAATTCCAAACATGATGCCACTTGTCAGCCAAAGCTCTACATTTTTCTCTCAGAAATAGCCAGTTTCAGATATCTCTGACAATCCATGACATCCAAATGTGTTCTGCCTGCTGCAGAGTAATTCCTCTCAGTGGCCAGTGCACTGTACCAAAAGGAAAATAATGATTTTGTCGTGTTTGTACATTAACTGTGTACAAACAAGAAGGTGGGGAGGATCTGAAGAGGCAGGCCGATAAAACTAAAACTATATACTATTACTGTCCTATTATACATCCAGTTCAAACATATATTCCAGGCACAGTAACACGCTATGGCCTCGGGAATCTAGCAAAACCTAGCGTATCCAGAAATGATTAGCCATTACTCTCCTGCTTGGCCATTTCCTGTTCTGCCCCTGGCCAATGCCCCCCCCCCCGACACATCCATGGAGGGAAAAATAGATTCCAGTTTGGAGTGGGTTACGGCCAAAACCACCATGCCACTCAAAGCCAGAGCTGCTTGTGTGATTTTTCCACTGGGTTTCCGTGGTATATTTGGACAGGCCATTCCAGCTAAGCTTCGATAAATAGGGGCACGGCTCTTTTTTTCCCCCCTCTTCCTATTTCTTTTCTTTCCATCTAGAATCTGTAACATTAAAGAGGAACCCATGCTGATTTATGTGGCAGGCTAAAGTCTTGTATAACAGGTTTGGTCAAGCCACTAATATCAAAATGGCTTTAATGATTTCTCCCTTTGGAATGATTGCATTTTTGCGGCAATTTGCCTCTTGCTACATTAGTAATTGATTGCCAGTGTTTGGCTCAGGGTATGTCTATATATTAGGGTTGGATATGAAATGATGAGCAAAAAAGTAGTGATCAAGATACATGTCCATGATCCTTCTTTCTACAAGTCTTAAAACACTTTGTTTTTGGTGGTGACGGTCTTAAGGACTTGTAAAAAGTGTCTAAGTACTACTATGTTTCAAGGGTAAACAATCCTTCCTATAGACACTCTGGCACTAGCTAAACACTTTAACACATTTTCTGCTTGATAAAACCTTGTTCAATTTCCTGTGCTTTGTACCTTTTAGACAGGCCTGACACGCCAGCTTTTCCCCATATTCTCTGAGACGTGAATTACAAAGAGGAGCGGCGCAACCAGTCGATCAGGCGCCTGCTCTCGCTCGTGAATGAATTTACTTCAATTAGAGGCTGCAGCCAAGCACGAGAGGACGAAGCGTGTCGTCTTTTATGAACATTTATTGTTACACAGTCTAATGACCATGCACGCTGTGACCCGGGCTAATGACACCATAGATTAACTCCAGTGGGTAGCCTTTGGGAAAGTCCAAAACTATTCCGAAGGTATTGATTTTGAGGCTTGCTGCGAAATTGAACTGTCAGGTGTTCCACTGGGCCCTGATATGATATTGATCCCTCCTGCTTAGCGACTAACAAAGAATCTTGTTACCTGAAACGGCCCGGGCTAGGGCCACGACTGGGGATCCCTCTCTCCCTTTATAACTCCTCATTGGAATTTTAAATAGAAATTTGATAAACTCTGACTCTCTGGGGAATAGAAGTGTTTCCATGCTGCCTCAAGACCATTTCTCTCTTTTCTCACTCAGACCATTAGCCCTGCTTAGTGATGTGAATCCACTTCTCAGTTAACCAGAAAACCTAATGTCAAGATGTAGAACACGGATTTCGCCTGTGAACACAGGTCAAAGAGAACATTTGAAGCTATATCCATTCCCCCTCAATTTCCTCCTTGAGCAACAGCAGTGGTGTGACAGCCAAGGCAAGGTCACTCCATAGATACTTCTCTCTTCCCTTAAATAGCATCTCCTTCCCTTCCTCGCTTCTTAGTCCAACCCACTAAGAAATGCATGGGAGAGACAAAAGGAAATCATGCGAGGATAGGGGAAACAAGGAAATGTGTTTTAGAGGGATGAGACATTTTTTCCTCTGAGGATAATAAGCAGAGGATATCAGCTGCACGGCTTCCGGGAAGCCTGCTCTTGTGTTTCCTCGCTCATAGCTCCTAGGGGATCCCTACTCCATCCCCGCTCATAGCTCCTAGGGGATCCCTACTCCATCCCTGATCATAGCTCCTATGGGATCCCTACTCCATCTTATATCATAGCTCCTAGGGGATCCCTACTCCATCTTGCTCATAGCTCCTAGGGGATCCCTACTCCATCCCGCTCATAGCTCCTAGGGATCCCTACTCCATCCCTGATCATAGCTCCTTGGGATCCCTACTCCATCCCCGATCATAGCTCCTATGGGATCCCTACTCCATCTTATATCATAGCTCCTAGGGATCCCTACTCCATCCCCGCTCATAGCTCCTCCATCCCTGCTCATAGCTCCTAGAGGATGCCTGCTCCATCCCCACTCATAGATCCTTGGAGATCCCTATTCCATCCCTGCTCATAGCTACTAGGGGATCCCTACTCCATCCCTGCTCATAGCTACTAGGGGATCCCTACTCCATCCCTGCTCATAGCTCCTCGGAGATCCCACCACCATCATCCCTCCTTGGGGCAGGAATAGGGACTTTGAAACCGCCTTCACAGAGAAGGGCCAGAACAAGTTCTGGTTCAGCCGAGGAGTGATAAATAGGCAAAGTGAGAAGCACCTCTTGACAGAGAAAAAAGAAAGCAGGAACAAAGACAGGCATGCTGGTTAGAGGAGGGGAAAAAACCTGAAAGCTGCTTTATTTCTCTCTCCCAATACTCTCCAGTTTAATTAGGGTGTCTTCAGCCAAGCCGAGTGGTGTCAGTGAGTGCATGGAAGCAATCAGCACCCCGCGTGGCAGGAGTCAAAAGCCTTTCATCAGCTCACAGACACTGATCCACAGTGATCCTGCTGGCCTCCGCATGCCAGCCAGCACGGCCGTCGCCACAGTGGCAACCTGCGCCCCCACCTCCAGGTGCTCACGCCGGGCAAAATGCTAACGGCAGAGGACTTTCCTAATGTGCCACTGTCACTCCACTGTTTTATCTGTCTCTGTGTGTTATTCGAGAGGCTGCAATTCATTTGACTCCATGTGGAGCCCTAATCATTCACAGAATGCTGTGATCAATGTTAGTGCGAGCCTCTCCTGCATGGGGCTGAGGAATGAAAAAGGAAATGGAGGAGAAAATCCAATCGTTGAAGGCCTTCCTTTTTGAAGCTTTAGTTCTAGTTGTTACTTTTTTTGTGACAGTAAGAGCAACAAGAGAGCAGGGTGCAGCATCGTGCTGGGGAAAGAAATGTATGATGGCTTTATGGTGTTTATACGTATAGTTGCTGTCGGGTCAAAACCTTGTATGTCCAAAACGGTTGCTTTTAAGGGAATGGAAAAAAAAAGGTCATTTGAAAACACATTGAGCTATTTAACTTTTGAAAAAGTCCGATGAAATTGTCTCGTCACTGAAGGTTTTTTGGGCATTTTATGCCTTTTTTTCCACAGGGAGGCTGAAGACATGAAACTGTTAATCACAGAATTTAAATGCTGACTAAGTTGACGCCTCGTCAAAAACAGGAAATTGTAGTGCTTTTAGGTGTAATGACATAGGTATTACTTTGAAAAGATCAAAAAATGTGTCATACTACATTATTCCAAATGATATTTTATATTTGGAATGTATTCACTATGACTATAGAGCATAATAAAAGTGTTTGTCATTCATATAAAATTGGTCTAACCCTTAATATATTCAAATTTTCACAAGCTCACTCACTCACTCTCCAGTCCTGGCTCCTGTTTAACCTCACAAAGAGATATGCTAAGCCTCTACAGGTATTTATTTCAGTTTGACATCACCTAAGGCTACACACACCTTAGTCCTTACTGAATGCTGTGCGCGTGCGTGCGTGTGTGTGTGTGTGTGTGTGTCTGTCTGTGTATTTCTGTCCGACTTCTTGTGCTGTATGTTCCCCAAGTCCTGCCATCACACACAGCCAATGGAAATGGTCCACATAATTAGTCAGAACACATTCAATGTTCTGTGCAGTTCTGCTTTTTGTCAAGCTTTCCATCCTTTATAATTCTCTTTCTCCACTATTCTACTGAAATAAAGTACCAGACTCAGATTATGTATGCATTCAGGAAACACTATGATTGTATGAACAAATCTAGTGGTTATAATAGAGTATATTTTGATGTGAAAATGCAACTGAATTAAGCATTTGGCTATCAGATATTTTTCCATTGAATAAATAATTGGAGAGTTGGATTGCACGAATAACCTCTGGCCATCTACTCAAAGGCTGCACACAGACTTTTTAATAACATAATTCCACCTGCATGTACTAGGATACATTATTATAGTTCCACATGTTCCCCTCTGCGCTCTCATTTGAGCCGACGCTTTGTTTTCTCCACCAAATTAAGCGAACATGACCAATAGGGTTTTCCATTTCCTATAAGCCTAATGCTATTTCCTCTGTATTCTGCCTTGTTTTCTTCTCATATTCTCCATCTTCTAATCTGCTCCTACAGTGACTCGGACGGGGGTTCCCTTCACCCACCCGCCATTCACCTTAATATGAACTGGTGTCAAGTCTCTTGCAGAATATGCATAGCATTCACTTCAAAAAGAGTTCAAAGAATATTTTTATTTTTTTTTCTGAGAAATTTGCATTCTCTGTTCTATATTTTCATCGAAACACATCCATAATTAATATCTCACTTACTCAACACCTATTTCCGTTCACACGTGTCATGTCTGCACTACTAAACCATTTGCACTAGTGTTCATACTGAAATGCATTTTAATGGTGATGCGTTCACTCCCTGATGTACTAGTCTGGATCAACTCAAGTAGTATTGTGTAAACAATTATCTCCATTTAATATTGTATTTGGCGTATTTCCGACCCTGACCTCAGAAAATCAGACTTACGAGCACATGTGGAAAGCGCTAGTGTGTGTGGCGTAGCCAGATCTGAACCCACAGAGCTGTGGAGCTAGAGATGGCAATGCGAGACTACTATTGTACACACTGAAGTGCATTTGAACTGTGCTTATGGTCAATAAAACAGCGTCTAGCACCATCTGCTACAAGAAGAGGCCTTTAAGGAATGCATTAATGAGTGATTTCCCAGTGAAATGGATAGATGGACACTCGTATTACAGTTCCTTGCAGCAATGGGAACACCCACCCTGAATGTCATTGCAAAACAAGTCAAATGGAACCCAGCTGAATGCTTTGTTTGGGTCGGTCAGGTCACAGACAGCTGAGGTCTCGCTCTTATAATTGCGCAGTATGACATGCACGTCCAGCAAATTTCAGAGAAGGAAGCACACTGCATGCAGTCATAAATCAACGCCCCGGACCCGAGGCAGGTGAATGGAGAGAAAAGAAAGAATGAGTCAGAGAAGAGCGAGGAAAGGAACAAAAAGAGATGGAAGGAGATATGGAGAAGAGAGATACAAAGCCACAGAGGGGGATACAGTGAGAGTGTGCTAAGGTTTTCTCTCTCCAAACCGCATGCGTCCTCTGCCAAACCCCTTTCTTCCCCTCTCTCTGTTCCCTTGTTGAAATCTATTTATTCTGTGACTCCTTTTCCCTCTGTGAACTCTTCACTCATAACATGATGGATGATTAAGTGATTATACCGAGTCAGCGCTGTGCACCAAAATCATTTTTTTATATCCCACATCTGCAGCAATACCTCATGTCTTTCCCTATTCCTCATCTTATGTAGGCAGCCCGTCCCTGTGAGCATGTCATCTGTGCCAGGACTAATTGGCTTTATTTTCCAATGCATGATAATGCCACAACACACTCACACAGAATCACTCGCACCTCATGTCAGGATAGTTGTTTGACAGAAAAGCCTGCTGCAATGCTTAACAGTTAACGGTGCCACGTTTGAATTACATTATATTCTCTATTTACTCCTCACCATAATGTGAGAGAGACAGTTTCTGGCTGTGAGCCAAAGTATTTTCACTGAGTGAAAATGTGTTGTCTAAAGCGTCCAATTCCATTAGCAAGTCGCTGTGCAGGGCGCTATCATCGCCCTGTTAGGAAAACAGACAGCCATCTTGTTTTTGAATCTTATTCATCCAACACGTCCTTCTTTTTCGACACACACCCTGTTTCTCTTCAACAATGCCCAGCGGACTATTTCACAAAACTAAGATAAGGGATTAAGCTGGGATTTGCCAGTGATCCTGGCTCAATTTAGCCTCGACTTAGTTTCAAGAAAGCAGAGGCACCTAAGTTCCCATGATCTAGCTCCTTCTTACATTTAGGAAATAATAAATAAATATAATAAATGTAATACATCTCACATACAGGATTTATTACATTTATCACTTAATTATCTTTAGAGTTTGTAGATTTTAGAGTCCAATGTCTTCAGTGTCTATCTTTCCTATGTCTATATAGGAAGCTAAGCATATAATGTGTAAAGAAGGAAACTCGGCCTCTGTAATGAATTAAAAAAAAAATACTCATTTATATTTTAGCCCATGTGAGAGAGAAAAATTCATCTTCATGGTAAATTTCCTGAGTAACATTATCTTCTGCTCACTCTTAAGGCAAAGAGTACAATGGTTAATTTGTGCAAATGATAAGTGGCCTAATACTTGAATGGTATGATTATGGTGGTTTCAGAGCAGTGGTCAGTTAATCTATATTTTTAGACTACTTACGCTTTTAGTGGGTCTGTGATCATTTGCCACGCTTCCTGACGCTGTTTCATTACAGCACCCGTGTTTCTTTTTTACAAATAATGTGTTTCACCTAATCATACTTATTCCATGAGAAGCTGCTGCTCACTCTGTATAAAGTATGAACAATTCGTATTCTCCATTCATCTATCCAAATGACTTCAGCCTGGCGCGACCTAGTCGCTCCGCCTAACCGAAACAACCCTAGCCAGGACGCTTCATTCAGACTAGGTCAAGCCTGGCTTTATCGGTTATCCTGGATTCATAAATTCTGCTTTTATCCTTTGGTCTACCTGGTAATCCTGAATTGGTAAACATTTGTTACTGTAAAGGGTAGCTTTGGTATTTTCTTTAACCCGGACCCTATTTTCCCATGTTTTAGTGCCTAAGTGACTGATGGGAATTTCTGAAATTGATCCAGTTTCAAGCCATAGGGCTGCAGTTGGTGGCGGCCAAACAAGCTGCAATGTAACAAACGATTGAGAATCTTTGTAGTGCTGCTTAGATTATTATTGTAAGTATCTGACAACATTATGGAAAGGATCCCTACAGAGATAGACCATTTTGTTAAAGAGTAAAATTTAACATCCAACAGCCTCGAAATCGCCATCACCAAACACACCAGACTCCATGTAAATAAGCAGTACTTTATTTAAAACACACTTCATTCAAAGTGGACAGAAACTAAATAAACCTATCAAAAGCCGTCTTGCTTCATATTTACACTTTTCCAACAATCACCACTCTGGTTGGAATAAACTCTTAATTCATTAATTTACATGTGGAGATATGCTGCTCTATACATACTAAAAGTAGTGATTATTTACATGGAGTCTGGTGGAGATATGCTGCTCTACACACGCTAAAAGTAATGATTATTTACATGGAGTCTGGTGGAGATATGCTGCTCTACACACGCTAAAAGTAGTGATTATTTACATGGAGTCTGGTGGAGATATGCTGCTCTATACACGCTAAAAGTAGTGATTATTTACATGGAGTCTGGTGGAGATATGCTGCTCTATACACGCTAAAAGTAGTGATTATTTACATGGAGTCTGGTGGAGATATGCTGCTCTATACACACTAAAAGTAGTGATTATTTACATGGAGTCTGGTGGAGATATGCTGCTCTACACACGCTAAAAGTAGTGATTATTTACATGTAGTCTGGTGGAGATACGCTTCTCTATACACACTAAAAGTAGTGATTATTTACATGGAGTCTGGTGGAGATATGCTGCTCTATACACGCTAAAAGTAGTGATTATTTACATGGAGTCTGATGGAGATATGCTGCTCTATACACGTTAAAAGTAGTGATTATTTACATGGAGTCTGGTGGAGATATGCTGCTCTATACACACTAAAAGTAGTGTTTATTTACATGGGGTCTGGTGGAGATATGCTGCTCTATACACGCTAAAAGTAGTGATTATTTACATGGAGTCTGGTGGAGATATGCTGCTCTATACACACTAAAAGTAGTGATTATTTACATGGAGTCTGATGGAGATATGCTGCTCTATACACAAGATAAATATGGTGATCATTTACATGGAGTCTGGTGCGTTTGGTGACGGTGATTTTGATGTGGTTTCTGGTTTAACAAAAAGAATCTCATTCTTTAACAAAAAAGCTCTATCTCTGCAGTAATCCTGTCCATAATGTTGTCAGAATCAGAACTTTTAGTGGACGAAGTTGACATTTGCAAATTGCGCATTTGCTCTAGGGTAACATTGCAGCCTGGTTCACTGCTGACGTTTACAGCATTCTCGCTTAATACTCGACACTCAATTAGTCACTTAGACACCCATGCATAGGGAAATAGGGCCCAGGTTGAAAAATACCAAATTACTCTTCAATGACCGCCAATCAAATCCATACTCTTTCAAATCCATGCAGGCCATTTAATTCAGAGTAAACGAGTTCACACCTGAGCCAACCTGCACAGTTCTTATTCAAATAGCATAGAGAAAAAGAAAGAGAGAGTGAGACAGGAAAAGGGAAAGAGTGGAGAAGGCTGTTCTTTTTGACTGCCTTGTCTGACTTTTTTCACCCACGGCGTTGTAGAGCGCAAATTGTGCGTGGCCAGAGCTGGAGAAACCACAAAACAAGCGCTCTTGTGTGAAAGATGAATCAGGTCTGGGAGCCAGCGAGTTTATTTGTGTTGCTGAGCTATAACAAGAGACACACTTTGCATCTGTGGCAAAAATGAAGGAGAGGAGCGAGAGAAGCTGAGTGAGTTCACTACAGCATCGCGGCTTCTCTTTCGGTGAGTTCATGGAGGTGATACCACAGAGGAGAGCTGAGTGTTGTTGTTGACCTGCAGAGGTTACGTATATTACCTCACCCTAGACATGGTTTGCACATTGTATTAATCAGATGCTTATTGTTTCACTAGATTAAGCAATCCGTGACTATGTTCACATGCATGTAATTTTCCTGTTTTTTGCCCTTATTCCGAAAAAGACAATATTCCGACTAAGCTGTTTACATGGCTAATGAAAAGAATATTCCACTAATAAAACTGTTGACGTGTAGCGATGTGTGCACATATCTAAAAACCTGGTTGGTTTGTGGACAGAAACCATAGCAACGCACAGAGCTGACCATAACACAAGCCGTGAAAACCCGGACTGGGACGCATATTCTGAATGTGCTGTACACATGTCTAAAGAATGCCTCTAGAACCTGAATAATACCGCAATATCACACATGTTTTAATGGGAAAGTGCTATATTCAGAAAAAAACGTTATTCAGAATATCCAACCGGAATATGCTGTTTACATGACCTGTATCATATTCTCATGGAAGAGGATTAGGGCCACTGGTGAAGATTTTTTCTTTGACTTCTGACTTTATTCTCAGAATATACAAATAAACAATAAGTTGTAAATCAGTACACATATTTCTTGAATAATCATAAAAAACATGAAACATCCAACTGCAAATACATCCATTTCTACAAAATTTTTGTTGTGGCCTACACATTTCTTTTGTGCAATCAATAAAAAAAAAAAACAAGACAAATGGTTCAATCGGAGCCATGCTGACATATTTCAAAACTCTTTTGAAGAGGGTGGAGAACTGGATTTTGAAATAGTGGAGCTGCCCATATCTCATTTGCATAATGTAGCCTGGATTCAACTTTATGCAAATGAGGAGCGGCCAACTCGACGCCCCGCTACTTGAAAGTCCGCTACCGGAATGCATTGAGCGGCTGTTCACATAGACAATGAATGGGAAGCGGGCAAACGACGCTAAGCAGTGGGCACGTACCATCTGGAACTTAGCAGGTAGAAGTCAGTGTCAACTCCCTTTGATTATGACCTCCCAGCAACACAATCGTTTCTCCAGTCAATAAGCCACTGCGTCACTCACCCTAGAACGCCACACTTTTTGGAAAGTAAAAAAATAAATCCCCAGTTTATTAACTGATACCTCTGATCTTCCAGGCCATATCCCCTGTAAAGGATCCAGACACCATAGCTGGGTTTGATTTGATAGCTCTAGGTCAGGGGCCAGCTCCACAAGCCTACGCTGTGTATTTGTGTCAGTCCGTGTGTGTGTGTGTGTGTGTGTATGTGCTCTAGGACAGACATGAAATAAATGAAGTCCAGGGTCTTCCTCAGCATGGCCCGGTCTCCTCAGATGTCTTGTCTTGTCTCGTTGCCAGCCTGTGATTTCAACAGGACCTTATCTCTAACAACAGACAGGCTACTGCTGCTGTCCCCGCCGTGGCTGTACCTTCCTGGAAAACATGGATGACACCCACGTTCAGCTCCCTGGTTAGAGACTGGGACAGACGTGAGGAAAGTGCACGTGGACGAAGCGCGTACATACCCACACAGATGTGTCTACATCAAAGAAACAGAGACAATTTGCTGGCACACACACACACACACCTTCTTCATAACCTTTAGGTTTCTCTGTCTCGTTGCATCCATGATCCATGATTCCACTCAACACTCCAATATTACACTCATATGTTAGCGACAATAAAAGCTGGTTTCCTTGGAGACGACTCTAATCAGAGGGAGTGGCGGGATAAAATGGTTGGTCTGTTAGATCCTGCGTGATTCCCGTTGTATCCACGTCTGCAGTTAACGCCATCAGAACAATCTAGAAGCCCACGCACGCCCAGGCCCCGATCAGGTCCAGGAAGCCCCACGTGTATGAATGAGGCACTGACAGACTATTATTCATATCCTCCAGAGCCTGAGTGATTTATGACCATGAAAACTAGAGCTTCCTCTTAGAGTTTCGTCTCACTAGTCTTCATCCTTAAAACATTATTCAAGACGTTTGTCTATTTTGGCATCCAGGAATTAAAGCAAAAGGACATAGAAGTCTTTAACCTCTCAATCAATAGCAATTAGCACAGCTTACATTTTCTCCAGGTACAGTAGTGTCGGAACATGTGGTTTCTAACTCCAGGCATGTGTAGGAGTGGAGTTTGTGTTTGAGTATTTCCCTCGACATCCAGATGGGGTGTATATCAAAAGGAAGTCATGTAGAACCAAGAAAATAAGGAGTGAAAATACATTCCTGGTCTGCAACGAGGCGAACTCGGCCAAGCCCGGCTTGAAACCCTCCATACAATTTTGATTAAAAGTTGTTTAGTCAATGAAAGGCCACGTTCAGTGATTCCAGGATGCCAACCGCCAGGGTACAACAGTACGCCTTCTTGTTTAATCAGTTCGCTTGGAGCTTAAAGATGCAGCGTAGGCACTGAATTTACAAATTATAGACATTTACCCAATTCCAGTTGCGGTTTGTTTATGTATGCTGACTTTTTTTTTTTTTTGTCCAGTGGGAAATGACAGATTCGTCCTCCCTACCAGTTCAGTTTCTGATTAGCTCAAGGGGAAACACGGACGCGAAGTTGATCGACAGACGCGTCGAACGCTGTGAATAATGATGGACTGATATACTGTATAAATAAACCACACACTTAAACACACTGTATGTATGCTGTATTCACAGTCAATTGTTGTTGTCAGCTCCTGCTCAAACATAATGCTGAAACCAGGGCCCGGGGAATGGGGAAAGAGAAGAGGCATCATGCACGGTTCTGGTTCTGCATTGTACAGTATTAGTAATTGAATTTTGCAATTAAGTGTAATAAAAGCATAATAACACCTTTTAGATATTCCAATTAAAATATCAACAGCAATGCTCAAATATGACCGTTGTCATATCCTAAAAACTCTCTATAACAATAAATATTCATGGGGCTCCCTGGTAGCTCATCTGGTAGAGCTTGTGCACTGTGTACAAAGGCTCAGTCCCCCCCCCCTCCTTTCCTGTCTATAACTGTCCTGTCAATTAAAGGCCAAAAATGCCCCAAAACAATCTTAAATAAAAAAGGAAAACAACGTGATGAAACGCCGTTACGTCTCGTGGCGCTGGTGTAAAATGTCAGCTTTCAGACCAGAACTTAGCAAAGAGCTGCAAGTTTCAACTTTGGTTTAAACTGGGCTTTAGAAGGATGCCGTAACACGGATAACATTTTTCAGTGCCGTTTTCACCCTGGCAACCCAGATTTAGTAGTTTTCCAGGAGATAACCCCACAAACTCAGGGTTAGCCTGAAGCTATAGTCGGGGTTGGGCCAGTATCGACGCAGGCTAACGAACATGAATAGGGCTTTACGTGTTTGTCAAGTAAATAGCGGGTTAGTTGCTGTTGTGTGGTAACATACAAGTACACCACAATTCAGTTTCCACAAAAGTATCCCCAAACACCAAATTTACAGAAACAGGAAGTTTCATGTACTTATTCATTGGACTAGTAAAATCAACGGTGCCACTCCCCTCCACTTTTAGCTGAAGAGGCAGCATGATGCGGTTGCATTAACATTCATCCTTCCTTTCATACTTGAACCACAATAATGCATCCACAAGCACTTTAAGAGAAAATGTTCAAATAAATAGATTAAAGGTAAACACTTTAGTGTAGTGTAGCAGCCTGCATCCCCCCCAGCACCAATTCTCCAACTCAACATAATATAGATGTGATTTTCCACTAATGGAGGTGTATGTGTACCAGCAAAAGCCCCATTTTATTGTTGTTTTTATTTCCATAGGTGAAAAACAACCAATTCACAAAACAGTAATGGATGGAAATGTGCTTTAAATTGCATTTTCTTTTGCTGTTTTTCTGTATTTGGTGAATGGTCTCCCTTTCTCATTGTGTGTGTCCCCAGCAGGGGAAGTTACATATGATCACTATCATTAATAGCTCAGACAGACTCTGGGCCCCGTGTTTTGTCTGCGATCCCATGCCTCATGACGACAACCGCATTCATTACCACTCACATTCTCACAGCATCTGAGAGTTTCAATGAGAATAGCCACAGCGACAATAATTCGTTTGAAGGATGGAGCGTAACAGGACTCTTTGCTGTGGCTTTGGGATAGCGAGTTGCTAGCATGGCAGGGCAGCAGTGGAAAACAGCAGGGGAGGGGTCGGCGGTGGTGATAATGCTGAACGGATGCCCGGTCTGCCACAGCGGGTCCTGCGTTTGCTCTCCAGGGCAACTGATGAGCCCCAGATGGATGGCCAGCTGTTTTGGGTTTCCGAAGCCCAGGGAGGTGTAGGCGTCACAGCGGGTAGATGTGTGTGTTTTCGAGCAGGTCAAGGGGGCACCTCTGCGTGAAGGTGTAGACTCAAGGCCATATTTTCATATTCACGCTCCCTTTATCCCTATAGTACCACTTGCTATCCGACCAGGGTGGGCTTCTATTGTTAGCCAGAAGGGCTCTCAAGGTGCTCTGGATCACTGGACCTTGATAAGTGAAGTCAAAGTGACCCATCTGCCATTTGTTTCCCATTTTTCCTAGCTCCCCCACCAGAGGAGTAATTAAAAGGCCACCTGATATCCTGCCATGGCCTGGCTCTCAACCTAATGCACACACACACACACACACACACACACACACACACACCCTGATAGACTGGCCTCATGCTGAGCCACCCATGTGAATAAACATCCCATAAAGAAGTACGTATATGGAAACAGAACCCTGCCAATGCTCCTGCCAAACCTGTCTTATATCGATAGAAAGCATCCATGTTGCTCATGCTCGTCTTTGAAAGTGATCTCTTTTTTTCCCAGACTGTTGATTAGGACGCCATAACAGCATCCGCACAGGGCGGCATGTCAATCCATCACTCGTTCATTTGGATGACTGCCCCTGATTGGCCCCAGGAGTTTATCTTATTAGACATACTGTGTGTTCCTTTTTTTCCTCTCGTTGTCTCCATGCTCGGCAAAAAAAACCTCTGTGTACACTTTGGTGGATCATTATTTGTCATCCA
The DNA here is from genome assembly GCA_013375575.1 of Percina caprodes. Taxonomy (NCBI): domain Eukaryota; kingdom Metazoa; phylum Chordata; class Actinopteri; order Perciformes; family Percidae; genus Percina; species Percina caprodes. Next base: position 414,688 of record JABXJD010000238.1, on the reverse strand, counting down.
TACAACCACAGTCCACAGCTGCGTACACTGCGGATTTTCTGCCCGACCGAGAGAGAGAGAGAGAGAGAGAGAGAGAGAGAGACAACAAAAACAAACAGAGCCAAGAGAAAGAAAATGGGACTATCAAAGACATGCTTCATTTACAGTACGATCCCACCCCACACCAGCCCCCTAGTATCCCAATGATGAAAGTGGAAATAAGGAAATGAAACTGTGTGTGCTTTAAAAAAAAAAGACACACAACGCAGCACACAAATCTGTATTCACAAATTGTGTTTATTCGACACAAGTCAGCCTGTCCACAAGTCTCCTCCCTTCTGCTGCGATCTGGATGAGTTGTTTTTGTCTTTCGTTGGGAACATCAAGATGCAAATTTTAGCCATTTGTGAATAGCAAAAACATCTGGCGGCCTTCCCGAGCAGAGAGGTTGGGATGTCTTGAGGCCATGCCAGTCACAGCTAAGTCCCTATGAATAAAGATATCTCTCTCCAGAACCACTTCCTCCCCTGCTCGCACTCCAGCAGTAATTAAGACTGAGCCCTTGTGGCTCCTTGCTTAAAAACTCCCATCCAAGCTAACTCACTGTGGATGGGAGCGGGGGGAACCATTGGGTGTCACTCCAGTGGTTGAGGTGATGGGGGGTCAACTCTTCCGGAGCTTGAGAGAAAAGTCATTACTCAATTATCTGCTTTAATAAAGAAGATAAAATAAGCATTTGGTTGTGCTAAATGCCAGTGAGCACATGCATCCTCATGAAGTTAACCTTTAGTTATTGTATAATTAAATGCACACAAAGAAATGTCTGAATAATTAATGGATTGAACTATAAGATGAAATGAGAGCCCAGAGGCAGACCATTGAAATACATTCATTCTGTGTTTACTCCGTAAAAACCCCTGCGTTTGGTTCTTTTTTTGACGTGTAAATCAGACCCGTCAAAGCTTCAGTGAGCTTTACAATAAACTCGGGCTACTGCCTGCGAATGACGGGACACCTACCCCCCGAACACATCTGGACTCATCTGTCTCGACTTAGATCTTAAGTCAAGTGGAGCAGCTTGTTAACTTGCTCCAGATATTGGACAGCACACCATCAAAGATATGGTAAATCTGCTGACAACAGAAGATGATAAAAGCCAACGTCTCTCATCTGGAAACTATCCCTGCTCTCCAGGGCCCCCACCCGACCCCACTCACATGCATTGTTTGCCGAGCAACTACACATGGTTGCTCTTCTCGGTTTGGAATGAGCAAATGCCAAGATTCCACTTTCTTCTGATGAGCTCCAACTATAACACCGGGACAGGTCGTATGTGTGTGTGTTCTCTCGGTCTGATTCTGAGGAATGGTAGAGATGCTTCCTGGTCTCGGATTTCCTCATCGTCTACGTCTTTTGATTCCTCAGGATGATTTCCAGACGTTATGTTAGAGCCTGATAGACTTGATGCTTTTTTTTAAGCTGATACCAAAATGTTTATCTCATACTAACGCCTGGCTCAGATGTTGAAAATTAGAAAGAACCCAACAATTTGGGATCAACGATTTGGCCAGAACAGCACACTACACGCCAACAGATTTCATAAAAAAAGAAAAAAGAAAAAAAGGAAAAGCTGAGTCCCGAATCTGAAAAGAGGAAATCTCGGTTATACACACATGGTGATATTGAAAGAACCGCACTGCCCGGACCAGGGTCTGTAATCTGTAGGGGAGATCGGCACTCATATGGAGGTTAATAACATGCACTCAAAATGAATTCTAAACTGCAACACTGATGTCGGCCCACCACACAATTATAATCAGCTAATGTTAGAAAACATGAAAGTGACATGTGAACTTATTTTATTAAACACAATGGTGCTTTTTAAAAGGCACGAATCAAAGGAGCTCATTTAGAAAAAAACTGCTTGTCATAAATGAAAACAAAATGGGTTTTAAAGTTAATAGATCCATATTCTGATACAGTGGGTAGATTCAGTCTCCATTTTGGGTCTCCAGCTAACATTAATAATCAAATGTAATAAGAGTCTAAGCAATGACAACTGTTAGAACGTGGAGCCATTTACCACTGGGTGAACACTTACTGGACCTTAAGAAAATTCAAACATTTAAAATAAAGTACTGGTTTCTACTGTGTTGTACTTCGAATGGCAACATCACGGTAGTGCATCAAGGTAGGCATTAGGACACAGAACATTAACCCTGGCGTTGGCTTCACGTTCGGGACCCTCTCCTATCCCCCGGGGTTTTAAAAACAATTCTGAAATAAAATTTTACTTCATAGTCAACCAATTGAGATATCATATATGTTCAGGGAATGCCATCAGTCTCTACTAGAACACAATTAAGAATGGAAGTGGGGTTAATTTTTAGTCATCAGGTTATAATTCATGTTCAAAATCCACATACATAAGTGGTCATATCCAGAATAATTTTCTGAATTGAGTCAGGGATACATGTTCATTACAGACAATAAGGTAAGGCCGTTGATTTTTAGGTAGAAAAAAATTTAACTTAAAAATGTATACATTAAACGTGTATAGTGCATGTCATTATCCACACATTATTCAGTACAAAAACCTGGGCTGGGCAGTACGTCAATGTTGTGATATTTATCTATTAACAATCAGTGTATTCAATCTGAGGTATAAGAGGCAAATTATTACAGTTATAAAGTGGGGGAAAAAAAAAAAAAAACAGAACTCAACACTTTATAATTAACGACATTTGACTGTTATGACCTTATTAGTCATGAGTTATGAGCTATGAACTGTTTGGGATTACGGTGTGTCATATTTGTTTTGTTGTCATTTTTCAAGCTTTTTCTGATATTTGTCATCATTTTTTTTTTTTTTTGGAATGCTATAAAACTGAATAAAACACCCGAATTCAATGAAAGTAGTGAACTGATCATTTATATCACCTGTGAAGAGCGTTGCATGGAAACAGCCACGGTATTGTTTTTTTTGACAATTTGGTTGATAAAAACCCACATTTTTGATATAGAAACGTTTTAAAAGGGGGTCAAATTTGACCCGAGGACAACAAAAGGGTTACAATGCAACTAGGTTTGATACAATAGTATCAGTCCCTGATCGGTCTCTCATTCAGCTAACGGGTCGCTATAACTGAATTTTGAAACCACAGTTACACTGCATTATTGGCAGGCGTTTGTATAGGTGTAACATTTAAATTAGCCTTGTACTGCATGTACGTCTCAATGTTTGGCATAAAGACTTTAGGAAAGTTCTAGGTGGAGAAATGAGTGACATTTGACATGCAACAAATCAGCCTAACAAGTGGTCTACGACAAGTGAGTTATTAAAAGCAGCGATATGGATTCAACGCTGTCAGGTCAAACACATTGTTTAGAACACCAGCGAAGAAAAACCTCCGACCAGCATTTTGCCTGACATTTAGCTGGGAATTAACTCAACATATTACCGTACAGCTCATGAAATGAATTTGCTTTCGATCAAGCGCTCTGACGCCCATATTGCAGGTTTCTGAGATAAGGTCAACTGTCACGGGGGTATGTTTGCCGGATAAAAATTGATGCATAACAAGCTGGAGAGCAGGTTGAAGGTGGGCGTGCTGCATCCTGCATACCGCACACCCTGACCTTTATTTCACTCAATTCAATATGGTTCACCTCATATTTGTGTTTGTGCAACCAGTTCTCACTCGTAAAATACCGAGGCTGTCCGCGTCTGATGCGACGAAAAAGCCGCCCTTCGATGTGTGTGTGTGTGTGTGTGTGTGTCGAACGTACCGGGGAAAGCAGCATCTAGACTGGGTTTATCAGAGTCAAGGAACCGGAAGCGCCCCCACAAGCTTTTCTTTAACAGTATCAAAAGGGACGCCACTAGTCCCGACCAAGCGTGTGTTATGTGACGCTAAAGGAGACCATCAGCATCACTAACAACGACAAAGACACCTGACCCAGAGTCCGGATTATCCGAGGTGGGAGTGAGAATGGGTTTGTGCTTTTCTGCCAACTTGAGAGAAGGCCCTCTTGGTTACCATACGCCACAGAGTCTTTCATCTGATTTGTAGCCCTCTTGTATTTGTTTTCTGTTCCAGTGTGAAGGAACATTGCCTAAATCTGCTTTTTGATTCGTTCCCATCTGGACCCTTGTTTTTTTTCTTTGTTTTATGACAACTTTTATTTTTCTCACAGAGCAAGATCTTACTTAGGCTTGATTGATACTTTTTTTTCCCCAGTTTTTTTGAAGAAGAGAGATACGACAGTGATCCCGAGCAAGTGTCAGTGTGCTGGATGTACATTTGAACTCCTGAGCTCTTTTGCTAATAAGGATACATCAATCCCAGAAGTCTGTGTGTGTGTGTGTGTGTGTGTGTGTTTGTAAGACTGCACAAATGAGGGATGTAAGAGAGAAAAATATGTTTATGGGCCCATTTTTATAATATACATAACGTCCCAGTGCTAATTTAACATAGGTGCTCACTTTCATCATGGTCTATGCCTGAAACACCAATTGGTTGGGGATAGCCAATCAAATAACAGCAACAATCTGTCAGTGGGGTCACCTGCAGCAGCAAGTGCACATCATTAGAGAAGCCTTTGTCCGAATTTTCAGCAGTTAATTTCATTCACTATATAGTCCACTATAAAATACCCACAATGCACAGCTATTTGAGCGTAAATGTGATTTAGGGCTGCACGATACGTGCTCTTTATTTTTTCTTATCGTCAATAAATTGTCAACATGTCAATAAACCAGAGCCCATTTTTCTCCCATCCTGGAACGCCGTGACCTTCTTCCGCAGCGCTGTGGAGGAAGGCCTGGCAAAGACTACATAGGGAAAAGTGAGTGAGTGACATACGAGCTGTTCTGTGAGGCTGGTCAAAGGAACAACAGCAATCGCATGCTAACGTGCTGATGTTTCACATGTATAATGTTCATTGTCTTAGTTTAGCACGTGGCGTGCTAACATTGGCTAATTAGCACCAAACACCGTACAGCTGATGCCGATTGCAATGTCATTAGTGTTGCGGGTATTTGGTCATAAACCAAAGTATTGGACAGAATTAAAGTTTGACTTGACTTCAACGGTCTGTAATTTCCTCCCAATAATTCCTGGAATGAAAATGTAAGTTGGCACTTTAAAAGGAATATATGAAGTTTCTTAAAATCAAATCTCCCTTTGAATTCAATATTATTGTCATTGGATAGTCAATCAATTTTATTTTGACATCATCTTTATGGGAAATATTGTTCTAATGGCAATTATTCCGATTTTTCAGACCCATACAGTAAACAATTACAGCCAGTAGAAGACAGGTTAGTAATTACATGTTATCATATGAGGAAAGTGAATGTCTAATAGACATTTCAATCTGCATAAAAATGATTAAAGCTTTAGTGCATACCTTTTGAATATTAATGAACGGCCGCTACATTCAAGCCATGGCTAAATGAGTTGCTACAAAGTTAATTAAGACTATCAGCTCCACACAACTCTCTCTGTGTGTTCTAGCAACTGGACTGGGGGTGGGGGTCATCGATCACGTAAGGCTTGTATCGTGTGGATGCGCTTACCGTGTTTGTTGTCATTGCTTGGGGACGATGGAAACTACGCACTGTAGCTTTAACCTAACGACATTGCAAATGGATACTTCATCTTTATTGTAGCGGAATAACAATAAGTACAATAATTGTGAGAAGCCTTATGTTTGCTGTCATGACAACCCTAAGCATAAAAAAAAACAAAAAAAAAGAAAGAGCACAAGATTAAATTATTTTGGACATTTTTTTTTGGTGGACATGGGGAACCATAAATCACAGTGACATAACCGCTACATGATTAACGACAGGACGAATGCCAGATTGAATACAGGATTATTAAGGATAAAGAATGACCCCTGTTCTTTCTCACTGGATGTTCTGTTTGGTCACAAATAACTCATAACTACCATTCGAACGTCACACATGGGATGAATATGAAATGTGGATTGTTTCATCGTGGGAATTTCAAGCATGCAGACCGACCATGCATTGCCACCACTCAGGTTGGGGTGTGTAAAATATGAAAAGAATTTGTAGGAAGGAATATTATCTAAGCCAGATACTCTACATAGGTAGCTCGGAGGGCCAGTGACTCCCATATCACGATGATGTGATGTTCTATCCCCTTTAATGTAATCCACACTGATTGAAAATGCCTCCTGAGACAATAGAAATCACAGATTTGATCCTGTAATCAAGGAAAATGCGTAGCCGTCCACTCATCTCATCATTTAATGGCAATATCTTCTCTGTCTAAGCAAAAGAGACTCTCAAATACTTAGACTATAACTGGCTGATAAATCACAAACAAACAGAATATCCATCTTCATGGGTTTCCTCAGGAGGGGGGGGCTGGCGTCTCCCTTAGAGATAGGGTGAGAAGCTCAGTCGGTTGAGGTGGTTCGGGCATCTGGTGAGGATGCCTCCTGGGGGGCTCCCTAGGGAGGTGGTCCAGGCACGTCCAGCTGGGAGGAGGCCTCGGGGAAGACCCAGGACTTGGTGGAGGGAAGTCCAGCTGGGAGGAGGCCACAACAACTTCCATGAAATCTGATGTGCATGAGCCAAGGGCGTAACTCTGGGTTCAACACTGGGGGAGGGGGGGTTGAGATGTCCAATTTTGAGCAAAATAGTAATTTTGCACATTTAAAACACTTCATTTTCTGCGTTCAGGTGCAACAATTTGCCCCTTTCCTGCATCAAGTTATGGTGCAAATGTCTTTATTTATGTGAAGGTTTTCTTAATATTAGATATTTTGGGGGGAGGGACAGGATTTGCACTTGAATAACTTAATTATTATTTACGCCGCAGTGACCTTATACCGACCTCTACACCACCTGGTATTTTTAAATGCATGTACCTCACTTACTATAAAACTACATACATATCTTACCTTCAACTTTTTCATTTGCATTAGGAACACGTTTTGGTGACACTGTTTAATTTGGGATTACAAACAGATTCACAAATGAACGCACCAGGGCACCCACACCCACACCCCCACCCAGACCCCCACCCAGACACACACCCACACACAGCCGCGCAATTATAGTAGGTGCAATCCTATCATTTTATGGCACTCCATTACTATTCCTATGCTCTTGATTTCCGTGTGAATATTTGTTAGGCGTGGTAAAATAGAGCAATCCTCAGGAGGTGAAAACAACCTGACATGGTGTGATTGCCAAATGACAAACCTTCAATAGCTCAGAGAAAAATGAAATTACCTCACCGACATCTCCGAGAGATAAGTCCTTCCCTCTTCCACAGACACATCTCTCACTCACTCTCAGCCACGTAGACATAGAGAAGAGCCTTGAAGAAATGCATGTATAAATATTGAAATAAAATCAAAACGGAGGCGTGCCCTGATTCCACCTCTGAGCCCAAGTCTGTGCCAAACAGTACATTAATATTCATGATGTCAGGAACCTGGGGGGGGAGGAGTGGCAGGCAAGTCATCAGTGGTAGCTGATTACTACTGCTTGTGTGTGTGTGTGTGTGCGTGTCTTTGGGGTTTTTTCGGCTCATTTTGATCGCTTTGCCAAGTCATTATTATCAGCATATAGTATGAATATATGAGTCAAGTGACATTTATACTAACTGATAAAATGAAAAAAAAAATATTCATAATGCTTATGAGATACGTAAGCATTAAAAAGGGTAGTTTCAGTACTTTTCAACCTGGACCATATTTTTTTAATGTTTTTTTTTTTTTTTTTGTCTAAGTGACTGATGGGAGCTGTTAAGATAGCACAGACAGACTCAAGTGCACGGCTCAATAATAATAAGATGGGGGGAGGACCGGGGTTTGAAGCCAGCTGACCGGAGGTAAGGATAACAGGATGGAACTGCAGGGAAGAAAACAGAGAGGTGAATACATGGAACACAAAGAGACAAAACTTGTAAGGTTAACCGCTGACGAGGAGCAACGATCAGGTGAAGAGAGGATGAAGAGCTGAGGTAGATATACTGTGGGAGATGATGATGACAGGCAGGTGTGGGCAAGGGGGGCCGTTGATTGTTGATGACGAGCAGGTGTGCATTGACCCTGGACCCTAACCATAACAGGGAGCAACATTTTTTGAGATTAATCCAGTATTAAGTTGGGTACAAATATGTATGTTTTTATACATAGATGACTTTATTAATCCCCAGCGACAATGTACCATATGACTAACATTATGGAAAGGATCCCTACAAAGATAGACCTTTTACTTAAAGAGTAAGATCCTTTTTTTAACATGAAACAGCGCCGAAATCACCTTCACCAAACACCACGAGACTCCATTTAAATAAACAGTACTTTTATCCTCGTAAAACACACTTCATTCAAAGTCAACAGAAACACATTAAATCGGTCTGGCTTCATCTTTCCACTGTTCCAACAATCACCACTCTGGTCTGGTTGCAATAAACTCTTAATTCAACCATTTACATGTGGAGATATGCTGCTCTATACACGCTAAAAGTAGTGATTAAGTAGTGATTATTTACATGGAGTCTGGTGGAGATATGCTGCTCTATACAAGCTAAAAGTAGTGATTATTTACATGGAGTCTGGTGGAGATATGCTGCTCTATACAAGCTAAAAGTAGTGATTATTTACATAGAGTCTGGTGGAGATATGCTACTCTATACACGCTAAAAGTAGTGATTATTTACATGGAGTCTGGTGGAGATATGCTGCTCTATACACGCTAAAAGTAGTGATTATTTACATGGAGTCTGGTGGAGATATGCTGCTCTATACACGCTAAAAGTAGTGATTATTTACATGGAGTCTGGTGGAGATATGCTGCTCTATACATGCTAAAAGTAGTGATTATTTACATGGAGTCTGGTGGAGATATGCTGCTCTATACACACTAAAAGTAGTGATTATTTACATGGAGTCTGGTGGAGATATGCTGCTCTATACATGCTAAAAGTAGTGATTATTTACATGGAGTCTGGTGGGTGTGGTGATGGTGATTTCGGGGCTCTTTCATGTTAAACAAAAATGATCTTATTCTTTAATTAAAAGGTCAATCTCTGTAGGGATTATTTCCATAATTTTGTCACACAGACTAATAATTTGAGTCTGTCAGTGGCAACAACAACACTTTTAGTGAACTGAAATTCACGATGCACATTTGACCTTTAGGGTAACATTGCAGCCCCGTCTGGGCTACTGGTTACAGCCTTCTCTCTAAAAAATACTGGACCAATTTCAAAAATGTTTGTTCACATTACTCACGTAGAAACCATAGTTTCTAATAATAGGCTAGGGTAATTAAAAATAATGAGTTTAAACAATGAGCAGCGTGAGATATAACTCATTGTCTCTCTATCTCAACCAGTTGAGCCGCTAACATCATAAACCTCAGCAGAACTTTACTGAGATCCATCAGCCTCCACACAACCACGATGTCTGAGGTCCTTCATATAAACAGCCTTTAGTTCGGTTGAATCAAACTAGAGTTCTTTGTCCCGTTGGTGTGACAATAGCACTTTCATCCAATAAAAATTGGATGAAACATGAGTACCGAGACCTGCTTGACGAGGGGGTCCGACCAATAAGAGGAGTGGACATACTTGCGTGATTTGTAATAGTACATTTTGGTATGCTTGGATTTGGAAGCAAACAAACTACAGGTGTAAGGAAGATGCTAAAATCAGCGGAGTGCCCCTATATGGACAAATCTTTTTTACCGTTACAGGCATTACTGAGATATCCACCCATAACTATGTCATGACCTCCAACATGGGCTCCAATTGCAATACTGAACAATTTCATCTACAAAGTTCCAGAAATCCAGGCATTGCAATGCTGTAAAATGAAACATCTGCTAAATAATAAACCAATGTGATAAAAAAAAGCCTATGTGTCATAGAAAGTGTTTTTAATAGACGATGCTTTGGCTATGATATCGGACTTAATTGGGGGAGTCAGACAGTTTAAAAGTGTGAATATTCACTTGAGTGACTCTGCATAGAGTACATGTGGAACACGCATTGTGAATGTGTGCAATGCTTCCTCTCATTGCTCCAGGCAGGCACTGGTTAGAAGAAAAAAAATACATTCTCTTTTGGGTTCAGCAGGTACTGAAATGATTTGATTTCAGGGGCATGAAATATCTGCATTTCAACCATGCCTGAACACGGACCTCCACTTAATGTATTCAGCCTCCGTTGATCTGGGGAAGCAGGCTGCTGCAAACCCAGAACATTGAGGGGCTACACACCAAAGACTAGTCAGATAGAAAGAGTGCATGCAAGGCAAGCACAGGAGTGATATTTCCCTCGCCTTCCTCTCTCTCTCTCTCTCTAGCCTGTTGAATGACATTGTGACAAAGCAGCCTGGTGTGTTTGTCAGAAAGGGGGACTAGGAGTCAGGGCCACGACAAGTGTCTGCTAGGCACAGGGAGGATAAAGGTAACACTGGCAGTCTGTGAGATGGAATTCAATGTGCAAAATGAATCGTTATTCTTTAATCCTGAATACAGGTTTGCCAGTTTTTCAAGATTTCAATTCAACTGCAGCTGTAAGCCAGGTAAGGGGAACTCCAATTTTACATTACCGGCAGCTAAAAATATGCAGACATCTGACTCAGAATCCTTTTTTGATTAGTATTTCATTCAAATCTTTGTTAGGTCAGAGAAATGCATACATGTGCCATTTTCATTTTCTACAGTAATTGCTCTGCTGATTAAAAAGCCTTTTAATAAGATCATATGGGGTGGCATTAATTCATTGAGAACATGTCAGAGCCAAAGTGAAGTGCCTCTAGGCCGGCTTTGATAAATGTTAGCTTGACATGATCACTAAGAGTGATAAAGGTCCTCAATATATAATACTGCAAACTGCCAGCCAATACTAGAATGACATATGGTAATCTGCACATGGAACATCTCAGTTTTACCCCAAGGACCTTAACACCAAGTCACGTTATGGAGCTTGTGTGTGAAACATTCATGCTGCTTCGTTGGTCTCAGGGAGATAAGCAGCTAAAATTGATGTAAAATGCAAATAAATAATAGAAGTAGAACTTACTGAAAAAACTGAAACAATCAAATTAAGAAGAGACCAAGCAACACTTCCAGGATTAGTTATGCCTTTTGTCATTTTAACAACTCATGAAGACATGGCGTCTGTGGAAGGTGTAATTAAGCCTACCTGGTGGAGCTGTGAACTTTGCAATCTCTTTTCACTTCAACACTTCAACACTGACTTCCTTTTACACTTCAATCCAATTATAAAATAATGTATGTGCTAAATTCAGAAGAAGAATCCCTCAGATAGACACAGCCACGGGGGTCCCTGCAGGTCCAAGGCCCCCTATACACTGTGCGCCTGTTGTTTGTAGTATTTCGATTAATCACAAACTTGATTGGGAATATGCACAATGCACAATATCTCAACTCAAATGAAATGGTAAATCAGGGTGGGGAATATGAAAGAGCACTGCTCCTCCCCATTAAACATCAGTACTGCTGCTTAGTGGTCAACGGATCGAACTGGGCTTGCTAATAAGTAACAGAAACGTCAGAAATGTTTGAAATGCCATTCAACGATATGACACTGGGTTTCTAAAACTGGTCTAGCTTAAGTAGAACATCAAGTGCAAGCACAGGTAGGCATTGGCCAAATTAATAAAGGAAAACCTATTGCGTAAAATAATATTTAAAAAAAAACAGTGGGTAGCACTTTAAATTCCACCACGGTAATAACATAGTAATAGTAGGGTAACAGTATGAAAAAAAGAGTAACATATAAGGTAATAACAGGGTAATAAATCACAGTAATAAGATTAAATACTGGGGTAATAAGGTGATAAAAAGTTAACAGATGTAATTTTTTATTTGTAACATGCAATTACCAAGGTAATAACTAGGAATGGGTTCAATGATAACCGTATGCATATCTGGGTAGTTGTAATATAGTTATATTAATATTGTAATAACATGATCATAATGAAATCCATCCACCCTTTATGTTACAAATATTTCCACCATAGTTTCTACTTTACAAATTATGTTTAATCTTTGTTGCCTGGAAACACTTCTGGTGTTTTCTGTGTAAAAACCATGAATTAGTGGTGCAAAATGCAAAATTTCCTTTTTCTATTTAATGGCATGGTAATATTACAATTACAGAGCGTTAAAATAAAAGGAGAGTTCAAATGATACTCATTAAAAGAACATATCATGAGGCTAAAACTGATTCACAGACACATGTATATCATTTACCACGGGACCCCTTCTCTTCTCTGCCTTTCTTCATAGTCGTCGGACTCATCGACATAACTCCCTCAAGAAATGCTTGATATTGGTTTAGGTTTAGGGGAGCTTATTCCCCAGAGTCCTCATGTTTTCACACCACGCAGTTTTCCTTGGATTAGGGTGGCACCTAAACCATGGTTGCAGCTGTTGTCGTGGTCCAGCTGAACTGCTACAAGTACTACTTCTAGTCATAGTTCCATTATCGTTATTGTGACAGTTATTGCCACTATTCATCACACCCCCAAAGGGCAGCGTCACACACCCACCCACCAAGAGCCTGGGTCTGTCCCAGGTTTTTCCCTAAAAGGACGTTTTTCCTCACCGCTGTTGAACTAAAAGCTTGCTCTTGTGGGACGACCTACTCTATGCGTTAAGTGTCTTGAGATAACTAACTGTCACGATTCAATACTATAAATGAAATTGAATTGAATATCTACGGCTCTCTAAAGAGCAGACAACCTCTTCCCAGGTAAACAAACCGAGCATTACGGTCAGTTTGCTCTTGACGTGACACTTGTAACCCAAGTGGGATCAAAAGTCTTAAAATCAACCTTATGCTGCCAGAATATAAGTCAGAATTATTGATACATTTTCTGTCAAACAACTAATCATTCAGTATCAATCCACTAATATTTGCAGCTGTTATTCCATGTTAAACATGTGTACATGCATTCAAATGTTACAGCATTGTAATGTTACTGTAGTCCAATTGCACCAAAATGTTACTGAACCACTGCTGTGTGTGAATAAAGAAGTAAAGAACATTATGTTCTGTTTACCAAATTAATTTGTGTCTGCTGACAAATTTTAATTATGTGAAAGTAAATAGTAAAACTTGTATTAACTCAACTTAAAATATTATTTCATGACTACAAAGGAGATATATATGCTAAAAGGACAAATGTAAAATATGTAGCATGTATACATTTATTATTGATGGTCATGTGACATTCCTGACTTTATTTGGTTAAGCTTAATATATTGTGTTAATCTAAAATTTAAAAAAAATAATAATTGGTTGAATTAACAATCATTGTGCAACTGTTAGATAAGGTAATTAAATTAAATGAACTTAATAGTATTGCTTTCAACTAACTTTATCAAAATACGTGGAACCTGTTGACATATTAAATGTAATTCAAGTCGATGTTTCAATTTTATGAGTTCACAGAATGCATCGCTATAACTCAAGTGTGTTAATCTAGAATCGCACATGCAGGTGTTAATTTTGTTCCGCCTCCCTATTTGTTCCCCACTCAATTCAACAACATAAAATATTGCGTTTGGCAGGGATGAACCCAGCAGGGAATTATTCACCTTTGTAGTCACAGCCATGCCCCCCTTTTTTTTTTAAATCCCTCCTGTGTGGTTTTTCCTTTACATTCTAGTGGAGAGCATCTCAATATTTCAAGTGAAGAGGCTGAATGAGAGCAGAGAGAAGCCTGGCCTTTATTCAGACGCTGGTTGCAATTGTCTCCAAAAGTTGGCGCCCGTATTCCTCACCTGCAACACAAAGCTGCAGTAACTCTCAGAACAAAAAGCCAACCCCCTCCCCTCTCAGAATGGTGGCACTGAGAGTGATACAGTGGCAATAAAATCACCAGGGGGCCTCAGATGTTCCTCTACGAATAAGTGAGCGCTGGTTCGATGTTACTGTTTCAGACCTCAGAGTGAAGTGTTCCAGGTTTAGTATTTGTCTTACTATTTTTTTCAGCACACTGAAGTGTTTTTCAGATTAGTCGGAGTCATGAATACAGCTGAGTACTGATCTCAATCTAGTATTCAAGAAGAAAAACAATCACCTTGTGTGTGCGGTTGCCATGGCATTCATAGTCTTGCAGAAATTTGCTTTACTTTGTTTATTTGCCCTCACAATGACCCTGATGCTACATCTCTAACCTCCCCCGGAAAGATTACTTCAAGTCTTATTTTTTTAAAGAAGTAAAGATTGGAAACAAAGGCTGGTTTAAAACACTGCCAAGTGCATTCATATTACCTACATTTTCCCATGGCTGTATAATGTGGTGCAAAGCAATGTGAGGTCACATTAAAAGATGTTATTATGTCAGTAGTGTATAGTTTGAAATGTGAAACCATTGCTGAAGTGCCATTAACTTGCCTTCTGTCTCATTGCCAACAGGGGGCAACTCCACTGGCTCAATTGCATAGAAGTCTATGGGAAAATGAGCCTACTTCTCACTTGATTTATTACCTCAGTAAACATTTTCAATGAATTTATTGTCTCAATCGCTACTTTCCAGTCTTCACCAATGCAGCACAATGTTCATTTCATAAGTGGAGGTCCCATTTATTTTAAATTAGAAGATAAAGTAGGGGATGCTAAAAGGCAGTGATTCCCAAACTGGCAACATTTTACCAAAACACATATAAAATATATAGTGGTGATCGCAATTTAATGCCAATCTCGCAGTGTTTCAGTGACTATCTCTTTTAATGCTAACTCTTGCTAGCTGTGCCATTTTTCACATGGAATTTCATGTTATTGTCCGGGTAACCAGGCTAGCTTGTAGCCTGTACACAATGCACACAATATTTTTCATAAAACCTAAATTTGGAAATAGATTCTTTGACCTTCATTGTTTTTAACGAGAAAGATAATGTTTTAGTACAGAAAAATGTTCAAAGCCACGCATTGCTCCTCCTCCCCCCTCTTGTGATTTGATGCTGTACTGTATGTGTCTCGTTTTCGCTGCATGTCCCAGTATTAACTTGGTATCGGCTCAATACCAAATATTACAGAATCGCACACCAATACCGCCCAAGACGATTGGGATTGGTTAAAAGAAATACCAATAAACCAGAGCCTGTTTTCCTCCCAGCCCAGAATGCTGTGTGGACTAACCAGACCCTCCTTTGCAGCGCTGTGGAGGAAGGTCTGGCAATGCAAGACTAGCAGCTGTAACAATCACACACATAGTCAAACTCACTGGAGATGTTAATTATGTCCCGTGTGGTTTCCTTATTTTGATTGTAACTTTGTCAGGATGCCATGTGCTAAACACACCACATGTCGCCAGTCCCATTATTTAACCTGATCTGTATTAGACCAATAAACAGACTACAGGCCTCACGCCTATCAAAATTAATCCGCCAAGCCATTCAAAGCCTAATAAACAGGTCGCTAACATGATTAGCAATTTACATCTAATTCATCCTTATCTGCTCCAGACAACTTCCTCGCTGTGCTGAGTCAAACACGGAGCATCGCTGCGTGTTTTAGTGCGTCGGCCTGCCACATTGAGAGTGACTGCTGTTGCAAACTAATCTATCCTGCTTCCGTGGAAAAACGATGCAGGACATAACTCACCCCTGATGGCGTTCTGCCTCCCCCGGGATTGAATAATGGCTTTTTCATTGAATGCTGAATCAAAGGAAACAAACTTGGGGTCGCAAGTGAACAAGAGATGGCCCTTTGCCAGCCACACCAAAAGCCCATTTTATTTCTTGTCATCTAACGTCTCCCGCTCAATTCTAATGCAGATTTGTTGTATCTACAGTTGTTGACTCAACATTACAGAGACAGACACAGACAAAGCCCTAACGTCATTAAGAAGAAGAAGAAGCCGGACAAAGCCCTTCTTTGTGTTGCAGACTTGATGCCTAGTTTTCATGGTTTTCCTCATCAGAGTTGTCGTGTTCCAGCTGAAAACATCCACACAGGCAACGGGTGAACCAGCAGATGTGAACCACGGCTCCATTTCTGATGTCAAGTCATGTTCATCCAAAAAATATGCAATTATCCTCTCTACGATCTGTGCCCCATTATCATAATTGTATCTGTGGCTCTTCCCACTGTAATAACTTGGGACAGGTGCAGGGATGATTAACATCCTGCAGGTTATGCCTAAAAAATACAATACAAAAAAAAAAAACAGTTGTCAGTCTCAGTGTTTGCTGGAGGTTTTAATAACTGTGTAACACATTTCTAAACACAGTTATATTGTGCTTATAGTAATGCAAGGTTTGTTGTAATTAGTTCAGAGCGCAGGAAAGAGAAATTAAACAGACCAACAGAAACACAACTAATTATGGCTAATTAAAGCAAAAGAATGTTCAAAACAATCGAAGAAATCCAACACAGCGTCAAATCCTCTTACAACTGGAGAGTGAAGAGTGATTTAAGCAAAGATAACATGACATTGTCAGCCTGTGTAAAAAAAAGAAGAAGAAGAATACTGTGGAAACCTGGTCAACTTTACTGTTAATGTTGGCTGTTAGGGAAGCTAAATGGACACGGCTGTGACAAATGGATTGGGTCTGGACTCCATTAGGACGTCCTTTCTTCAATGTTTATTCCAACTATATAAAAAAATAAAAAAAAACACAATGCTCATTGAATTATGGTTTCTCTCAGGATCACAGAATGAAAAAAGAAAAATATATATAAAGTGTATGTTTTATATAGACCTTAGTGGTCCCCTAATACTGTATCTGAAGTCTCTTTATATAGACCTTAGTGATCCCTAATACTGTATCTGAAGTCTCTTTTATATAGACCTTAGTGGTCCCCTAATACTGTATCTGAAGTCTCTTTTATATAGACCTTAGTGGTCCCCTAATATTGTATCTGAAGTCTCTTTTATATAGACCTTAGTGGTCCCTAATACTGTATCTGAAGTCTCTTTTATATAGACCTTAGTGGTCCCCTAATATTGTATCTGAAGTCTGTTTTATATAGACCTTAGTGGTCCCCTAATACTGTATCTGAAGTCTGTTTTATATAGACCTTAGTGGTCCCCTAATATTGTATCTGAAGTCTCTTTATATAGACCTTAGTGGTCCCCTAATACTGTATCTGAAGTCTCTTTATATAGACCTTAGTGGTCCCCTAATACTGTATCTGAAGTCTGTTTTATATAGACCTTAGTGGTCCCTAATACTGTATCTGAAGTCTCTTTATATAGACCTTAGTGGTCCCCTAATACTGTATCTGAAGTCTCTTTATATAGACCTTAGTGGTCCCCTAATACTGTATCTGAAGTCTGTTTTATATAGTCTGTATCAGTGGATCAATTTTTCTTGAGCGTCACAAACCCGGCAATGTGATTTGTTCCTCTATCAGAAATTGATCCATCCAGGCGTATACAGATGAGCCGTTTATTATATCATTCAATCCCCATTGAAGTTAGCAGAGTGTTAAACTGGAAGTAGCCACGTCGGCCAGCTTGCTCTATGGGCTGCACAGTGTGGAAGCAGCGCCGATTATCCGGTTAAATGTTTTGGCTCCATATATGGCGCTATATATATGTATATATATATATATATATATATATATATGTTTTCTCTATTATACATCCATGGGTAGACCAAGAATTCGCACAATGCATTTTTGTGACATTGTAAAGATAATTTTGTTTCAAAGAAAACCTGTAAGGGCAGCTTTAAGTTACTCTTTAATGACTAAAGCGGATTAAAGTCTGATCCCTCACACTGCTTAATTTTTGCAGCTTTGCTGTACTGATAGAAGCCACATTCAACCCAGGAGCTGTACTCATCTATTTCCAAGAAACCTGAGGGAAAAGTGTGATACACAACTACGGTAAATAAGTTTGATAAACTTAAGATATTAAGATCATCCAACATGATGTAACGCAGTGGCGTGTCAGATTTGCTGTCCAGACGATGTTCATGATGGCGCTATGGTCCTTTTGTTGACTTGTGACAAACTTGTGAATTTATGATTAATTCAATTCAATTTTATTTATAGTATCATCAGTAACATCAGTTATCTCTAGACACCTTACAGATAGAGTAGGTCTAGACCACACTCTAATATACAAAGCAACAATTCTAATAATTCCCCCAAGAGCAATTATTACAAGCAATTACAGTGGCGAGGAAAAACGCCCATTTAGGAAGAAACCTCGGACCCAGGCTCTTGGTAGGCGGTGTCTGACGGTGCCGGTTGAGGGTGTGATGAACAGTGGCATTAATTAACGACTAATGATATGTTGTAAAATTAAACTGATGTGGTTTTACAGTGTAGACATTCATCCAAAATTGCACAAGTTTCCAGGGTGCTAGAACCAGATTGCTCTGCGGAGGAGGTGAATCGCCAAACCATATACCTCGATTTCTCTCTCCATGCTGTGGGTACAGACACAGAAACATGGAGACATTTAAAGTCTTGGGAAATCTCTGCAGTTGCATTCCTGATGATGTTTCCCACTGTCCCACAGCAGCCCTAATCCTGGCTCAACACAGCGCTGACTCCTCTTCTCAGTAAAACTGACACAAACAGGGTATTTTCACCCAGAGCTTTAATGATGACTGACTGCAGGTGGCAAGTTCTGTTCATGGCTGCTGCGCTTCAGAAACTGCAATATATTAGATAGGATTTACTAACTGATCTAATAGTCCTAGACAGTGAATGCTAAGATGGGAAGAGATTAGAATCATTGGCCTGCCCCCTTTTTGGCTGGCTGACCACCCAGAGGGATGTGCTGAGGCTCCACTGTACTGGCCTATTTCATTACATGGATTTATGGATGGGCAGTCACGCTGACCCCTTGTCTCCCTCCCTTCTGTTTCATGTGAATCTGTACTCTCTGGAGATTTGCATGCCAACATACTTGTACGCCATGGATGATGGCTAAAACCATAGACTAACACAGAAGTTCCATAAACCTGCATTCTATCTCATTTCCAGCAGGGGGCGACTCCACTGGTCGCAAGAAGAAGTCTGTTTCTATAGAAGTCTATGAAAAATGACCCTACTTCTCACTATACTACAATAAATATTTTCTTAATGAGTTTATGGTCTCAATCACTAGTTTCAAGTCTTATTCAATACAAAATGATGTCCATGTTGTACATTATTTAAAAGAAATGGGACCATAGATGATAAAGCTGATGATGCTTTATGACCTGGCAATCAGGACAGAGGCTTAGCAATGCTAACCATGGCACTGTATACATTAAAATAGCCCTGGACTTGTTTTTGTGTCCTTTCACTTGATTGGTTCAGTTTATTGGAACACTTTGGTCGCCTTTATATGCCTTATTCAGTGTTCTGCTAACCAAGCTAGCTAGCTACAGCTAGCGTTAGCTGGTAACTTAAGGGGAAGTTTCTGCCGTACATGCAGATGAATGGTACCAGTACACCAGTGGATAACTCGCTTCAGGAGGGTTGAAAATCGGCAACTTTCCTCCTTTAGCGTTTAGCTTAGCACAGCGCCAAGGCAACCATAAACAACACTGCCTTGGTTGCATCATCCTCCGCTGTTCGGCCCTCTCATCGGAAATCGTCACATCCGGTTGGAAAGCACCAAGCTGTCGACGCCCATATCGCCGACTCAAGGCTTCAAAACGGCAGTCCACAAACCAATGGGTGACATCAAGGGTGCCAGGTCCGTTATTTTTTACAGTCTGGATCAAAACACAATAAAGTGGAAGTTTGACTTTTACTGTATTTGACAGCCTGTGCCACAGCAGAGCATATTAAAGAGCCATCTCCTCTTGTGTCCGTCTTATCCTCCTGATTACCAGGGAGATTTAAAACGGACCCCATGCCGGCCATGGTTACAGAATGATTTGAAGGCCTTTGTATTGTCTGCTGCTGTCCTTTACCATCTATTGTGGCTCTTTGAGCTCTCTGTGTGAAACCAATAAAATGGGCTTGAAAGAGTGGACTTAAAGAGGGGGAAGGACTTTAAGAGAGATTTAAATCTCTTTGCAACAGTAACTTGCTGAGAGTACCTATTGACCTTCAGTTGATGTACATGTGAAATGACGCGATACAAGAGAAGCTCATGTTATTTCAGATGTCTGCGCTTTATTTTGTTTCAGTTTGTGCTTACTGTCCATCACACAGCAACCTCTTTTTTTCCCAATGTCTTTTATGTCTACCTTTTTCAATTCCCTGGAGCTGGATAGGTACATACTAATCCCCGTCTCCTGGATGGCCTTTTTGCCAAGCCAGGATTACTCCCATAAGAGATCCTTCACTTGAGTAAAAGTATCATTACCCCACTTTAAACACTCTCTGTTATAAGTACAATTCCTGCATTGAAAATGTTACTTAAGTAAGAGTATGTAAGTATCATCAGGAAAATGTCAAAGTAGAAGTAAAAGTAGTCAATGCATAAATATGCTCCCAATTTAGAAAGTGTAAATGATCCAAACAGTGGAAGTGGGAAGTCCTGCCAGCTTCTCGGGGGCTACTCTTCCACAAGAAAAAGGCCACAGCAGGTCAGTTCACAGCAGGACGGGACAGAGGAGACAGCAGGAGCTGCTGGAGAAGGAGGAGACCGAGACGGCTTCTTCAGGTTATTCTCAGGTCATCTCAGGGGAAACCTTCAGTTCCACTCTCATCAACCTCATCCCCTCAGAGTTTTTCATTGAACGTTACCCATACAGCAACAAAGGGCAGGCAGACACAGTTAGTGGCTAGCCGGTAGGCATAGTGAAGCATTTGACCAAAACAGAGGGTGAATATTGGACTTACATTTAGTGGCGTCTTTGTAAGTAGAACACACGGAGGAGGTGTTGCTGAGAGCTGTCATCTGATCCTCCTGGGAGAGTCAGCTCAACATGAAGACATCCCTCAGGGTGGCGTTATAACCCTGAAGGCGAAGAGTCACAGTGTTGGTGGTGTCTATAATATGTGCACTCTCTGGAGGGTATTTCTTCCTTGGCACTGAGAAGATCTCTTTATCTTTTATTAAGATATCACAGTAGGAAGAAATCCCAGAGAAAAAAAAGTCTGGGAAAGGTCAAATGCCTGGGAGGGACAGGGGGGGACAGGGGGGGAGGGAGGTAGGAGAATTTTTCATCCATGATTGATGATCCCTCGGCAGTGTGCCACGGCTCACTGTGTGGAAGAAACCTAGAGAGGCAACACAGGTAAGAGTGTGAACAACTCTCATTCACTCTCTTGACCATCACAAGGTCACACAAACACACACACACACACACACATACATATGCACAGAAATCCAAAACCCAAAGGGCTGAGACAGTAGGCGAACAGATAGTGGATGTAACCATTAAGTACATGTGGTGTGACAGAAGGTCAAGAACTGCCAAAGCTTCAAGTCTTATGTAATTAAGCAGATATGTGCTTTAAAAAGCTCATTTTAAAGCTAGCAACGGTGCACCATGGTTTTAATGAACACTGGATTCCTGATACTCCCAGTCAGGAGAAATCAATGTGTTTGATGTGTACAGCCGCAGCATGCAGAGCTATGATAAGGGTTAGTACAGGTTAGGTCTGAGGTCAATAGCTTTTAGGTTAGTTGGTGTGTTTGATTGAGTTTTTTTAACCTGCAGTCAGCAGCAGGATTTTTTCATATCAGCACAAAAAAAAACAGCAAAGCTCAACAAAGAAAAGAATGCCACCTACAGAGACTGGAGCTTTGAGAACATTTGGAAACCTTTGGTCTCTTATCTTGCAGGACAAGCCAAATCCTGATCGCAGTCCTGGGTGGGTGGGTTGTGCATTTTCTTTTTTTTTTTTTTTCCTTTTTTATGATCATAAACAAAACAAGCACTGTAATGACAAATTTGTAACTTGATATTGGAAATGATGCTTCATAATAAAAATGTTTGAAAGGAGACTCGTCGGCAGACATCGCTGTGTTAGGGCAATTTGTTTGTGCAAAGAGGAGCAAGAAACAAAAAGATGTTAAAGCGAGACATGTTTGCACTTTCAATGTATTATTATCATCGTTATTTTTAAAGTAGTCTATAGCCACTTCCAGGAGGGCCACCTTGACCTTTTTTTTTATAAGACATCCTGTCCATTAACAACCCGACTGTGTTGAAAGTGTTTAATAAAATGTGAGCGAGTCGTGGTGACACTCAATGGCAAGTCAAACGACTCCTGTTCTGAGTGAGCATGTAGCTGTATTTCAATCAGGAGAGACTCTGTTGCAGATTTGTCTCCTCCAGACTGGATTACTGTAACGCACTTCTCATCTGGATCCCTAACAAGAGTCTGCAGAAACTGCAATATGTTGAGAACAGTGCTGCAAGGATCCTGATGAGAGTGCAAAAGTACGACCACATCACACCCATTCTCCACTCACTTCGCTGGCGTCCCGTTTCTGCTAGGATTGAATATAAGGTCTCAATTCTCACCCACCAGTGCATCTAACCCTAACCCCCCCACCTGAAAGAACTACTCATCCCTCTCACTACAACACGATCCCTCCGCTCAAAAAACTCCAACCGCCTCCTACTCCCCAGAACTAAGCTCAGCACCATGGGTGATCGTGCATTCTGCTCTGCCGCTCCTCGGACTTGCAATGCCCCCCCTGACCATCTGAGGGCACCACAGACTATTGAGACTTTTAAACAAGGACTAAAAACATTTCTTTTTAGCAGAACTTACGAGTTTTAACCTTGCACAAAAATGTTGTCGCACTATTTATAGATATTTTACACTCATGCTTTTTACCCTTTGCTTTTTTTAGACTCCATTGTTATAACATTTTTTTAAAGGGGTAGAGAAGCCAAGACCTATTCCCCCGATGGAGTCTAGACACTGGTGTGGGAGGGAGCGTTCTGCCAGAGGAAGACCCAGGGTGACTGGATCAGTCACGCAGCTTCATATCTCCCACATACATACAGTATATGCAACTAATTATCACTCCCAACTCATCAAATATGGACGCTTGGTCAGTGGCTCTCAGCGTCAGATAGCAAAGGGAAAACGCACCTTTTAGCGTCTGTATAGAACGCACAACAGCACAACAGTAGCTCCGCAGCACTTTAAGACAACATAGTGTAACACTAGTGATTGTTAGTGTTAACTATTACCTCTAAGTACTTTTGGGGCGTTGCTAGAGTCAGAGCACGGAGACAGCTTTGAATGTGTAACTTGGTCCACTTTTTAATCACACCTATTCCAGCGTAAATCAATTTAAGACTCATAACAAAACATACTTCAGCATCTCATCATCATATCCCTCCGCCAACCTGTTAACTGAATTACAGGCAGGGTCCAACATGTTAGATAGTCCCTTGTTAACTCAAAGAACAGATTACAGAATACACTATGAAGCTACAATTGATGGAAATGTGTGACTTATTTCAGTAACGCTAACAACGGTCATCTGTTAACTAAGTATTCACAAACTAAATCTCATCTTACAATAGCATAAAGAGAGACAACGGTAGGGAGTAGTATGAAAGACCAAACCGCTTAGGGAGATTGGTTGGGGGTGGGTCAAACAACATAGGACTTTCCCCCAGGTGACCAGGGTTTGTGTCAGGGTTTATAACCCCACCCACCCTCTTTTCCTAAACCTCCCATTTTTGTGCCGCATGTCTGATAAACGTCCGTCCTGACCCAGAGCGTCAAAAGTGCCGCCGAGAGTCCCGACCAAGCGGTTTAAATGTGACACTAAAGGAGACTTTTAGCATCAACAACAACGCCAAAGGCACCTGACCAAGCATTTGTATTTTATGCGATGGGAGGGAGCTATACAGGAAGTGGTTTCAGGTGGTAGTCACCTACCAATTGGAAGGTTGGTGGTTCAAACCCTGGCCCTGCAGTCCCATGTTGAAGTATCCTTGGGCAAAACACTGAACCCTGAATTGCTCTTGAAGCATTGCCATTGGAGTGTATATGTATGTGTATGTTCATATGATGGAAGTCGACACCTTTTATGGCAGTGTATGCCTCGACAGATGCTGTGATAAATTTTTCGGTGTAAATTGATGCAGAATAAATCTCTTTGAAAACACAACGGCCATAAACTGCTTGTTGCCTGTTGAGTGTTTACTTTCCTCTGGTAGAAAGGAAATTATTAAAGCAGCCCTTACCTGTGTCGTTCTAGGCAGAGCAACTGAGGACGAGAAATGACCCGGCGACCAATGGCGTCAATCTCCCATCCAACTGACTGTGGTGACCCTTCTTCAGCCCTGTTTGGTTATTCCACGGGGTCGCTAGCGCGGTTGTAAAAGACTCCACATGTGCACTTCACCTGTCTGGTCAGGATTACAGGGAGAATGTTAACAAGCTTAGCTGAGTATACATATTCATGAGACATGGTGTAGGATGAGTGATGTGCCTGTCTCTGGTGGTAAAACGTATCCTTGATCATCGATGAACTCATCAGCATGGAAGGAAAGCTTCCCCCTCCAGTCATTGTAAGAAGCTATAAATGGGTGTGCTGTACAGTACACTATATGTATATCTCCTTAGATAAACACATGGGATTAGTGTGCCACGCACAACTGCTTTTCATTCAAGCCGCAACTGAAGTGTGGAATTCATTTGAGCTTTCTTCTATCTGGGTCTGCATATGCATTTTCTTTCTGGGCCCGCGGTTTCTCAAAGCACAGTATGTGGGTATACGTGGCAATGAATTGGATCAAATTAGTTGAAATTACCAATTGAGCAGACACATGGCAAGGATAACTTCAAAGGGCATATGTACTCTAATTAAGTCAATGTATCATGTTGTCACATTTTCTGACTTATTGCTCCTGAAGCATAAATAGACAAACATGAAAAACAGAGCAAATCTTCTTAGGGACTGTTCAACGTTGGCTGAGGCGATTGTAGGCAAAACTTGGACCCAAATGCAGTTCAAAGAGATTTATTACAGACAGGAAAACAATTACTATGAGTAATAATCCACACAGTATTTTGTGAACAGTTAACCCTTGTGTTGTCCTCCCCACATGACATTTGTGTCCCTTTTTCTGACTTTCTTTTAGTTTTCACTAACACCAGCTTACTACCACTATGGTTAATAAACCTAATTTATGTGCAAATATACCTAATATTTGAGTAAAGAAATTAACTATTTTAACTAACAGTTAAGATCAGAGGAATTTACAGTATGTTGAGTGAATGTCAGGATACTGAATTATATTAATTTAAATTTTAACCCAATGAAAGTGATCATTTATATTTGCAAAGAGCATATGGAATCCATCCTTTTTTGTGGTAATTTGATTAAAAAGAAACTCATTCCTGTCTTTTTCAATGTTGTGGGTGCTTTTTTTGATGTTTTTTCCAATGTTATTTGATATTTCTAATGTTAACATTTTCAGCTTATATCGAAGGCCCATTTTTGGTGATGAAAAAAACTGAAAACGGGTCAAATTTGACCCGAGGACAACATGAGGGTTAAAAAAAAAACAAGGTTTCAAGAAATGCAGACAACCCAGAGTGTTTTTTGTCCTATCCCAGATTGTATGTGTGGTGTAGCCTAACCCTTACTCCACATCGCTGTGGATATCTTCTTTAAGTGGATTTATTTGAATACCCCTGCCCTAAACGGTACACCTGATGGGAATGCCATTAGCCAAAGTATTCAATGAAATTAAGAGCTGGTCTTGATGATGGCGCTGGACATGAAGTAAATATATCCCCAATTTGTTTCTTATCAAATGAAATAATTAAATAAAATATAAATCTGGAATGAGAAGACATTAAAAGACCTTCACCTGCTCTCCCACAGCAATTTGACTACCTATCCTTCATTAAAAAAAATAGACATCACCTGACGTTCCCCCTTTGAGACCCCCCGGCCCTGTTGTTGTTAGTGCTAAAGCTAGATGTGTTTAGACATCACAAACCTTGGCCTAAAAGCATTCCTGTCCGTCATCAAACTGAAGCACCAAATGATTTACACAGAGCGATTACCACTGATGACACACACACACACACACACTGACACACAGACACACGCACACTGACACACACTCACACACGTTGACACACACTTGCGCACACACACTTACAGAGAAAAAGCCCCAACGAACAAGCCAAAATGATGTGTTGACAGGGAAATGTAATGGATGCTTATTTTGGACCGTTTCACAAGGTGGCGTGGTCCAATGCTAAAGATAATGGGTTTGCCCATTTTGCCACTTCCTGGTGAGAAGGACTCCCATTGGGTCTAAAACGGGAACTCTTATCTGGTTGGGCTGGAGGCAGAAAGCAGGAAGTGACTTCAGCCTTGATAACATACTTCCATGCATGCCAGCTAGTCATACATCAGCCCTGGATAATCCGCGCTCATTCACTAAGAATAGAATATGTTGTCATTTCTGTTTTGGGCATCCAGGGAGGGCTGTTTTGATCAGATAGAGCACTCGTGCTTTTGAGTTCATTTAATAAAAATAAAAATAAGATAAAAAGGGGAATTTGATGAAACAATGTTGCAAAAAGTTTCTGACACTTTGTCGGGACTGTAGCATAAATTTAAAAGTGTTGGTCTGTACAGTTGTGCTGTTAGTTATATACTAGGCTACTATAGGATGCCACCTGACGTCTGACCACCCCCAGTGTGAAATACCAAACTCCTTGTGTTCAAAACAATAGCAGTCCAACATCACTAACCTCATAAATCCTATTTTTTTTGGTAGAAGTGATATTTTTACATGGTAAATAATTTACTAGTAAGTGTTGTAGAGTCATAGAAACCCAACAGAGCCAACAGTCATGACATGCATTCTGCTCATTCTGTGGAATTGAATCTGTAATTGAAAGGTTAATGTTCAAAATAACAGCAGTGTTGTGTTCAATTAGTGAGCTGATTGATTCTGTGAAGAAACAGGTGTCAATTATGGCCCAGATTTAAGGAAGCTGCTGGTTATCGTGCATTTCACAATGAAATACTCAGCAACATGGGTCATTCCAGACATTGCGCTGACAAAAGCAGACTTTGATTAAAAAGTTGATTAGAGAAGGGAAAACATATAAAGAAGTGCGGAAAATGATAGGCTGCTCAGTCAAAATGCCTTAAAATGGAAACCAAAGCCTGAACATGGGAAAAAACAGTCAACTACCATTGGAATGGATGGAAGAAAAGGCTCTACCAATGGAGGAATCCAGGAAAATCAAAGGAGACTAAAAGTTACCTGTGTGTGTTACCAAAGTCCCATTGCTGAAAAAAAAGACATGTACTGAATAGGTTAAAATTTACCAAAGGCCACATTCACTGGCCAAAGGAGAAATGGAGCATCATTCTGTGGACTGATGAGAGTTAGATTGTTCTTTTTGGGTCTAGGGGCCACAGACAGTTTGTCCTCCGGCCCCCCTGCATCGAATTTAAGCCCCAGTACACTGTGAAGACAGTAAAGCATGGTGGTTATGTGGATGTTTCTCATACTGTGGTTTTGGGCCTGTTTATCACATACCCGGGATCATGGATCAGTCTCAATACATCAGAATACTTGAAGAGGTCATGATGCTTCATGCTGACGAGGAACTGCCTTTGAAATGGGTCTCTCAACAAGACAAGGACCCAAAACACACCAGTAAGGAGCAAAGTCTTGGTTCCAGATGTACCAGATTTATGTTATTAATTGATGAGTCTGCTCTTTAGACTTTGCTCAAATTTTGGGGACAATTAGGACAGGATTCTGAATTCGGGACAACTGCACGGATTTTGGGGCTGTCCTGAATATTTCGGGACGTTTGGTCATCATAAAGAACCCCTAAGCCGAACGAGCCAACAATTAGGGACCCCCTACCAGATGGATGTATTATCAATATATTTATTGACATTATACAGGGTCACGGAGTCCATGTTGAATACCTCTGCCTTACAGAATAGAGAGAATACCAGGGACCCCCTCAAGCATGTCCCTTGGAAGAATTTGACATAGCCTCATTTTTTTTTACACTTTTATAGCCTTAGTTAAGTTATATGAAAGAACAACTATTTAAGAATTAAAAATGGAAATATTTGTTGAGCTTTTTGTGTAAAAATTAAATCATGGTAACTTGAATGAACCTGGAAACGTTTCATGGAAGTCCTACCAGACCGAATCACTGTTTTAGAGTCTAACGTTTTGTTCTAGTCTATTCAACATTTTGGTTATTGAGCAATACAATACAATATTTCAATCAGAAGAAACTTTGTTGCAGATATGCAAAGATTTATTGTACAGTACATATGCATAATAAGAAATGTACAGAGTCTTTGGGAATTAGACAGCATCGTTCACATATCTTAAAAGGGTAGAGAAGCCAGACATATTGCCCCCCCGACGGAGCATAGACATTGGTGACCGTGGAGTGGGAACACGGAGACTGAATGTAGGCCCTGACTGTCGGAAAGGAACCCAGAATGCAATGGATGATGATGCCCCGAGGTGGAAGAGGATGAGGAAGGTTTCAATTTAGCTTGAAAAGACAGCTGATAGCAAGGAGAGAAGACATTTAAGCAGGATGTCGTGCTATGATTGGATCATGAATTCTGTAGCCAATTCTGGTTGGTTAACTGAAAAGTGAACGCCTCGTAACAGCTCAATAGTTTCAGGGAGAGATGGTGGTGATTGAAGTTCTTTAGAAGGCTTCCTGAAGGAATTTGCGCTGATCTTCATTAGCACGCTAAACTAAGATGGTTAACCTAGTGGGCATTATACCTGCTAAACGTCACGTAAGCAAGTTCTGATGTTAGCAGACTCTGGTCTTATTTAGTATATTCCTATAACTGTACTATATCTTGATATATATTTCCTCCCATTTAAGTAGTTCGCTCAAATGTACAGTGATCAGCTTTTGTATGACATTACTGTGCCTTTATTAAAAAAATGTCAATGGAGTCAGAAAGTATTGCTATTTAGAGGGGAATTGTTGATGGTATATGATGACTATGGAATAACACCAGCCTTAATCTTTTAAGATATGATTTGCAAAATGGGAGGCATTAAAAAGCTTAGATGTACGCCACATTTGCAGTAAGTGTATTACCTGAGTTTGAGTCTTCTACTTCATGTATACAGTGAGTGATAAATAGCAAGACGTATTAAAAAATATGCCTCCTTTGAGGGTTAACAGTGTTTGAGATGACTGGATTTGTGTGAATGAGGCTCTTCAGTAGACCATTTGATACAACGGTGTCACAATTGAGGTGACAGTTAGGCCGTGAGCACAAGTGTTCTCAGTGAACACTAAAGCTCTCGTGATCCATGTGAAATTAACTGCCCCATACACTCGCTATTGATACACCCTGGGTTATTATAGGACTCTTTGAGACACAAAGGAGACAATACCTGACAATAATCATCTTTACAAACCAGCTGTGAACATTTGCCTTGAGATGATCTGATTTTTCATTCACGGTTTTCTGAAATAAATTACATGTTTGAATAAAAAGAAGCCCTCCAGCTCCACACACTGCAATTCTCTAACGGCACATTTCAGCCTCAATCTTGTTTATGCTGATACAGTTTAACACCTTGTGATAACAGGAGCATGTCAATAAATGTGGTTTTGTCCTACGGCACCATTTCTTTCTCAAATGCAAGCAAACGAAGAAAAAATATGGTATATACAAAATATATACAAAATATATTCACAAGAAAAAGCTGTTACCTTAAAAGTCAATACATGCTTGTGAGGTGTACATTCTAAAGTGTGGATAATTTCCCTCAAATATGCCATCAGATATGTTTCTGATGCTACAATCACAGTAGTTTTTTTTTTATAATAATGGTGCATGAATTATCATGAATTCGTGCGTGGATTCTTGCATTAAAAAGCATGAATTCCTTCATGTAGTACTTCATGAACTATCATTAATGTACAAGATGAATAGTCACTTAATACGAAAGCCTGTAGGAAGACTTAGCCATGTCATGTCATTAATATTCAAGCAGCTAAGCTGCTTGACTTTGATTGGCTAACAGCTAGCCAATGAGAACCTGGCTATCAGCAGCCTTTACCCAGCTCATGAATAGTAATGAGCTCAGACAACATGACATCAGACTGTGTGGCAGGGCACCTTTAAGGTATTTCAAACACCAAAATGTCTGATGTTTTAATGATGTTCATGTATTCTCCAAAAAACTGACTAGAATATATATATATGTATATATGTATGTACACACTGTTGTGACTAAAGAATTGGAGTATTGTAATCATGATTAACTAGACATTACTTCATTATGGTTGTGGCCCATTAAATAAAATGCTGACCTTGTCCATCTTTAACATTTATAAATAAGATATTATTAATGGTGGCATGACATTTTATTAGGATTATAGTATTAAGAATCAAAAGAGTGGGTTGGAAAAATGATACTGAGGTCATTTCATTGACACAAAACACAATATACTGCAGATGCATTTTTATAGTTAGCTTTATTCCCAACAACATGAGACACTTAAAGGATAATGTCAGAGAGCATTGCTCACCCATGTAGGATATTTAGGAATTTTACTTTTTAATAACTTCTAAGTGTCTGAACACCAGAAATGTTTTGACATTTTTATTTCATTTGAGGGGTCACAGATATGATTGCTGCAGATGAAACCATTAATCATATCTTAGTTATCACGCGGTTTGTTTACAAGCACACCACACCAGTTTTCCTAATATGACAATATTCCTAATATGATACAGGTCATGTAAACAGCATATTCCAGTTGGAAATTCCAAATAAGGCTTTTTTATGATTATAGCATTTTCTGATTAAGACGTGTGATATTGCGGTATTATTCAGGTTCTAGAGGCATTCTTTGGACATGTATACAGCACATTCAGAATATGCGTCCCAGTCCGGGTTTTTACCGGGTCCATGGCTCATGGTCAGCTCGGTGTGTTGCTATGGTTTCTGTACACAAACCCAGCAGCCAACAGTTTGCAGGGCTGCAGCCCCGATAAGAAGGAGAAACACAGCTACTTTTAAACATGATCCTAGACTTGGATAGCAACAGGTTTCATCGCTAC
This sequence comes from Percina caprodes, assembly GCA_013375575.1. Lineage (NCBI taxonomy): Eukaryota > Metazoa > Chordata > Actinopteri > Perciformes > Percidae > Percina > Percina caprodes. Next base: position 383,734 of record JABXJD010000238.1, on the reverse strand, counting down.
GACGACGTTTCTAGAAGCTGGTTGAAGGAACGAAAGAGGGACGCTGTGTTCACACGCTCCAACAAGTCCTCCACCGCTGGTAAACTTGGCAAACATTATATTTTGATCCTCTGCATGTAAAGAGGAATATTAGTGGAAAACTCTCTTTCATTGGCCATGGAAACAGCTTATTCTGAAAAAGAGGACATTTCGACTAAGGGCAATAACCGGAATATTATGTGCATGGAAATATAGTCACTATTAAAGATGGACCAGGTCAGCACTTTAGTTGAAGGGCCACAAACGTGATGAATTAATGAAGAAATTATTTTTAGTTAATCAGGATTACAAATTCAGTTTCTTTAGCCTGTCACGACTGATTTGCCTTTGAAGACGTGAACACCATTAATAAATCAGAAATCCTGATGATTGAAATACCTTCATTGATGCATTAATTAACGTATTGTTGTCATTAAGTCATGCACAGTAAGTAACTAGTAATCCTTGTAAATTACTGATAGATTATGAAGTACTACATGAATGAATTCATGCTATTCCATACATGCATTTGTTGTTTGTTTAAAAATTAACATATTTTTTCTCTGTTTCCCTCTCTCATTCCCCCTGCTCTGGCATTTCTCACTCTCATTCCACCTTCTCTGGCGTGTCTCCCTTTCATTCCCCCTGCTCTGGCGTTTCTCACTTTCATTCCACCTTCTCTGGCGTGTCTCCCTTTCATTCCCCCTGCTCTGGCGTTTCTCACTTTCATTCCACCTTCTCTGGCGTGTCTCCCTTTCATTCCACCTGCTCTGGCGTGTCTCCCTCTCATTCCCCTTGCTCTGGCGCTTCCCCCTCTCATTCCCCCTGTTCTGGCGTGTCTCCCTCTCATGCCCCCAGCTCTGGCGTTCCCCCCTCTCATGCCCCCTGCTCTGGCGTTTCCCCCTCTCATTCCCCCTGCTCTGGCGTTTCCGAGCCCTTAAACCGGAGAGATTTGGAAATACTTTTGACCCGTTTTGGTTTGGAATCTGCGGGGTTATGTTGCAGTCTCAAAGACAGTTGGCCGCCAGATTGGGTCTTACCGGTAATGACATTGCATTCTCTGAGACTAAGACATTACCATGGCAAGTACCAGTAACGGGTGGCCTATACACGTTGCCTCCTGTTTACCCAGAAATAAAGAATGTTGAGATATGTATTTTGGGCATGTTATTTTAAACAGAGAATATTTCTGCTACTTGAGCTAAACACACTTGTGTGCACAGAGATCATTTTTGGCTTTAAACTCCGCTTAAAAACCAAAACCTTGCAATGTAAATGTAGCCTGAGAGGTGGTAGAAAAAGATTTTTTTTTTTTTTGCCATTAGCTGGTGCAGAGGCTCTTCCTCTCCCTGCAGTTAAAAAAGCGCTCTGACTGAGTGGCAGGAATGCAATTGCTGTACAATCTAACTCTGCAGAGGAAATCCTGCACCGGTACTCTAACCTTTGCCTGCATCTCGAGAGTGACTGGGATCTCCATGACAGCCACAATTTGAATAGCGAGAGCTTTATTGTAAGTGACATATTAATAAACTGCAACCTCTAGAGGGGCCGTAATCACACTTCAATTATGTTTTGCTCCCCGCTTCCATTCCTCTCTTCCCCCACACCTCAGTGTATTAATGTTAGTATAGGAAGATTCTCTTGCTGCTCTACAGGTGACTGGGATGCGTTCCCATATTGGTTGCACAGTGTGACACCAGGCCTAAGTGATTGTCAGATATAACAGGAAATCACAAATGTGCTTATTTTAGGCTTCCTTGTCTACATTAGAAGATTGTATACATGGCTAACCTCTTTTACACAGCTAGGAAGTTGTGTTTCAATTCTCTTTCAGGTAGAATTTCTAAAACATTTTGCTCGGTATGACTTTTTGGAGCCACCTGATGAGCTCACTGTAGTCTGAGCTCCTACATAACATGAGATGTTGACAGGCATACTGATCTGTTCTCTGGGGCTGTTTCTGAAAGTCAAGGCAATGATTTTTCATTCATCAGCAAACAATCCATTATATTTGCTAGCAATAAACTACATGCTAATGTTTCTAAAGCAGTGCAAGTTGTCTTCACTTACAGTCTCTTTTGGTTAGTGTTGCCAATGATAAAAAAGGCTTTTTTTTCTATATGTAGGCTATAGCCAAAGGCTTTGTTGGTATAAACTTTCAAAGAGATACAAAAGTGGCCCAGATTATCACACCGCACGCAAAACACTGTTTACCTGCCCAATTTCATCGAAACTAACCCAACTCAGGCAGAAGACGACCCAAACTGGAAACACTGATCTTTTTAACCAGACACAACTACACTGTGGTCTTAAAGTGATTTTGGAATCCGAAGCATCAGCATCAGGGCAATCAAACTGTCCAACCATATTCCTTAGTGGAATAAACTGTGTGCATCAGGATTGTTTGAGACACAAAAATACATCAACAACCATAATTTGTAACCAAAAATAATAATGTCCATTATGCCAGGCGTCTTAAGGGCCTTCCCCCTGTCGGGCCTCTGGGTGCTTGGTTCCACTATTTTCTTCACGAAGACGACCCTGCTGAGCCTGGACCTGCATGGAACATTGTTTTGGAGTCATCAATCCGCTTTAAAGCTATAGTGTATAGTTTCTGTCTCCTCCATGAGGAAATCTAAGTAAGGAAAACAAAACTGTTGGCTCGTCCGAATGATACAAGCCTTCTGTGATAACCCCCTCCGTGCAGTTGCTAGTAGCCAAGGAGGACACAGAGGATTAAAAAATATGATGGACTTTTCAGAAGAGGTCATTTCCGTCACTTGAGTTTCTATGCGGTAAAGTCACAGTCATGCTGACGAATACAGAGCGAGTTGTGTGGAGCTGATAGTCATAATTAGCAACTCATTTGACGATGGCTTGAATGTAACAGACGTTCATTAATATCAAAAGGTTACACACTAGAGCTTTAAACATGAACGGGGCAGGCAGTTTACTGACGTATTTTCAAGGCAAGGTGAAAACAAAAGTAAGGGTCAGTACATGTTCACAAAAACAGTAAGAAATAAAAGCATAAGAACATCAAGGCATAACAACAGTAAAAGATATAAACATAAAATAAAACACAGAAAAGAATAATAAAAAGCATTGGTCTATAAGTAATAATGCTTCAGTGAAGCATTAGTAGAAGGCATCTGAAAAGAGTTTTGTCTAAAGTCTGTATTTAAAATATTTGAAATATTTGAGGCGTTTTTGGTGCCTTCTGGAAGTTGGGTCCAGAAGTGACGGGTCCATGACGGCTGAGGGCTGCTTCACCCTGTTTGGTTTTTCTAAAAGATGTTTTTGCTCTGATCTGAGAAACCTGAGTGGCACAAACTGCAATTCACTATTCTATTAAGCGACTTGAAAACAAGCAGCAGTGTCTTAAAGTCGACCCGTTAAATTAGTGCAGGTATTTAAAATTTAGGGGTTATGTGCTCAGTTCATTTCTTTTGTAACAACTCTGGCTGTTGCATTTTCTCATTTGAAGCTGTTTAAGGGTCTTTTGTAAGAAGGCCTGTGATCAGCCCATTGCAGTAATCAAGGCATGAATCAGTTCTTTAAAGACATAAAAGTTTGGCAATTCTGATATAGTAATTGCTTTCATGTGGCTGTTAAAATGTAGATCACTGTCTGCAAGGACGCCAGTATTTGTAATAGTATCCTTTTTTATGTAGTATCCTTTTTAGATCAAAAATGATTTCTTGTCATTGTTTAGCCGGAAGAAGTTGTAAGACATCCAGTTGTTAATTTGCTCAATACAATGCCAAAGATATTAAAGAGGGCCATTATCATTCAGTGTAGGTAGATTTAAGTGTCGTCAGCATAGCTATGATAGGAGATGAGATTATTATTTAAGATTTGTCAAAGTGGGAGCATTTAAAGATTGAAAAGAAGTTGACCCAATATTGAGCCATGGGGGATTCCACATATCAAGGAGCTACTACTACTACAGATACTGAGGTGCAGTTGCCAAAATACCTCAAATTTCAGCCACTTGACAGCAACACCTGATAAGCCAACCCAGTTTTCCAGTCGGTGGAGTAAAATGCTGTGATCGACCGCGTCAAAGGCTGCACTAAGGTCCAGCAACACTAGTACTGATGCTTTGTCTGCATTTATGTTCAGGTGTATGTCATTCATAACTTTGACGAGAGAAGTTTCAGTAACTTGACTGAAAATCCTTAAGGCAGTTATTCAGTTTTTCAATAATTTTACAGACAAATGGTAAATAGGATATGGGCTGTAGTTGTTTAATGCGGAGGAGTCCAAGTTAATCTTCTTCAGCAAGGCTTTTACAACAGCTGTTTTCAGAGAGCTGGGAAATCTGCCAGTCTGTAATGATGTATGTATGATTTCCAGCAGATCTGTCGTTATGAGGTGAATGACAGATTTAAAAAAGCTGGTAAATAGAATATCCAATTCGCATGTGGAAAAATTGAGGTTTTGTATTGTTTTTTTTAGAGGATTTCAATGTCAACCAAGTTAAATACAGCCATCAAGTTAAGTGCTTCCCTTTTGGTCTTTGCTGAATCAAGGATCTGAGTGATTTGCATTTGAGATGATTATGGTTAGTCTGTCTTGCTTTGCATGTTTCCAAGTTATATTATTTGAAAATGGATAAGAAGCTTGGATTTACGCCATTTTCTTTTAGTCTTCCTACCCTCTCTCTAAGAGTTTTGCCGGATTTTACTTCCATAGAACATTCTGTTTTTCAGTGACTCTTTTAAGCTTAAATGGAGCAATATCATCCATAATGTTAACCATTTTTGAGTTAAAATTATCCATTAGATTGTCTACTGAGTCTGATGGTTAACTCAAGGCTTCTAAGAGTGCATGTTCAAAGAGAACACTAGTGTGTTTTTTTATCATTCTCTTTCTTACCATCACACAACTGCTCTGAACTTGCAAGGGACATAAAGACATCAAAGGAGATGCGGAAATGATCAGTCAAACTGTAATGAAATGGCTGACAACAGTTCAGCTAGTCCTTCCGGAAAAAAACTTTAGCTAAGTGTTTAGGGGGTAGGGGTGGGAAAATAATTGATTCTGAGATGCATCGATCATTAAATGTGTTGATTTTAATTTCGAAGTTACTGCTTCCAGACATGTACAAATCAGAAAACAGAGTGACTGAAAGACGATGGGATTATGGACATCTACTTACAGTTTAGGCAAGAGTGCAGAAAAATAACATTTCGTTTAAATGCACCTAAGACATACATAAAATAGCTAGGCAAAACACATATATGCTGTTGATCTACTTTATCACGTTACATGCAGAGATGGCAAAGGTACTCACTTCCCATACTCAAGTAGAAGTACAGATAATTGTGTTAAAAATACTCTGGTAAAAGTAGAAGTACTGATTTAACGTCTTTACTCAAGTAAAAGTAACAAAGTACAGGCTTGGAAATTTACTTAAAGTATAAAAGTAAAAGTAGCCTTGTGAATGACAAAGCTCCCTGGACCAGACAGACGTTACCAGAGAGACGCTGAGAAACTACAGTGGACATTGAAAAAAGGCTCTTTATATGCCATTGGCTACATTTCAAATGGATGTCTGCCAATAGGCCTAAAACATATCGCTTATTGGGACTCCAGGTTTATAAGATTCTGACCGAGTAGCAAGATATGAATTCAGTTGTGATTTTGTGAGAAGTCTGTGTATATTCCCATCCAATTAGATTTAATTTGGTATTGATGACGCAAAAATTATAACTAACTCCAGTGAAATTATTTGAAAACTTAGTGAGGACTAGATTAGGACTGGATTTAAAGCTGATTCTGCTTTTCCAACGTCCCCCCAGGTGTGTCTGTTAAAACACAGATGGAGACAACTTCTCTCTGTTGATGCTTTATTATAATCAAGCATCAGGCTAAACATGGGGGGGGGGGGTAGCTCTGCTATGGCTGTGTGTGTGGTAATAAAAGAAATGAATAACATTGTAAAGGATACACAATGCATAGGAATCATATATGCTAGTAAATAATAACAATAAACCCACTATTAATTACATTATCTTAATGAGCAAGGACGTTCAACAATCACCATTATATCAAATCAACAGCCAGGTGCAACCTAGGTAACAGGTGTAACCTAGGTAACAGGTGAAGAACACAAACAGGCTAACTTTTAAATTTGCAAGAACTATAGACCAATACAACAACAGGCTTAAATGAACTGACAACATCAGTTATATGATTTACAGTTCTCAAAGATCCACAGACACAATCTCAGCAGATTATCCACCAGACAACTCGTCTCTTTTTCTTTTCTCTCACTTTTATTCTCCATGTGCCGTGCGCGCCCGCTCACGGTGTGAGGCGCTATTCTTTGCCATGACAACCGATATTTGTGTTAAAATGTAAGGAGTAAAAGTAAAAAGTCGCCAAAAAAATAAATAGTAAAGTAAAAATATCTAATAAAAAACCTACTTGAGTACAGTAACGAAGTATTTGTACTTTGTTACTTCCCATCTCTGGTTACACCTCATGTTCCATGTTCTCCACCTTTAAACATGACTCAGCCTCTGACATGGAAGATCACTGTGAGAGAAGGTGACTCAGCATGTTTAAGGCTTACGCATGGAATGACTACGCAATAAAAACCTCAGTAGACAAAAACCTCTGTAGACAAATACAGATTATGTCAAAATCTAACAAACTCAGATTTATGTGTTTGTTTTTTAAATCACGCATGGAAATGTACATACAATAATTGTTGCATTGAGATGCATTGCCAATCAGTTTAGAATCACACAGTTGGCCTCTGAATTGGAATTAAATCCAAAAGGTGCCAAAAGATCCCCTCCCCTATTTGGGGGCCTGTAAATGGAAAGAGGCGAACACTTAAGATAATTAAGATGTGGACTTTTTTTTTGTTTGTTTTCATCTTCTTCATCTTCAGCTCGAGATGCACGGCAAAACTTGGAACATACTCGAGATGCACGGCAAAACTTGGAACATATCGGACATTTAAGTAGTCTTTACGCTTCACGAAATCTCTAAAAGCTTTGTAAGGGATTCAGTGTTCAATAATATTCTCTCTAACACCTTTCTCAGTGTTGTTGTCATTCTCTTAACTGTTACAATTCAGAGAGAGACACATTTCATCCTCATTTCCTTTGGAGAGGTCTGACCCAGAACATCGTCTCAGCATTGTGGCAAAGCATGAATACAATTTGTGATGCTTTGTTTTCATCTCAAGAAATACTGTTTGCTTTAGCATATTGTTTAGCTAACCTGTTCTTTTGTTGGGCACACAACATCAGCATGACTTCTTTGTATTTCTCTATTCTTTTCTTCTCAAGTGTCCAACTTTCAGAGCCCTGACAGAAACTTCAAACCTAGCTACAGTTGAGGGTACAATGAATAGCAACATTGTGTCTGAACAATACTTGACAAACATGGCGGTGGCATAAAAGCAGGAAGCTGACATTGCAAGCTAAGGTAAATCAGTGATGTTTCCCCTCTGACTCGGCTGCATTGTTCCCAGCGCACAAGCTGCAGCGCTGAGAAAACTCACTTCTGTACTACACTCACTTTTCCTCAATTGTATGAGTATAATTGCAATAATACTAGCCACTTCCACATAATAGAGCCTTCTATAGAGAGTGGTTTCCCAGAGAATGGGGAGCTCATCTTGTGTGGGCAGCAGCTATGTATTCACTATATACCACAGGAAGTAGCATTATTGTTGTCATTAATTGGAATGTAAATCAATGGATCCCTGTTAGAACATTACACAGTCTGTCACAGTATCCTGGACACATAGAATTACAGTTTGCATGCATACAAAGTTCACATGCTCATATGTGACACATTCTGCCTCAGACATTTCTGCAATATGCACCTTCCTATGCAGATGCCTTCCTCTCTCTTTGTGCTGGCGTTTTAACCTCTGGTGGATTTCTGAGGACTATGGTTACCTGGTCCTCAGATCTCTGCAGGGTAAATCCAGACAGCTAGCTAGACTATCTGTCCAATCTGAGGACTATGGTTACCTGGTCCTCAGATCTCTGCAGGGTAAATCCAGACAGCTAGCTAGACTATCTGTCCAATCTGAGGACTATGGTTACCTGGTCCTCAGATCTCTGCAGGGTAAATCCAGACAGCTAGCTAGACTATCTGTCCAATCTGAGGACTATGGTTACCTGGTCCTCAGATCTCTGCAGGGTAAATCCAGACAGCTAGCTAGACTATCTGTCCAATCTGAGGACCATGGTTACCTGGAACCTTTGCAGAGAGCTGACAGGATTGAAACAGCAGCCGCTTCAGCGACATCAGACTGAAAAATCTTTCCAGTGTACATTGTTGAAATGTTACAGGTTGGTAGGACGGTCTCACATGTTGTCACGATCTTTCGCTGTACGTTTTGTTGGTGAATGTGAGATGTTCGAGTCTCGTCTTCATTTCAGAACCCGTTCTCACTCCCGCTTGATCGTTGGCTCTCAGAGACACATACCAATATAGAGTCTGGCACGTGGGACTGCTGGGATTGATTCAAAATGCTGGAAACTTCGGTTATTGGTCAAATTTGCGGAAAAGTCGTGGTGTGCATGAATTGGCGCAATCGCGAAATCTTGGACGAACTGTCAAACTGTGAGCATGTGCCGAAGGTGTCACTAGGTTTGAGGCCAACCCCCTGTACTTTAACCCGGAGGCAAGAAAGGCACAGGAACTTGGGCTTGGGTCTTGAAGATAAGTCACATTTATTCATCGACAAACCCGGTAACGTTCCTCACACTGCACTGTGTTCACAGCTATAACGTTACTTCATACTCACTTGACTGCACACTCAAAGTAGTCCTTAAATGAGTTCATTACTTACTGTATAACATTTTAAAAATACATTTAGAAAAACTCCCCCGATGCTTACACCCGGCAGGGACCAGTGTTGGAATACACTGGCCAAAGACTGCTGGACAGATTTCACAAACCAAAGCTACATCACAACTGTTTTTTTTTGGCATTTACCAGTTAGGGTATAATAGCCAAGCTATCTAAAGCACAATGAAGCCAAACTGACATCCCTAGTACAAATGTGTTTGAAGTATTTCACACAAAAGCAGAGGCGTCAACATCCAGTAGAGCTACGTCTCAAGGGCAACTCCACTCGCTTAAGGTTCTTGAAAACATTTTTCCTCTCATTCTGGAGGACTGAATAAGCTCTCCTAAAGCTAAACACCAGCATGTTACTGTCATCATGAGCAGTCAGCAGAACTGAAGAAGCCTTTGAATTTCCCATAAATACTACTCACGGCTATTAGTTTTTTCTCAGTTGGGGAGGCAGTCAAACTGTGGTTGGAGTAAATGATTTTGGATCAAGACCCTTACAATATTTGGTGTGTTAATGTGAGTTCAGAGGTCAGTCTTAGGAGCAGCCCAGCAGCTGACAACGTTATGACCTGCTGTAATGGGAAATCCCAATTGATACATGCCATGTGAAGCATGCATTGCACAGTAAATCTCTTTCCATTTCCCCACAAAATGATGGAAACACATCTCCTTCAGCACAGAAACCATCATATATCTGATTCACCAATAGGATTGGGCATCGCAAACCAATATGGAATCGTTTAAAAAAATGATGATTCCAATGGAATCTTTTTTAATTTTGGAATCATTTGTGAAAAGTCATTTCAAATCCGATCATTGGTTTCAAATTCAACACACGCTTAAAGTTTTGGTTTCTCTAGAGGCCTCCATACTTCCAGGTGCTTGTTATGTTGCAGCCATGCAAGTCCCATCCATCCATCCATCTACATCCGCTTATCCAGTATTGGGTCGTGGGGGGAGCAGCTCCAGCAGGGGACCCCAAACTTCCCTGGGGGATCCCTAGGCGTTCCCAGGCCAGGTTGGAGATATAATCCCTCCACCTAGTCAAAGCAAATTTTAATTGAGAATTGACAAGAACCGGAATCGTAGTAAGAATCAGAATTGGAATCAGATTGTTGAAATTAACATAACGTCCAACGCTAGTTATCAATTAGTTCTACGGACCACTACACTGCCCACAGTTATATAATATTTAATACATGTGAACTTTAGCCCACAGTCCCTCTTTCTGTATTTTTGAGCTGTTTGAGAACACCATGCCAAAAGCTGTCTCCCTTCTTCTTTGTCATACTGTCACTGTTCTCTGCTCTCTGTAGCAAGAGTGAATCACAGCCACTTTATTTATGACAGTGTCTGTCTTCAAACTGTCTCTGGACTGTATCATTTAACATGACAAAAGTGCACAAAAATGCCACACAGAATATATGTTCAGCGAAAGACTCTTTGACAGTTGCGTGCAGTCAAAGACGGCCAGACAATGAAATATAGTTATTTAAAAGAAGATGTTTTATGATTAATGAAAAGGCATGAAGCTAATATTTCATCCATATTAATTGAGGAATAGATATTCATTTTTTTCCTTCACAAAGGAGCTTATGTTGTCGGCTGGGTTTATCTGTCCCAGCAGGATTACTGAAAAACAACTGGCCCAATTTACATACAAAAATTATAACTTTAAGTCTGTTTCTATAGAAGTCTATGAGAAAATGATGGACATCCGCCCAAAAACAAGGACATACGGCAAAATGTCCGGCGGCAATGGAGAAATCCTAGTAGACTAGTATGATTTGTGAAAAAAGCAGCGTTTTTGGGTCATGCATCAAAAAACGTGCAATTATTAAATCCCCCTTTCTATACCATGGATAGAGTGCCATTCAGCCAGATAGGACAAACACTTATATGTGTGCTTCAAAATTCAATGGAAAATACAGCTGGAGAGCGGCGCTTTAAAACAGTTGTCCACAAAATAATGGGTGACGTCACGTTGGCTACGTCCACTTTTTGTATACTCCCTTTGTTTTTCTCTTGAGCTTGACATAAAGCAGAGAAGCACAAGAATACTGAGAACATAAAAGACACATAGGCTGGTAGCTGTATGAACATTACAAATGTCCCCATATGTAAATATACAAGCAAAGAAAATCTTGGATTGGCCAGGTGTCCATGCTAAAGCGGGGTACCAGAAGCTGATTTGTTCCGGTCCTATCCCCTGATCAATGGGCTATACCATCCCTAACATCCATCCATCCATCCATCCATCCATCTTCATCCACTTATCCGGTATCGGGTCGCGGGGGCAGCAGCTCCAGCAGGGGACCCCAAACTTCCCTTTCCCGAGCCACATCAACCAGCTCCGACTAACAGCTTAAGGTAAATGCCAGAAATGTCAGTTTTCGTTTAAGTTACGGTGATGCCATAGTGGCATGGTGAATCTCAATGTTTAGACAAGAAATTAGAAGTTGTTTTAACTCTAATTGTCATGCATGATAAGAGTCCAGACTTCAAGCCAATATCGACTCATAGTCACACTGACTGGCACCAGGAAGTCAGCGTTATGTGACAAAGATCATCCGAATTGCATGTCATTTACATTGTGTGGTCTACACTTGATAAACAGCAACACAATGCATGTTTAGTATGTGTATTAACACCACATAATGGACACAGGAGGTGGTCCAAAATGTCATAGTTTTTGAATATTTGCAGGTGATGTACTTTAACTAAAGAATAGTGCCCTATGTTTTCAACACATCATTGAAAGAAATCATTGGTATTGATCCCAATCAAACTCCTATTACAGTAATTTTGTGTTTTGACACAAGGAATAATGTTCAATGAAGTCTCTCTGTCCAATTCTTTTTTTAATGACAGCTATCTCATTTTGGAATCAAGCCCCAGACAAGCAGCGAACCATTTCGTAGTATAGCGAAGCACAGCTCTTCTGCTGGTTACCATTTATCACCCTGCCGTGTGTGCTCGCTTTGCACCATTTTGTCCTGACTTTAGTAAAAACTGTGTTGGCATCACGATCAAAGGGAACTTGGTGTTTGTGGCCTGGAGGTGGAGGAATGTGTGCTTGGCCCTCTAGATGCTCTGTACACATACAGATGTTCCAAATCCTCTCCTCTCCTTGCAAAGGCATGCAACAAACATGACAGACACAGAAGAACACACTGCTAGATGCACAAACCAGTGCATGCAGACATATTCACACATGGGCAAACAGAATTACATGAGCACATGCTACCTGTACCACATTTTAAAACTCATCATCAAATGTCATCATTAAACACATTAACTGGTTAATACTGCTTTGATGGCCATTGGTTCAACTCAATCCCCTATTTTGCTACTTCAGACCCTTCAGATTCTTTCCAAGTGATGAATCTAGAAAATCAAGTTAGCAAGTCTGAGCCTCTATTTATATTTGACTTTTTAATTTTTTCTGGAGTTTTGGGCTTTAATGCTTTGCAGCTTTTAGGCCACGAGTGTTAGAGGAATCAGAGAATGTCGGACCCAAATGCAGAGAGAGCAGGCAGTGGTGAGCTTGGGGATTTAATACCATAAAATCCACACAAACAAAAGGAGTCCTGAATACAGCAGGCAAAGTAGTCCAAAATGTAGTCAACAACAGGAATCACAGGTAACAGGAACATCGAGACAAATGGGTAGACTACATAAGCACACACAATGACCTGACACTAGACAAAGACAACACAGAGACTAAATACACAAGGTAACGAGGTGAAATAAGGGACAGATGAAACACATCAGGGTGGGGCGGACAGTCACATACGTGGGAAAAACACAAGGCAGGAAGTTAAACAACCAAACGTGCTGGATTTGACTACCAAAAATACAAAGTGTGTAGGCTACTTGATCATTTTTAACAGAGGGGAGGGATTGTTTTCGTTCACCCGCAACTAGCAAACTAGCTGTCCTGGTTCTGTATTTCTTAACCCCCCCCCCAACCCTCCAGCTGTAGAGTCTAGAGCAGTGTTTCTCAAAGTCTTTTCAATCTTACACCCCCGGACCAGCACAAAGCCATACAGGTACAATACAACGTTGGCATAGCCTGACAAGCCAGACCCGCATAATCCCGATGTTGGGTCTGGGAACCCACCATTGGCAGGGCTCAATCCGAGGGGCGGGACAAGCGGTTGTCTTTCAAATTAGGTACACGTACTGGTGCTCATAAGTTTACATGCCCATGCTTAAATTGACTAAAAAAATTGAATAAAAAAATCTTAATAATAGATCTTAATGCCTTAATTAAAAAAAAAGGAAAATATGTCTGGTATGTGATGATGGGGGGTTATTTTAATTCCGAAAGGGAACTTTATCAGGATGAATAGTATCCTTATCCATGAAATATCTGGCCTTTAATAATAAAAATCTGCCTGCCTCTATGGGAATTTAACATATGAGTATGTATACGTATGCCCTTGTATTTTAAGGTTGAACATTTATTTATTTACAATACATTATTTATTCACAAAGAAAATTGGTGTCCTTAAAGGTTGGATTTTTCCTTTTTTTAATTAAGGCACTAAGATCAATTTACAAAAGATGATTTTTTTTATTCCTCTTTTTAGTCAGTTTAAGCATGTAAACGTATGAGCACCACTGTATGTTTTAGTCCATTTAAAAAATGGACTAAAAAAACGTTTAAAAAAGAATATTTTGTTAAATTTTTTTCCTGCATTTTTTTTGACATTCGTCACTTTTTTAAACGTTCTTTTGTCACAGTTCTGATATAGAAAGTTTTTGTAAGCGGGTCAAATATGACCCGAGGACAACAGGAGGGTTAAATACTACTAATACTGTAGATTCTATATTGCACAAACCTCAGTCAGGTAAAGGATCCATGACTCAAGCAGACCAGTAGGATGGCATCCCCATTCACCCCCCCCTTTAAATCGCCTATATTGGTGTAACGTAGGTCACCAAAATGCTGTTTGTTTTTACAGTAAATAAATACACATCTAGGTACATTTGTGCACGTTGCATCGTAACAATCTGCATCATCAATAAGAAATGAACAGAGATGTATTTATACATATTTAGACATATTTACACCTGCAATAATTGATTTTTGTGTTTTGCCGCTCAGGAGTTACATACAAATAAGCTGTAAACACAACATTGATATTATCACCTTTTATGTTGATATGGCGACGAGATAGCAAACATGATTACACTACCAGCAAATCCAGAGTAACAATATATAGATATATTCACTTTTGTTTCTTTGTCTTTGATCTCCACCAAACTCCTGTAAAAAAATTGTGCTTTTTAGCTTCTAAAAGCTCTCCGGCTCACCAGCTTAGTGGCAAACTTGTGTGTTGTTTGGTACAGCTGCCTGCTGGAGCTGAACACAACAAGTAGTCACACACAAGTAGGCACCGGATCCACTGTTATTATATAAGCAACATTCCCGGGCTTCTTACGAGTTGCCCTAAGCCAGACAGAATCCAGGCATCAAAAGAAAGAGCCAATGCCAATGCATTGGCGAATGTCAATTTCATTTCAACACCATGTCACTTTCATCTGCTGGCCGGGGGAGTTGCTAGAGCAGATGTATTTGCATGAAAAGTGTTATTCAATCAGACAAGTCATTGACCTTTGGAGAGGAAACCAAACAACTCCGATGACAATGAGGTTCCCTTGGCAACCGACAAAACACAAAGGCTCCCTGCACTCTTTGTGATTAGTAATTGAACAGAATGTGTGTGTGTGTGGGGGTGAAACGGAATGAGATAAAAAAAAAAAAAGATAAACTGGAAATGCTCTTTTTGCAATTCTCTTGATTGGTGTGCTGCACATTGGGCAATAAATATAATCAGAATGACCTATGTGACTGTGTTATTCACATAAATGTACAGCTCATGGCTCATCTTTTCAGTACCAGGGATTCTGAATGTGGCCCTGCATGACCTTTAAGCATGACAAGTAAGAATGGTGCCACATCATAGTCGCCATGGCAATAAGGTCTATATTCATATACCATCCACCACAGAAATCGGATGTGCCTAGAAGACTGCAAGATAGAAAACACCCCAGTGCCACACTTACACCATGTCTTTATTTATTTTATTTTTTAATCCTCACCTAGCAATAGCATATGGCTCTCAGATACACTTCCCCTGCGGCTCCTGCTAACATTAGAGCCTTGGGATTAGCAGAGGTGCTAGACAGGAGCCAAAAACAAATCCTCTCACACACCTAGCTGTCTCTTTTCTTCCTGTCATTATCAAACACATCCAGAGTGCGAGCCGGGCCCTCAGGATATCGTGCTTGTATGCAGTAACATTCCCCGTCGCACTGCAGATGGCTACGAGCACCTTATTACCGGTGTAAGGTTTGTTGAAAGGTGTTGGAGCCATATGAGATCAGACGAGGAACTGCCTTGTTATAGCCGAGATCTTCAACAGGGGGTTCGGGACCCATAGGGGGCCCCCCAAGTTATTGTTTAATCATTTTTTTTTCTTTCCAAATGTAAATATGACTAAAAACATACATAAACATGATAAAATGATTTTCTGCCACATGGCATCGTTTTATCATTGGTTACATATCACTTTGCAACACAGACATAAAACCGAGATTCATTGATAATGATTGATTTCAACATTGATTAATCCAACACCAAAGATTCTTTTGTACCTTAAAATAATGTTTCCAAAATCGTTTCAGTGGTTCATTAACTCATTCCAATGAGACATAAGAATAATGGTAATTGTTTCATTGTTCAAAATGCTCTGTTATTTTTAGTATGATTGTTTTGACCACAGTTGACAACTCTGGGCTAACCCACAAATTCAATAGTAACTTTAACTGTATAGATAGATGACTAATCTAATGGGAATTTAGCCAGCTAGCACACCCCCGTCTGTCTGCCTCAGTCTCCCGGAGCTGCAAGGCTTCAGTCGGGATGAGAGACCATCCACTATCATTACAGCCCGGGGACACATCCGCAGTCAGCCCCCAGCCAGCTAGCAGCCATCCACTATCATTACAGCCCTGGGGACAAATCCACAGTCAGCCCCCAGCCAGCTAGCAGCCATCCACTATCATTACAGCCCCCGGGACACATCCACAGTCAGCCCCCAGCCAGCTAGCAGCCATCCACTATCATTACAGCCCTGGGGACACATCCACAGTCAGCCCCCAGCCAGCTAGCAGCCATCCACTATCATTACAGCCCGGGGACACATCCACAGTCAGCCCCCAGCCAGCTAGCAGCCATCCACTATCATTACAGCCCTGACCCGGGGACACATCCACAGTCAGCCCCCAGCCAGCTAGCAGCCATCCACTATCATTACAGCCCTGGGGACACATCCACAGTCAGCCCCCAGCCAGCTAGCAGCCATCCACTATCATTACAGCCCGGGGACACATCCGCAGTCAGCTCCCAGCCAGCTAGCAGCCATCCACTATCATTACAGCCCCGGGACACATCCACAGTCAGCCCCCAGCCAGCTAGCAACCATCCACTATCATTACAGCCCCGGGGACACATCCACAGTCAGCCCCCAGCCAGCTAGCAGCCAGCCCGGTCAGCACTTAACGGTGCTAAGGACGCTAACGGCGGTTTGCTGAACAATTGGGAAACAGACCGAGGGACCTGAGTCAGAACAGCTGCCATTTGTAACGTTACGTTACCAGTGACGCAAACCTCCCTTTTTTGCTTTTAGCCGTCTTTACAGTTAGGTAAATTTACCATAAAAAAGGTGTATAAGGCACAAAATGACTAATGCTAATAGTAATTTAAAGAAGTGGTAGCACTGGATCTGGAGGGGAAGGATAACCCTGGAGTTGGAAGGCAAATCTACACATCTCAATTCTCCAGTGGCAGCCTTCTTTTTAAAATATTCAACCCAAGCACTCTTTAGTGAATCAGAATATACTTCAGATAGTCTTATGTGATTTAACACGAGGTAGGAGGGAACAGTGTCAAGATTAATAATAATAGTTTAACTTACTGTAGAACATATATCATTACGGGTATTTTATCTGCTGAACTGTTAACATTTAATTTTGGCAAAAAATAAATAAATAAAGATTTAATTGATTAATTGATCACATCACATCATGGCTACACTTTCCTGTCATTTGTTGTAAATTCAATGGGCAAAACACCTCACTGCCCCCCATTAAAAATACTTTTGTTTTTTCTACATTTTCAACTACACTGTACTGTCATTGTATTGTACAATGACAGTACATTAACCTGTAACACATTTAACCTTAAAAAACAGAGGGTCACATGATTCTGTGTGGTTGGCATTTTCCTCTTTTGTCACATTAGCAGTATGTTGGAAGGATCATGTGACCACTTTTTGAAAATAACTGCACCATGAACGAGACTGTCCATAAGTGTGCAATGTTGTCACCATTTTATGATACATCCCTTTTAACTATGACAATTTTGCATTTTAGATGTGACGAAATGCACAACACCCCCCTCCTCCTGCACAGCCACATGCATCACATATGTAGAGCATAAAGTAGGTTTAATTGTTGTCTTAATTTATTTATGTCATTGTGAAGAACCGTCTGTTTTTGATCAGCGGTTTGGTGAAAGAACACCACAATGATCCTGCTGCTTTTTGCATAAATTCCTCTGGCATCGTCATCGCTGTCCATCAGCATCAGCTGTAACCACTGCACATCAAGAGCAATTGATTTTAGTATTAGTCATGAAATGAAATGGATCACCATTACACACTATTCACATGAGTTGGGCTGCAAAACAGCACATTGGGGCTAGACTAGCTGAAATTGCTGGTGGGGGATCCCATGACTGTTTACTCATGCAATCAGACTCATACTGTTCACAATCAGGCCCATTCTATAAATCAGAGCATTATTTGACACTGTGTTGAGGGTCTCAGTAAATGCCAGGGTACATTAGACATCCTTAACTTACTTTCCAGAAGATAATCTGTCGTCAGCAGTGATGTCTCAATAAGTGATGGAAACAGAAGGTAAAACCTTTTTTTTTTTTTTTATTCTTAATTTGATTTTGATCAATCGGGGTTTTTAAGTGGAACTCCACCTAAATTAAGAATTCCAAATCAATATTTGTGAACATGAGCCAAAGTCCCAAACTTGCACCAAGCTTTTCCATAGATAATGAATGGCAGCTTATTTTGTTCATACCCAAATGAGCTCGGCTTAGAACGTTCCCCTGAGTTCTCTCAGTGTCTATATAACAGCGTTAACACACTTTATACTCAATGACTTCGCAAAATTGAGTTTTAGCACTCTAGTTTTTATATATATCTTTGTATCTGTGTTAGACCATAGGAATAACATATAGCATACATATTATGTTAATGGTATGTAAAATCATACATGTTGAAATTTTTTTGAAATGGCAGCTCTTTCAAAATAGTACAAATTACACAAAAATCTCTCAAGCAATCCCAGAGACCTTAATTTCTCCCGAAGTACAAGCCTGCTTCCTCATTCACTCACTCACTAGTCCCTATAAAATGAAATAATTAACTATATAGGGAACGACCAAATAAGATTTCGGACATCCGCATCCACTGCGCTTCCTAACATACTTCTAAAGAATGGTAAAAGGTTGTATATAGTTCCACTCTTTAGACAAGAAAGCCTGCTCCATTTTTCTTTCTCAGTTTTTCAGTGGTTTCTATTTCTTCTTCTACTCTTGGAAAACACGGCCACATTGCATTGTAGCATACGTGAGTAAGATGTACGGTATGTGGTATTTACACTCAAATTAGCAGTGCATTGTGGATTTTTCATTGTGGACTCTATAGTGAATGAAACTAACCTCAAAGAACTCAAACTCCAGTACATGATGAACACACTATATAGTGCACTATATGTATTGAAGACTGTAAATCTAATTGATTGTATTTGTATAGCGCTTATTCAAAGCGCTTTCACATAGAACAGGAACCATTCACACACATTCACACACCGTGGCCGAGGCTGCCGTACAAGGTGCCACCTGCTCATCAGATACACACTCACACACATGGCGCAGCATTGGGGGAAACTCGGGATTGGACCATCAACCTTCCGATCCTGCCCGACTGTCCTGCCTGAGAGAGACGTCTGTGGGAAACAAGAGACAGAAACAGAGACCGAAGTGGAGCCACAAAGAGGTTGATACAGAGATACTGAAGCCAGTAAAACAAGTGTTTTATTAGCAATATTCTGACAGTGAGGCCAGTTTAATTCATTCACTTTTCATTGTATCCAGCAGTTTTGGGAATCCTGCTTCACTCTTAAAACAAGAAATTATCTAGTTTTTCATCTTGGTAAGAACCAAATAATTTTCAGAGAGAGAGAGAGAGAGAGAGAGCAGAGATGGCTAATTTAGCCATCATAGCCCAGACAGGAGGACAGACCCTATAGTCCAGGAAATGGAACAGCAAAGCCTGAGCTTTAAACACCCACTCTCCACATGATAGCTTACTGGCTGTGAAAAAGTCAATGGGTTCACCCTGGGCCCCAGGAGCAGCCAGAAGGACACGGGCGGAGAAATGAATGCTGAAGCCGGCTAATGAGGAGCGCATAGACTCACAAATACAGCTATGTTGTCTGTTATGATGACAAATGTAAGTGAAGTCTCCCTTATACAAATCCATGTTTTAACATTCATGTGACTTCTGTGGTTTGATCAGATCTGTCGTTTCTCAAAAAGAGAGGGCGATTTTTGTCTAAGACCAGCAGGGGGTCGCACATTGCTCCGGTGCTTAAGGCCCTTCATTGGCTACCTATAGGTTTCAGAGTGCTACTACTCTACTACTTATAGAGCCTTGCATGGTCAAGCTCCCTCTTCCATCCAGGATCGGTTGCACCCACACACTCCTGGTCGCTCTCTGAGGTCTTCAGGCCGAGACCTTCTCACTGTCCCCAGAACACCTTTTTAAAACCAGAGGTGATCGAGCCGTTTCTGAGTCGGATCACGCTCATAACTACACTTCAACTAACCCAGGACAATATTTTGTTATACTTCAATTAGTATTACTGTTATTATTATAATTAACCCTTATCCCAGTAGCGTGAAAATACACTACATGTAGGTGAAAAGCTGTTGAGAGGTTTTCAAGTCTTTTTTGTGTGTGTGAATAATCATTGCTATGATAAATTCCGCACAGTCTGCTGTTATTTATGTTCTCCTGAGTGGCTCATAATGAAGTTGGCATGGTCTGCTGCTATAAATAACACCTCATCACACAACTATTGGGGGAGTTGTTAGGCTTTAATGCAGTAGTATGTGTTACTACTACTATTACTTTAAGAGTTAGTGTATTTGGAGTTCATCCTGATAAAGTATGTTTATATGTAAATAACCTGTCTCAGTCTTCATGGGCTTTTTCCACGTTTAAAAAAAAAGAAAAATCTGTATTTTGATTAACTCTTACTTATTAATATATTGAGTGGTGTCCAGTAAAAAGGACGAAAGAAAGCAAAAGTAAACTTAAGTCCAGTTTTCTTCCAGACATCCTGTCAAGTTTCAACACACAGGGACAGTTTTTCGGGGGAAATGCCAGGCATAAACATAAGTTAAATTAAGATTTAAACGAGCCACAAGAGAGGTTGTGGCTAATAGAAATATCCATTAAATGTAGGCTTGTATGCAACTAAATGATTATTAGAAACAAAACAAATAAGTGAACACATGAGATTTCTGTAAGACAAACATAATTTAATCAGGAGAGACATGTTTGCAGATATGCAAATGAGGTATATTGTACAGCTCAATTAAATGTACAAAGTCTTTAGCAATTAGACTCCATCCCTAGACGAATACTTTGTATATATAGGGATAGAGAGCCATCAGCCACCCCCCCCCAGATGGAATCTAGTCGTGACCGGTCAGCTGGAGTAGAGGATTGGAGGTGGAGGGGGTGCACTCTTTGCCTGAAAAGACAGTTGATAGAAAAGGAAGAAACAGATTTTTAAAAGCAGGGTTGTGACTCTGTGATTGGCCCTTGAAGTTGTGTCTGATTCTGATTGGCTAAGCAGGAAGGTGAACGCCTCCAACAGCTGATTCCATTCAGGAAGACAGCATTGATTAAATTAGGTCTTCCTGAAAGAATTTATGCTGAGCTATCTTTAAATCAGGAGAGACTAGTTGCAGATATGTGACAGTTATAAATTGTGCATTTAATCAAATTTGAACTTGACAATCATTGAACAGTAAAATCACCACAGGCTAACTCAACTTGAAACAAGTAGAGGGAGTGTTTGGCTGCATTTACCTTCGTAGTAACATCCATAACACCACCTCCACCTACTCTGATGTAAACTGGTGAACCTGCTGCCCCCTTCTCTCTCTGACCTTAGTGATCTCATAGAAACCTTCACTTCTGAGCTCACCTTCCCTGGCAGAGTGAGTGCCTGGAGTGGGTTACAGGAGCTGACTGTCTGACACACGCTAGTCTCTAATAGTCAGACCTTCCTCAAATCTGACCAGGTAACCATAGTCCTCAGATTGGACGGATAGTCTAGCTAGCTGTCTGGATTTACCCTGCAGAGATCTGAGGACCAGGTAACCATAGTCCTCAGATTGGACAGATAGTCTAGCTAGCTGTCTGGATTTACCCTGCAGAGATCTGAGGACCAGGTAACCATAGTCCTCAGATTGGACAGATAGTCTAGCTAGCTGTCTGGATTTACCCTGCAGAGATCTGAGGACCAGGTAACCATAGTCCTCAGATTGGACAGATAGTCTAGCTAGCTGTCTGGATTTACCCTGCAGAGATCTGAGGACCAGGTAACCATAGTCCTCAGATTGGACAGATAGTCTAGCTAGCTGTCTGGATTTACCCTGCAGAGATCTGAGGACCAGGTAACCATAGTCCTCAGATTGGACAGATAGTCTAGCTAGCTGTCTGGATTTACCCTGCAGAGACCTGAGGACCAGGTAACCATAGTCCTCAGATTGGACAGATAGTCTAGCTAGCTGTCTGGATTTACCCTGCAGAGACCTGAGGACCAGGTAACCATAGTCCTCAGATTGGACAGATAGTCTAGCTAGCTGTCTGGATTTACCCTGCAGAGATCTGAGGACCAGGTAACCATAGTCCTCAGAAATCCACCAAAGGTTAGAAGCAATCCCAGAAGTAGAACGTCGTTGATATAGACTACCTTACTTCCTGCTTTGCTACCGTCATAACTACTACGGCCATTAGAGGGCGCTGCCCATATAAACATGAATATACGTCGTAATTGATGCTTTAACAAATTACTTATGACAGGTATTTTTTAGGGGGTTAGTCTCTACAGTGACATAAAGCTGTGAGCATGTGACAGCACAGTGATTACATTATATTAACAGATCATAGACAGAAACACTTGACACCAAATCCTCTGCTGTGTCAAATCACTTGTTAAATCATGGTTTAGGGCACATTTGACTTCGCTACCTTTTATGTGACTTAAGTCCTGGGATCAGTTTAAGCTCATGCACACTGAATACTGTGACATTCATGTAGTTAAAGAAGGTACCAGAAAACTGGGGGGTTCCAGTGACATGTCAGAAATAATGAAACAGAGCGCATTAATACAGGACACACCTTAAAAACTCTGGAAATCTTGCTATCTATCATAGCTGTGAACATTATTTTACTTTGTTCCTTGGATGAGAGACTCATTCTCCTCGGATTTAGATAACTATACACGTCACCTTAGTGATACAACTTCTCCTGGCTGCCTGGATCTAAAACATGCTGTAGAGGATCTACGGCCATTTTTTCAAACTATTTGATCACAGAATGCCTAAACATCTGTTCATCATTTGGGAAAACGTGATAGTTGTATTACATCTGCATTTTTTTTCCATGTTTGGCGCTTTTCGAGAGATTTTGACAATTTTTTGGACGATTTTTCGGACACTTTGAAATTTCTTTATGGAGTTTTTATATGCAGGCTTTTCTTTGCACTTTTGTCGACGTTCTGGTCGCTTTTTGAACACTGCAACGCTTTTTTCATCACTTTCTTAGACAATTTTTTAGACTTTTTTTGTCAGTTACTTTACATCCTGTTTTGTGTCTAATTGTTTTCCAATTGTCTTCATTATTCTGAAACCAGGACATGACCTCTGGGCCAGGAGTCACTCCAGATGAAACCACTATGGATATTCATGAGCTAATGCATGCTTATATAGAGTACCCTGCTGTTTCAGAGGTGGGCGATGCGGTGTAGCTCCACATTAACGCTGCATAACAGCTTGTGCAGCCTTAATGTGGAGCTACACCGCATCGCGTCTTCAGTGAGAGTCTCAAATGTGCTGTGACAAGCAGTACAACACGGGTGCTTTGATGCTTCCATCTGCCCGAGGTGGCTGTGACCTCATCATAGACACATTATGAAGATCAAGTGTCGACGCTGAGTAAATGCCACAGTGTGGCTGGGGAGTTTATAAAGATCAGCCTTTTCCATCAGGTGCCATAGAAATCTATCTTCCAGACTGGGGTCAAATGCTACGTGAACACAATTCTTTACTTTTGAACATCTCTGGAGTGATGAATGGGTCCACTGTGCAAATATCAGAACATGCAAAAAGCACATGCATTTAGAAGTCTATATTTTTGTCCTTTTTGCTGTGCCACTGACTGAATAAAAATCAGGTTCATAGATGTGTTAAACCCATCCCAGCTGGGGCTGCACGCTCCCTCAGCTCATCATATCATTTAGGGGAGTTTCCGAGAAGGCATTGCGGTTTCTACCTTGAACTCCAGTGACACCATGACCTACCTTTGTCTCCTGAATTTTTCATCAGTTTACAAAGGCAGGCAGAAAGCTGTTAAGGCACCGTGAGCGCTGACATGTTTCTGCTCTGTGGCTCTAAAGCCTGGTAATCAGATTTCACTTTTCACTCCATTACTCAGTCTGGCATCGGGGGGTAATGTTAGCTGATTTCAGTTTGGAAGTAGGAGTTATTTTCCATTGACTTGGCAGATGCTGTCCAAAGAGACTTACATACATATTGGGAGCATTTTACTGTTTAGTGCTTCCAGTATATATGTATTTCTCTAACATATTGTACATTGGGACCAATTTGGGATTTAATGTCTTGCACTTAAAGGACACTTAAAACAACATTCCTACGATAAAAACCTGAGCTACAGTTTCCCCATGGCAACATTTTAAGTCAGCACAGAAGAGGTTAGTGCTAACTTAAAGCTACAATAATCGACATTCTTTTTTATTAATAATTGATCAGATTTATTTGAAGCATTTTAGTGTCTTTGCGCTAATTCAGTGGTTTCCAAACTGGGCTGTGCACCACCTAAGGGGGGGGCCAGAGTTATATCAAGGGAGGGGGCATGGAGATGCTGAACATGAATAAATAATGCATGGTTCTGCTGAACTGCTAGGAAAGCTTAGACACGTTGGTGAAAGGAATGCCAGGCAGTGATGGAGTACTCGAGTCGCTGATCTCTGGACTTGTGACCCAACTTGGACTCTTACACCGATGACTTGAATTTGGACTCAAGGAATTATGAAATTGTACTCAAGCATTAAGTTGGGATTAAGTTCCTGACTAGTCTTATGTGTCATAGGCAGTGATTGAGTAGTTGAGTCCAGGACTTGTGTCCGCCTTCTGTAGACTCATGATTCGACTCGGACTCAAACTCAGACCCGAACGCTGGGGATTCAAGACTTGACTCGGACTCCACAATTGGTAACTCGAAAATATTTGACCGCAATTTGAGCTAAGGAGTCTGATTCTGCTAATTATCATCTAGCTAACTATCCCTTTCTCTCTCTCTTTGCCGCTTTACTAAGAAACAGACAATCTCAATTCGATTCGAAGGGGCTTTACACTTGCAATAAAAACAAATGTGCACACATAAGCCTAGTTATTATCTACTAGCATAATGTGTAAACAGAGCTGAGTAACATACAATATTGTAATCAAATATATAAAGGAAAATAGACAATGTGTGGGTTCATCATCCTTTTCCAGCTGTGGCAACTACAACCAAAAGCTCTAGAAACCACAATTCACAATTTGTGTCTTACATAGTCAGACCTTCCCCCACAGCACTGCAGAGGTGGGTCTCTGTTGTGATTGTTTGTCAGTGTTGTAAAGTTATTAATACCCATACTTATAACTTTATTAATAGCGATAAAACATCTTTAATTTGCCAATAATTGAATCTGTACCCTACCGACCCAGCAAACCCCACGAGTGAGAGCACTACACTTACTCTTACCGAGGCCGACAGGAGAAGTCTGCTAGGGGAGATCAGGCTAGGGTGAGAATGGACTTCCAGCATGTGAAATTAGACCTCCCCGCTGTAAATTACAGCCCCTCTGCTGAAGAGAGTATAAATATTTCCCCGTACTTTAATGCCCCTGGGTTGAAACCTTGCGAGCACAGAGCACAACAGGGATACACATTATAGCTTTTGTCAGACTATAAAAAAAAGGTTTTTGATGCTGTGACTGTGATTAGACAGGGCAAAGAGCAGCGAGAGCAGTGGGGTTGGTTTTTGCGCTTCAAAACAAGCCCAATATGTCCCCACAGACGTGTGATAATGGTACATGTCAACAGAGGTTAGCTGCAAAGGGCGACTCCACGGTGTACTCTGTACACTCTCCGTTTAATGTACATGTAATTAAATGGGACAAAGTTTTGGCAGCAGAGCTGGAGCATGGAGGTTTGTGGAAACAGCATATTTCAAAATATTGCTCATGACATACAACCATAAGGAATTTTTTTTTCCATCTTTTTTTCATGGTGACTGTTTTGGAAATGCTCCAACAGTAATGGAAAGCCTCTTCTGTCCCTGTCATCTGTGCTGCCTCTGAGAAGTTGTTGTCAGGTGCCTTTGGCGCTCGATATGAGGAAAAAAAGTCTCTTTTAGCGGCATGTTTAGACGCGCTTGGGCGGGATTCTTGGCGTCACTTTTGGGGACTGAGTCGGGACCTGCACTTAAGTGACATGCGTCACAAGAAGGGGACAATTAGGTTTAGGGAAAGACGGTGGGTGGGGTTATAAAGTGTACAGTACAGTACAGTTTCAGTAACACACAGGACGAGAATGGGACACAAACACTGGACTCCTGGGTGGAAGTGCTGTGTTGTTGGACCCATCCACCCCCCCAACTAACCACATCACGCGGTTTTTCATACTACCCTCTACCGCGTATGCAGAAGTTTGCCCGTCTCTCAGAAAAACTCCATATTACACCGACTGTGTGAACATCCTCTGTGAGCGCAGGGTAAAAAGGTCACCTGCTAATCCGAAGCCTGTTAGCTCTGAGGCGTGTTGACAGAGGAGACAATGTGCGAACGCTCACTTCCTGCATTATTTATGTGTACTCTTTCAGGCGTGTGTTTGCAAATGCAAAAAAAACTAAAAAAAAACAGCTGTTTGCAAACACATGCAAACCATTGTGGGACCTTCACATGAAGCTCATCAATCAATGTGCTTCAGCTGTCGCAGTCGGGCCTGTCACAGTTCTGTCAGCCAATGTCTGGAGGCTATGTAGCACCTTTAAACTTTGTTGTTGCTAAATTAACTGTGATACCTTGTGGTGGTTTATGCATATTATAATTTTTTTTTTACTTTTCTTGGCTGAGGTAGATTAAAGAAACAAGAGCTTCTTAACACATGTTGAAGTATCTGCTTCTGCTCTCATTCATGTCATGCTGCCACACATTTTTATATGCCTCTCTATCTTCTCTATTAATTATGTACTAATGGTGTATTTGTTCACATGAAAGGTAGTTGCTGAAACATTCTTTCATATTTTATTACGCAGAAACTTGTTAGTACACCAACGATGTATGAAAACATAAGTATTGCTGCCATCACTTTTTGTTGTGCCCTGAGAGAGGCCACCAATACTGTCAGTACTGGCCTCATTTCACTGGTGGTGAATGAATGGCTAAAAAGTGCTGTAATTATGTTTTAGCAATTTATATTTTCAAATGGAAGAGGAAAATATATGTATTTATGATGTGTAAAGACAATACCAGCGAGGTCATGCATGCACAAAAATCCCCGTAAGCAATGCTTGGAAATGTAGTGCTATACACTGCTCCCATAGCTAGCGCAGTCACACAGGAGACGCAAGAAAAAGGCCCATCCCATGAGGTCAGGGCAGGAAAGAGTGTAAGGAACAACTTTTCTCCAGATGAACTATTATCAAGTATTTATGGTGTCGGCGAGAACCTAACAACTCAGACAGGTGGTGACAAATGGCTCACACAATAACCACTTCTCCCCTTCTTCCGCTGGACCAAACGAGGGAGCCATTAGAGGGGAAACAAAGCATTTAACCTCAAGGAAAACACACAAACAGACACAGTCCTGCACCATCAGAGGAAGGCTGCACTCACACAGGTGGTGGGTTTAAGTCTGGCCACACACACACACACACACACGGCAGATGTATTTTTTCATTGGCCACTTTGTCTTCTTCCAAGTGATAATTGATGTGGTATTTCTGTATGTCTAAAAAATCAGATGTCGCTTAAACTGTGTGGGCGACATCAGTGACATCTCTTTCCATTAATCATTTGTTGAGGAACCTACTGTATGACTCCTCTGTGGTATACAGCAAGGATTGGAAGAATAAAGTTGCCTGCAGACATAATTCAGACAGCAAATAGGTATCATCCAAAGCAGACTTGGCTAAGCAAATGAGTTCTATATTAACATACTGTATTTTTAAGGACACATGGTTTGCTATTTTTTTGGGCTTTTTCAAACACATTTCACCCTGAAGCAACTATTACATTTTCCAGAAGACTTCACACAGGCCAAATATGTCAGGTTGACTCTCTAGTAGGACTAGGTTGTCAGTGACACAGTATGAAAACATATTTGTACTTGACCAAATCATAACTGAAATGAATTAAATTAGTTTTTAAGGCAGCTTGTCTTCTCCCTGCATATGTACTGACCCCCTTTTACACCACACACAGCCTTGGCCTGCAGGGATCCCGCCCTCCTTCCTCCACCCAGCCTGGCCCACCCTGTGCCTGACTCCGGACAAGACCCACCTGCTTCCACTCAGCCGCAGCCCCTTTGAAGTGAACATGTGGAGGTCTCTTTCTACAGTGCCTAGGGCTGCTCTGCCCTAATTTCCCACTGTATACACAGATTATCTGTGCCTGGGTAATGCAAACAGAGGGATGATCTAAATGTATGTGAATGCCCCTAATGGCCCCTGCCAATTGGTCCTGGAACAGGGCTGTTGAATCAAGAATGGCTGCAGTTAGGATTTGCACTCTAGCTATTCATCAAAAGGATTACACAGGGCTGCAGGGGTTGTTCCGCGACTCGGGAGTTATTGGTATGGGAGTCATACATACTTATCATGTGTATCTATCATCCCTTTTTGCTGGATTTGGAAAGAGCTGCCTCTACTTATTCAAACTAAACATGAAACAATTCCAACTTCCTGATAGGGTTGGATATTTCTTTGTAATCAGGGAAGATTTCTTGGATGAATATTTGAGAGTGAGTTCTATTTGGCTTGGCACTGCTGTTGATTATTTGTGCATTAAAGTGTGGCAAGCAGTACTATTGCGAACATTGACCATGTAAGCTATTCAAATTGAAATTTAACTCATATGTCAGAAGTATATTCAAGTATAAATCCCAACTGACATCACTGATTCGACAGGTTTTGATAATCCAATGAACAAATGTATCCCCGTTGAATGATTTCTTCCAACTCACACACTTGGATCCAATCCATCCGCATTTTACCAAAATAAAATTGTCACTCCAAATGAAAGACAACTACTACACAGTGTGGGATGCACTTAATAAGTTTAAAAGTGCGTGTTTTGAGCCTCCACGAGTCAGACTGACAGGTATGGCCAGAAACTCCACAGTCATTGAGGACAAGCTGCTTCCCACAGATGTTGCTGACAGATGACAGTTGCTGGGCATCATCAAACCCGTCAAGAAGAAAGAAGAGCTCCCGCTTTGCACCTGATAGAGCACACAAAAGGCTTTCAGGCAGCAGGCCCGGGAATTCAGCTCAAGCCCCGGGAAGCCAGAGAAAGCCACCTGGAGGGACATCACAGCCAAAAGAACTCCTCCTCAGTATAATAACGTCACCATGAAATCAGCCCACTCTCATGCACCACTTTGTTAATGAGGATCGGGTGCGTGTGTCGGGTGCTTGTGAATGCTCATTGACAGCAGATGCCTGCCTGCCTGCCTGCCTGCTTAACCCACTAACCCCCTTTAAACAAATCATTATTTTCAGGGACGTTCCCCTCGGCGAATAACAGGTTCCAATGATATGCGCCGATCGTAAGCCATTCACGTCCCAAAGATGACAGATCGGGCATCATCCGGGTGTGCAGCTGCAGCTACATCAGAAGCCGATCTGTAATGGGAAAATCTATGATTTACATCTGGCGTTCCTCGGCTCGCCGTAGACGCTCGTGTTTCGGACGGACTGCAGATGATGTCTGGGCCTGTGCACGGAATCACTTCAGACTCTTGACAAATTGCCGTCTTTGATTTTATTGGTGTTTGACCTTGAAACTGATGTTGGATCCCTTTGTATTATGAGCGAGTATAGATTATGAGCCAATGTGTTTTCAATAGAGGCCAGAGCCATCTGTGCTTTACGCTTTACGAGCGTTTTGAAGTGGTTATTCAGGGAGTGCCATAAGTGAGAGGGACAGGGATCGCCTTTCCAAAAGCCTTCTTTAGGGCAGACGGGGCATCCTTAAAATCATTTACAATGTATCCTATGCTGCACTGTAATAGAATCTAAGCCAGACTGGCAGCCATGGCTTAAAGCTTTCATTCTGTGTAATTATCTCAAACTGGAAACACCTTGCTTTCCATCGTAATATGTGATATATTGTACTGTAAAAGACGGCTATGACTAACTGCAAACCAGGATCGTGATATCTGCACTGACAAAGGTTACCGAAATAGACACAGACCATAAAGGAATGCCATAAAAATATCCAGCTTCAATTTCAATCAAAGCCCTATGAACGTAAACTTTACAAGTTAGTTTAAGTTCTGTTTTAATGATTGATGTAGTCATTTCTGAATTTCGAGGCAGTCGAGTCAGCTTTTCTGGGCTGTCATTTCCAATAGAACACATCATTTAGAAATTGAAATGTAGTATTGTATCAAAACATCTCCAAATAAATTCATGCTGCCTGTGCAGTGTCCTCAATCATCCTCAAAGGCAAAGACACTACTAAAAGTCATCCCTATAAGCTGTTGTTTTGCTTGCGCTGTGACATGTGTCACCATTTCACAAAGCCATCAATAGAATCTCAGCGAGAGAAACTGCTGGTAGCTCAGTAAAAGGCCAAAGACCTCCAGCCAGTCCTGCTGATAGTCCGGTGCAAACACACAAAGCATCCACATGCAGACATAAACTGGCACACCAGAACATAAGCTTAGTATTTTGTATTTATACATCCAAATATTGCAAATCCCAAAGTTGGCTCAAGGGGCTTTACAAGCTGTACAGTATACAACACCCTTTGGCCATAGAGCCTCGATTCAGGTAATGTAAAACTCCCCCCAAATTACTGTAAGGGAGGGACATTAGAAGAAACCTAAGGAAGAGATGGAGGGATAAAATCACAGTGTAGACTTGTTATGAGCAAAATAGAGATACTACTGCAGTGCCTGTTTGGGAATGGGCTGATGATGACAGATCCAGGTAGCGATGTGGCCTGGGCGGATAAAACAGCGTCTGTAATGAACGCATCGGGGTAAAGAGTAGAGAAGAGGAGGCAGGTTGGGGTGGTGCATGGGTCAAACAACACAGATCTTTCACCCAGGAGACAGGGGTTCATAGAAGAGCCAGAGAACCACAAACAATGAGCCTTCACGTTAGGGATGTGGCAGTCTCGCTTTGCCAGACCCTTCTCCAAAGCACGATGAAGGACCAGGGTCTGTCTCGTGCACACAGCATTCAGAGGTGGGACAAAAACGTTTTCTGGTTAATTGTCATTTCTTAAATAAAATCATGTCAGAGAAAACTCTGATTGGACAGCTAGTCTAGCTAGCTGTCTGGATTTACCCTGCAGAGATCTGACGACCAGGTAACCATAGTCCTCAGATTGGACAGATAGTCTAGCTAGCTGTCTGGATTTACCCTGCAGAGATCTGAGGACCAGGTAACCATAGTCCTCAGATTGGACAGATAGTCTAGCTAGCTGTCTGGATTTACCCTGCAGAGATCTGAGGACCAGGTAACCATAGTCCTCAGAAATCCATTGAATTTTAAAGAAAGCAGAAGCAAATGGAAGATACATGCATAAGGCAGGATTTCCTGCAACCCCGTTAAGTGGAACGTCAAGGATATAGACTAGGGATGTAGCACCTCCTGTTGTAGTGCACATGCGGGAGACTCACACAGACATGCGCAGAAATTCATGCATGTGTCTAATAATACACACAAAAAGCAATAATCCCATGTAGAATAATGAAATATTCCAGGGATTATGTGATTTTTTTTCTTCTGAAGAACAAAGACGAATATAATCGATATTATTGTCTTAATAGCATGACAATGAATGACGTACAATTTTAAGAAGGTATTGAGTAAACCACAGTAACAGCCCTGTGTGATGTTAATTTTCCCATCAATCCAACACTGACTTGCCGTCATAATGGATTACAGCCTCCCAGCATGCACATGGGTATGCCATTTCCCTAATCCAAGTTATATCAAAAGGCACAATTTATTATCCCTTCTCTCCCTGTGCTCCCCCCTCCTCCCCTTTTCTTTCTCCCAGGCTATAATAGGGTATGGAGAAACAGAAAGGATTAGGTTACCAGGAAATTGAAAAGGTGCAAGAGCAGCCAGAGATGTGAGATTACTCTGGTTTATAACACATAGGCTGATGAGGATAACACGTGTGTGTTTAACACGGAGCGTGAGAGGGTCCGGCCCACGGGGTGTAGTTGGATGGAAGGTGCTGATAGACCGAGTGATAGCTGCAGGTAAATGAGAAAGCAGAGAGGGAGGGGATTGTGTTGCGGTTTGGTCCTCAGCAAGGTGAGGCGTGCGTGCATGTGTTTCAGTCTGTTTGAATCTGATTATAATGCAGGGCGCAGGAACAACGGGTCTGTCAGAAGCGTTTTATGTACAAACTGAGTTTTCAGTACACTGAAAGCGTAACTTTGGGTTTTTTTTGCAAGAGAGAACGGAATCCAAGAGGCCTTTTAAAAGTCCACTAGCCCACAGAGCCCAGGTGTTGCCAGTGTAACTCATGAGCCCTGGATCTGCCACAACCCTCTGCCACACCCACCAGTAGTACCTGCAAGGAAATCAGCCACATAAACAAAGTTAAGCAAGGTGAAAGAAGCCACAATGTAACATTATTGAGTAATTGCGCACCTTCAATTTAGGTCCACTAAAACTGCAGTTTTGCCACTGACACATTATACAGTATGTTCATACAGTATGCTGTCTCTATGCACAGCAAAAGTACTGTTTTCATTTACATGCTATCTGGTGAGTTTGGCAATGGCGATATACTGGCTGTTTCTGGTTAAACAAAAAAGATCTTACTCTTTAATAAAAAACGCTTATCTCTGCAGAGATCCTTTCCTCGTCTCTGGAACTCATTACCACCCCAACTTAGAAATATCGATTCATTCCCCCCTTTCAAGTCACAACTCAAAACACATATGTTCAAACCATGAATGTCGGTTGTTTTTGTGTATAGTATTTTTTTTGCTGCTGTTTTTAATGTATGTATACCCTGTACGGCATCCTTGAGTGCCTTTAAATAAAATGTATTATAAATGCATTATTATTATTAATGTTGTCAGAAAATAACTAGGCTATAATAATCTGTCAGCGGCCGAAAAAACACTTTTAGTGGACGGGAATTAACGACGCACATTTGCCGTGTAGGATTATAATACAGCATGAAACAGTTTATGGTCCCAGCGTTCTCGCTCCATACTGGACCGATTTCAAATTTTGTTCACATTAGTCACTTAGACACCAATGCATGTGAAAATACGGTCGAGGTTGAAAGAAAACACACAAAATCGCCCTTTAATGCAGAATGCATATGTTTAAAACTCACACAGAGTATCTCATTTGGTCCTCAAGGAACTTATTGTCACCCCTTGTAAAATGAACCATTGGCCTCAGCCACCACAGCATTATCGTTGCATTTAGCGTGGGGATAGCAGTGTGGAAAATGAATGAGTACAGACTCTGGAGAGTGGGGTGTGCATGCCGATATGTCTGCGTGTGTAATTATGTTTGTAATAGGGGACATTTATATGAATAAATTAGTAATGTTGTACACCATGTAGGTGTACGTCTATTGTTAGCTTTCCATGTCTGTGTGTATTTGCACGCACGGCAAAGTGACAGCAGGAGGCCTCGTCAGACAGCATTCCTGCTGTGAATCGACCCTGGGTTTCCTCTCAAATGTAATTACCACTCTAAGTATTGTCTAATTACACTTTATGGTAAATGGAACTGCTTCCAATAAGTTCTGTTATCCCCAGATAGAGAAAATAACATTATTGTCCAATTTTATTCCCAAGAGGGGATGGCTTTACAGAAATAATGTGCAATGAAGATTTTTTTTTTTTTATGGTCATTATCCTTGCAATAATGATATTCAATGTGCAAAGTTAATGGAGACCTCAAGCCAGCGATTCACATGTGTCAATAATAAGTATGCAGCGGGTTTGTGTCATGACACTATAGCTTCTACTGGGCCAGAAAATCAAAGATGAGGAATGAATATATGCATATTCCTATATGCTAATTACACTTTCTGGCCTTAGCAGCCCATTGGATATAATGATATTATTGGAGTGATGTGTATATATTTGTTCATAATCCTGTTTCGAACTGGTCCAATAAATATTTGGTGAGAATCTGGGATATAATGAAGAAGAATGTATTACTAAGAGTCACCACCAAAATAATGGATGATAAATGGTTAGGGATACTTGATGACCATAAAAAGGTGACCCAAGACAGACCAGCCACAGAACAATTTGGATTGGATAATAAGCGTGGGCTGAATGTATCACATCGTATCCTTGAAACATGCCCTAGAGTCATACGTGTAGTCTGTCGAGCTAGGAACGGCATATCTGGGTCAAATGAAACTGTTTTGTGTGATGACAACCTTGGCTGCTGAAACATCAGTCAACTGTGTAACTATCACAATCCCTGTTGATCGCTACCAGTCCCTGAGGTTCAATTCCGATTGAGCCTCCGATGCTAAAAATGGCTGCAGAGATGTTGCTGTGATGTACAGTATGTCAATGTCATCATCTTCACGAAAGGAAACGTCCCTCAAAAGTTGTCCATGTCATCACTTCTTAAAAAGATAATTCTGGTAAATTAGGAACCAGGTCTTATTTTGCTTAGCCCACTGTTTCAACCAGTTCAAATATTAAGATATTAGTCAGCTGGAGTAGATGACTGGAGGAGGGGGTGGAGGGTTTCACTCTTTGCCTGCAACGACCGCTGATAGCAAAGGGAGAAACAGATTTAAAGCAGGGTTCTGACTCTGTGATTGGCCCTTTTAATTTATGTATGATTCTGATTGGTTTAGCAGGAAGGTGAACGCCTCCGACAACTGATTTGATTTAGGTAGAGAGCAGTGAATACCTCAAAGAATTTACGCTGAGCTACATTTCAATCAGGAGAGACTAGATTGCAGACATGCGACAGTTATACACAGCATGATAAAGATGTACAGTTATTAGGATAACAGCTGATTTGATTTAAGAGAGCATCAATTAACAGTCAGGTCTTACTGAAAGAATTTAGACTGAGCTACATAATCATAACTTATCAACAAAAACGGACAAAACAGAATTACACTCACTAAAAGAATTGTACGTAAACATTTATGACTTGTTTATAATGATATGTATATGTACATAATGATATGGTCATTGCAGTGTCATGTCACTGTTATGTAGACACCTTCAAGTAAAGTGTAACTGAAAGTTCTGAGTTTTCCTTTAATGCTCTAAGGTAATCAGAGATGACATAATTCAGCATAAACTAGATATGCATAAACTAAAAGCTGTAAAAATCAGCATCTGGGAATGCAGCTCTCCAACCTCCAGTCAGCATTGAAAATGCAATTAGTGTGACGAGTCCCCAAAGTATCATCACAGTATTCTTTTGTTCCCCTCACCCTCTCTTGCACACTTAATGTAAAATCAGTTATCACTTTTATTTTGGCACTGAGACTACTGTTAACCTCAGCTGTGTTCTCAATGCCAAACGGATGCATAAGCAGTGATTCATAGCAGCATTAAACATCAGTAATATCAGAGAAAACTAGCTGCTGTGCTCGCAAACACACACTGTGCAATTATTTACAGTAAGCATCGTTCTAGTGTTCTCCAGGATGAAAGAAAGCCACCTTAGGGTTACATTTGGCAGCGAGGCGTAGAGGGAGGCGTATGCTCTACATACAGTACATGGTTAGCTGAGAAGGGGTAGAAATCATGTGTGGATAAATGAGGAGGCACGGAGGATAGAAGACAAGGCCAGGAAGGCGTCAACCACGGCGGCTGTGTTGGATCAGAGGTGTTGAAGGAAGGTATTAGCCAGATATTAATATTAGAGATATGATGAACTCCCATTTACCTAGAGCTGCAGGTTTGTTTCTAATCAGAGTCAGAAAGGTCTAGCAAGGCTGAGGCATAAGCCAATAAAGCAACTGCTTAGGGCCCGTGGCCCCCCAGGCGCCTCCAAATGAAAGACCTTGTTCATTAACCCTTCTGTTTCTATATCAGAAATTTGGGTTTCTTCCAATCAATTTGTCAAAAAGAAATAACGTGCATGGTTCCATACATCGCTCTTTACACGTAAAATAAATGATCAGTTCAGAACTTTCATTGAATTTGTTTCTTTACTTAATTTTATAGCATTTGAAGAAAATAATTGATAAAAGAAAAAAAAAGAAAAGAGACAATAATGAAGGAAAAAAACAACAAAAACGTCAAAACATCCTAAAAGGTGACAGAAACGTCAAAGAATGTCAAACACTGGGAATAGCGACAAAAGTCTCTCACGGTTTTAATTTGAAATTTTGACCCACAAAAACAAAAAGTTGCATAGTCATGGTGAGAAAAGGGTTAAAAAAAAAATCATTACTACCAAATGTTTTTTTATTTTTACTTAAACTGCAGGGACAAGATGTCATGTGTTACTTCTTCTATGCCTAACGCCTCAAGAACTCTATTATATTATCATATTCAAAGTCACTAATAATTATGTCTAACAAGGCAGTGTGCACTATGCACAGATACTCGCTGGTAAATGAAGGTGGGCGAGGTGGTGGGTCCAAATAGGGTTCAGAAAAGCCCCAAAAGTCATACATGTCACTTTACATTACATTACGTGTCATTTAACGGAAGCTTTTATCCAAAGCAACTCACAATTGCTATATTATATGTCACAGGTTGCACACATCTGGAGCAACTAGGGGTTAAGTGCCTTGCTCAGGGACACATTGGTCAATGTATCGCAATGGGAATCAAACCCAGGTCTCCCACACCAAAGGGATGGGTCATATCCACTGCGCCATCACCACCTAACACCTGTCAATACAGCTATCCAACCTTCCAGTCAGGCTGCAAAATGTAATTATTACTAATAAATTGTCATGAGTCTCCTCAGTATCATTCCAGTTTCCCTAAGTCCCTTCTCATTCCAGCGCCTGCCATTCTGGAGCGTTTCAGACGGAGGATGAATACAGGCCTTTTCAGACAGATAGTATGAGAAAAATATGTAAACATGTTCTAGTAGAAGCTGAAAATACAAAGCTGAAAATGAGAACAATATGTCCCCTATGAATGACTCCTATTTGAACGTTTGCAGTTACAATTGAAGGCGTGACCGGCCCTTAAGGCCTCACCGTCAAACAAAAGGCATAATACTTTTTGTAGGAAAGCTTAGGAAGGTGGGGGGGGGGGTTTTGGATGGGTCAAACAGACACAGGACTGTCAGCTGGGACACCAATGTTGGTGTACCGTGTGAAAAAAATGTCAATGTTAAGTTACGTAAGCTACGGAAATGAACTTTCTTATGAACGGTTCCTTACATAAGGTTATAACATAGTAACATATTCAATATTTTAATGTTTGTTTTGTTACTTCTGTTGATACACTGAGCTATGTATTCATGTCCCATTAATGCATGTTAACTAACTTAGCCTCCTACGTTGTGCTTTCTCATCTCGCAGATATCCTTGGATTGTGGTGGCACCTGGATTGTGGCTGCGCCTGTTGCCGTGGTCCTGCTCGACAACCACTGCTACTATCATTATTAGTCATAGTTCTATTATCATTGCTGCTATTATTATTGCTACTGTTTTTCATATCATTCCATAAACCCCTCTGGTATAATGCGTATGAGTGATATTTCTCTTATTATTATAGTTATTATTGTAGATTTGAAATTCCCCCTCTCTCTTTCTTTCCCTCCTTCTCTTTTTCAATTCATCTTCTTGGAATTTGAATAGGTATAGCAAATATTGCTGTAATCCATCCAATAGTCAATATTTCAACAAAGAATGTCATAGTGGTGCTAGAGGAAAAGTCAGGGACAGATTTCCTGAGGACAGATTTCCTGAGGACAAGATATGTTCAATTCAGTGAATCGCTCTATATGTGTGTGCTATTGTTCCTCTCTTGTTGTTTCAGGCAGTGGTCTGAGCCCATGCCAGTCTAAGCCAAAGATGGAAAGTAAACACCGTCATTCAAAACTGGAGCATGACTTCATCTCCTTATCCCCACTTCTCCTTTCTTCTTCTCTACAGACCCCTGGGACGAATTGTCAAATATTTCCGTAGGAAGAATTCAAATGCCTGAGGAAAAACCTTGCCATGCACACATGCATGCTTGGTGTTTGAAGGTGTTTAAATGTGATATCTTTGTAACATTTTAAAACAATGAACAAAACCACTCTCTGTTCTAAATAAACTCAGTGACATCTCCCAATGCTGTTGAAAAGACTCAGCGGGGGATAAAAGCCAACCTTCAACACAACTTGAACCTGAATGTCAGGTGTGGGGATTTCAATCGCGGCACTCAGATTATACAGGGCACTGAAACTGTGTGAGGAAAGAGATTCAAAACACAATGTATTATTCATCCTCCACCTTGTGCTACAGTATTCCTCAAATAACAAGGATACAAACTGGCACAGATCTCAGTATGAGGGCTCCTGTTTTGTCTGTTGTCTGACTGGTAGGGGTGTGATCCGCTCCAACACATCTGAGCAGATCAGGTCTCAAGGCGATCTCAAAGGGTTTGGTGGACAGACTGACACACCTAAGCTCTTTTTTACACATGCACTGCAAACCTGAAATTATTTAGACGTTATCCGGCGGAGCTGTATGTGAGAACTCTAATGTCCGAATCCGTTGGGCCGGACATCAAACAGTCTTTACCCTGCCAGCTCCCTAGGACCAAGTCTGTATAAAATCCAGCTGAGCCAAAAGCGTGAGTGTTCCCAGCAAGCGGGCGGGCGTGTTGACAACATTTCTATTGGCGAAAACAAACCTCAGAGGGTTGTCTGGAGTTCCAATGGGAAAACGGCTCATAAACACACAAGGTTAACGGACAAATTTGTCATATGTAAGAAAATCTATGCTCAAAAGTCCACTAGTTCTAGTTAAAGAATAAATACTGTGAGATGAAAGGTCAGAGAGCAAGCTTTGATTATTTTGTCACATATACTGTTCCCATAAGTCAATACTGAACATTCTTGCTCCAGGATGAGACAAAGGAGGCTGAATGGGTTGAGTGCAGAACGAAATATATATATATATATGTATAGTATGTGCAATGTAAATGGACTGTCCTTATATAGAGCTTTTCTTGTCTTGACTATTCAAAGCACTTTTACATAGAACAGGAACCATTCACACACATTCACACACTGTAGCCGAGGCTGCCGTACACTGTGCCCCCTGCTCATCAGATACACACTCACACACATTAACACTCTGATGTACAGCATTGGGGGCAACTCTGGGGTCAGTGTCTTGCCAAAGGACACTTCAACATGGGACTACAGGCTCATGGAGAGAATGACCAACCTTCCAATTGGCAGATGACCGCTCTACTACTGACCCACAGCCGCCCAACAGACAGATGTATGGTCCAGGATGAAGGTTAGTGCAAAGTGTAGAGACACTATATGTCAATAATATCTGAGTCACCACCCTTTCTTTCTGCAATTCTGTATTGGAGGTCTTATGAATGTGTCTTGCTTTTTGGTGGGTGTGATGTGCTGTGATGAGTGCCTAATGTCAAGTCCCATAACAGTGGCTCAATTTCCAACAGATTATGTTAAAAACATAAAATCCAACCAATAAGCACAAAAGAAATAAACAGATGCAGGTTTGCTCATGGGGTCAGAAATGCATCTGTCGAGTCATAAATGTGTCCTCATGAGTGAACATTAGCTCTTTGTGATGTGACATTACTGCAAAAACTATCCAGAGGTCAAATTTTAAAGGTAGTGTGTTCAGTTTTAATGCACCATTAGATTACAGAAGCATGTAATATTGCTGAAACGCACTGTACAGAAGCTGTCTGTCATACCCCCTTCAAAAAAGGGGCCACACCATCATACCTCGGTAGAAGAATGAACCTGGAATGTCAATTGATTTTCTGTTTGATTAAAATGAAAGGCCAAAGGTGCTCCAAGACACTGGGGAGCATTGCTGCAGATGAAAAACTCACTGTCCACAGGACCAAAGGCAGCTGCCCTGCTAGAGTTCAACTCTTAAAGCAGGGTTTTTAACAAAAGTGCCCTGAGTGACATTACTGGGCTGCTGCCTTAATAAGGAGTTAACTGACAATGCAGGGAGACCCATTAGAGTAACCTCCATAACATTTGTCTCCCTTTGCCAGACCTTCAAATACTGTCGGGCTCAGGCCTTGTCTGGCCTAACTTTTAAAGGTTGCATAACATGGTGGTCTTTGGATGCTTTTATAGACCTTAGTGGTCCCCTAATACTGTATCTGAAGTCTCTTTTATATAGACCTTAGTGGTCCCTAATACTGTATCTGAAGTCTCTTTTATATAGACCTTAGTGGTCCCCTAATACTGTATCTGAAGTCTCTTTATATAGACCTTAGTGGTCCCTAATACTGTATCTGAAGTCTCTTTTATATAGACCTTAGTGGTCCCTTAATACTGTATCTGAAGTCTCTTTATATAGACCTTAGTGGTCCCTAATACTGTATCTGAAGTCTCTTTATATAGACCTTAGTGGTCCCCTAATACTGTATCTGAAGTCTCTTTTAGATACCTGAGTGGTCCCTAATATTGTATCCTTGGTGCAGAACAACAGCCATTAGAGCCAATCCCACAATGAGTTTTCTTTAGTACTTTGGAGTTTTGCTTTTTAGGAGGGGGCAAGGTGGAGGGTGGGGTGTGGCCTTGACCAATTGACACTTTGCGTTATTGATATTGATCCTATTTAAAGTACAGTGTAAATACAATAACCTGATGGCAGAATGAATAAAGGATTTGGAGTAATGATTAGAGTAGATATAGTGTATATAGTGTAGGATTTCAGGATCTCATAGGTGCCTAGACCTGCCAACAAATGCTTATTGTTAGAAGAAACAAAACAATATACACCTATACACACCTATAGACCACTACTGACCTCCATCACACCTATAGACCACTACTGACCTCAATCACACCTATAGACCACTAGTGACCTCAATCACACGTATAGACCACTACTGACCTCAATCACACCTATAGACCACTACTGACCTCAATCACACGTATAGACCACTACAGACCTCCATCACACGTATAGACCACTACAGACCTCAATCACACCTATAGACCACTACTGACCTCAATCACACGTATAGACCACTACTGACCTCCCTCACACCTATAGGCCACTACAGACCTCCATCACACCTATAGATCCATCTCATCTTCTCAATGAACGAAAGGATCCAACGGTACAATAGCATTAACAGGAACCCTATGGCATTCTCTGGGGATTATTGTTTTAGTAATAAAGAGTAGCGATTAGCTATTCACTGTAGCTAGACTATAGTTTTCCATAGCAATCCAAAATATCCCCATCCTTTACCTCAAAAAAACGTTGCTAAAGGTAAGCAGGTAGTTAAAAACATCTTACAATTTTACTCTGTATCACTTTGTGTAATCAGTCTTCCTTTTCACCATTAGTGTGTTACCGAGTTCAGACCAAAGAGTAGCAACGAGATGAGATGAATCCTCCCGTTACTTGCAACACTCTGAAAGCTGCCAGTTCACACCAATGCACCGAGATGGTGCGGTGCATCATCTTGATAGCACAACTACTCTTTGTCCTTCTGTCTAACTTCAGACTTTTCGGCTATTTTTTGTAGCTGGATATATATATATATATATATGTGTTGGGTCTATATAAATGAGGGTACAGTTATTGATAAATATCTTAGTATCATTTAGGGGTGCTTAGAAGCATTTTGGGGTAGCTTCAGCCCCCCAAAAATGTCCCTGCTCTGAGCAAATGTGGCTTTTAGTGGGTTTATTAGGCAACTGTGTGGTGCAAACAAAGACACAGAGCCATTTTGAGCGGAGTTATTGTCAGCGCAGAAACTACAGGCTCTTGAATGCCATTTGTTAAAATGTTAAAGTGTTTAATGCACCGTTTATAGCCAGGGAACAGAAGAAAGGAGCCGCCGCAGTCTTCAAGCTCTGGCCACTTATTCTGTCTTAATCTCCCTCGTTAGTCCAAAAAGCCTTGTAAAGACCTAAAGTATTTAGTCTTCCAATGTCTCTCCCATTTTTGGCCATGAGAAAATGTTTAAAGACAAGCTAGCTCACTTAGCACTGTGGGGAAGTCTGTTTGGCCTATTGTGATAAAAATACTTCAAGGCTAATGTTATTTTTTTATGTTCCAGAAGATAACAATTGATGTGTGAGAAAAAATGAAAATAGAAGTCTGTCTGCTCACTAAATTGTCATGGACTGGATGCAGCGATGGAGTCACCTTAGTTACTGAGTGGCGCCATTCAATACTATACAGAATCTGAACAGGTTTTCTACCTGGGGTCCGTTTGAGTAGCTTGTACCCAAATGTGTACTGAATGGGTTTATTAGGCAGCGCAGCTGCTTTTCGCCGACTGCAAGACCCAGGCGGACCCAGGGGCATGCTGGGAAACGCAGGCCTCTCAGCTGAATTAGCTGCTGATTGGTTCAGAACCGGCTCAACATGATGATGTTTTATATCCACTTTTTAATGTTTTTAAATGGGGTTTTACCTGCTAACGATAGGGCTGTACAGTTAATCATGATCACGATTTTACCCACGATCAAATTTGCATATTTTAAATGCGTCATTCCATTCAAAGAACGCTCCGTTTTGTTTTTATTTCAAAGCCAATCTACCGCTCCGTATCATCTCCGTCTGATCATGTGCCAGTCAGAGTTGTTCCCTGCAACGCGCAGCTTAGTTTTCTACATGTAGTCAGTCACAGGAGACAGAATAAGCCCCCCCCCTCACTTTACCGCAGCTTTTTGTCACCGCCCCCTGCTCTCATCCACTTTACAGGCGAGGCGCTTATGACCTCATAAGGGGCAAGATTCCAGATCGGCCCATCTGAACTGCCTCTCGGTCTCTCTCTTTCTCTTCATCCATAACGTTGGAGCTTACTCTGGCTTTAATGAATAGCCTACATGTGGTCATCCAACTAAAACAACCTTATCCACATTGTCAAAATCATTTACATATTGAGCCATTACATTGAAAATCTTTTCGATAACTGGAGCCTATCATTTCTGTTGCCTACTCGGTAACAACAGACCACCTTTTTCTCGTCTCTCTCCACACTGCTGTCTTCAGCCTTTTGTGTTTTTACCCTTTAGAAGGGAACGTGACAGTGGAGCATTTTTAAGATTTCCATCTTAAATCACTTTTTTTGCATTTTTAAGCCACAAAAATGCCATCGCCGTCTAAAAAAAAAGGCACATCTGATAAAATATTTTCATGTTTTCACCCGCGTGCATTCTCGTGTAAACAGGGACTAATTTTCATTTTAGATCAACATGCTTCAGTTATTGCAACTGGTTTTGAGAAGTGGCAAAGATCTCTGCAGGTGTTTTTCTGTAATATTATCCAGGTATGCTCCTCTGGACAACATAATTGCACGGCAAGGTTGTTGAGTTTATCCGTGATGTGACGGGGGCAATTTAGCTCGCCAGCAATGAGCATGTAACGTTCCACCTACTGTTTAGTGGATGACAGTTTTAATGAGATTGGGATCGCTTTAAACAGCATGTGTAATAAGTTAATACTCCATTTGAAACAGAATCTTTCTGTAGGGGGTACCACTTAATCTTAACAAATGAGTCAACAAACGGCATGCTTATCTGAGAGCCGTCTGGGATGGATTGGAAAAGTAATTTCATTTTGTTTAATATGTTTTGTGTGATTGTGTGTTCACAGTTTCAGATATTTTTATTGAAAGCATTTGTGCTTAAGTCTTGACACTTACATGCAATATGTAACTTCTTTGCATTTTAACAATTATTTTTGGTGCTTTCAAACGATTAAAATATTTATTCGGGATTAATCGCATCAATGTCATAGCTAACTCGTAATTAATCGTAATTAATCACACATTTTTGTCTATTCTAAATGTCCCTCGATTTCTTTTTGTCCCATTATTTTTTCCCATTTTAATGCTCTTATCAAGATCTTGTAGTTTTTCTAACATTACTTGTTGCAACATAATGTGAAAAAACTACAAGATCTTGATAAGAGCATTAAAATGAGAAAAAATTGATGCTGTGAAAATGGGTTTGCATCAACGCCAT
Organism: Percina caprodes; assembly: GCA_013375575.1. NCBI lineage: Eukaryota > Metazoa > Chordata > Actinopteri > Perciformes > Percidae > Percina > Percina caprodes. The sequence goes on along the minus strand of JABXJD010000238.1, from coordinate 340,043 downwards.
TAATAAAGCGTTTAACTGACAGCACTAATTAATTTACAAGCAAAGTATGGAGCAAAGAAGTAAGGAAAAGACGAGGAACAGCAAAAAAAGAAGAAGAAAAAAAGGTGAACCCGCCCATCAAGCACTACTATACTAGTTTGTATGTTGATCAAGGTAAGAAATTAAAGGTGAACATATGAAAAATTGTTACAGTTTATCATTCAAGACAAACCTAATTTGTTCTTCCAAAATGTAACCCTCTAAGGTCTGAAGGCATGTTCACATTTTTTTATAAATGAACCTTTTTAAGGTAACCTCATCGCCTTGTGTTTCATATGAAAATGTTCAGAATAAAATCCCAAATCTGTCCCACAGCAATGTGTAAAGTGATAAGTTATCGCTAAAGCTGAAACGTTGAGGTTGGCTTTTTGAAATTCCTCAAATCTCTTTATAAAAAAAAAAAAAAAAAAACCTTAACTTAGGATGTGTTGTACGAATTGATTAGATTAGATTAGATTAGATTAGATTATACTTTATTTATCCCACAACGGGGAAATTTCCTTATTACAGCATCAGCATTATCTTCTATACAGCAAAAAAAACACACAAACAAGTAAACACACAAGAAATACAGGCAAAAACAATAAACAATAATTATAAGGTAGACAGAAAGTAAGCAGAATGGCGTCAAATAAAGGCATTTTAAGTATATTTTAAAGTGTATTTTAAAGTGCGGCCATGATACAAGAAAACAGTGTAATATTGCAGTGTAAGTGACGTTAAAATTAAATTGAATGTGTAATTGGAGTAATAAAGCAACAGTCTGTAGCACAATATAAATTATATTAACCTGTGACTATAAATATTGAAAAGTACTTGTAATAAAATAATATAAATACCGATAATAAATATAAACAGAAAGTGTGTGGTGTAGATGGGTGATAAAAAGGAACAGAAACTACAACATTATCAGGTAGTGCAGGTGTTGTAGAGTCTGACAGCGGCCGGGATGAAGGACCTGCGGTACCTCTCCTTCTTACACCGTGGGTGTATCAGTCTGCTGCTGAAGGAGCTGCTCAGGGACCCCACAGTGTCATGTAGGGGGTGGGAGGTGTTGTCCATGATGGATGTCAGCTTGGCTAACATCCTTCTCTCCCCTACTTTCTCTATGGGGTCCAGAGGACAGTCCAGGACAGAGCTCGCTCTCTTGATCAGTCTATTGAGTCTGCTCCTGTCCCTGTCCGAGCTGCCCCCCCTCCAGCAGACCACGGCATAGAGGATTGCAGAGGCCACCACAGAGTCATAGAAAGTCCTGAGGAGAGTCCTGCACACTCCAAAGGACCTGAGTCTCCTCAGCAGATGGAGGTGACTCTGGCCCTTCTTGTATAGAGCATGGGTGTTATCAGTCCAGTTCAGTTTATTGTTTAGGTGAACACCCAGGAATCTGTAGCTCTCCACTACCTCAATGTCCGATCCCTGGATGCTCACCGGTGAGAAGGGGGATGTTTTCCTCCTGAAGTCAACGATCATCTCCTTTGTCTTGCTGGTGTTAAGCTGGAGCTGGTTGAGCTCACACCAGCTGACAAAGTCCTTGATGACCGACCTGTATTCCAGGTCGTTCCCCTCAGAAACACAACCAACAACGGCTGTGTCATCGGAGAACTTCTGGATGTGGCAGTGGGTGGTGTTGTGCGTGAAGTCAGAGGTGTAGGTGCTTGAAATGAGTTCACCAAAGTATTAGCCTAGATATAATTAAAATAGTGAATAAATGTATAATATCACTTTTTAAGTACCGTATTTTCCAGACTAAAAGTCACACTTTTTTTCATAGTTATAGCAACTTATAGTCCGGTGCAACTTATATATCAAAATATATATAAATTAACATGTTTTTAAATGTTAATTCATACTGAAAACATTACCGTCACCAATCCAGAGAGGGCGCTCTAGGCTTGTGACATCTATAGGCTGCTCCTAAAGTCAACTGAGAAAGACTGAACAGAAACAAAATAACCCCAAAAAGAAAATTCTACAGATTAGCTACAAACTGCACGTAGTAATATATGCAGCTGAAAACGGTAGTCGAGCAGCAGAAAGAAAGTTTGGAGTGAGTGAGAAACTTGTGAGGGATTGGCAAAAAGGTTACTTTTACTGCAATGAAGAAAACAACGCAAGCTAATCTCGGGTTGAAAGCAAGGTGGAAGGGCTGAAAGAACGGATCCATAGATGGGTGCTTGACTAACAGGCTGCCGGGAGAAGCTTGTCAACGGTTAGTTACATCTCCACACCCTGGTAGTAGTTCTGTGTGCTATCGTATAGTTATAACTGTTAATGTGTTACCATTAACATGGCGGATCCCTACCATATTCAGCTGTTTTGTTCTGTGTGCTATTGTGTAGTTGAATAACTGTTAATGTGTTACCGTTAATATAACAGGCACCTATCAAATTCAGCTTGTTGTTCTGTGTGCTGAATGTCTGTTCTTGGTCTTGGATTTTGTGAAATAAATTTCTAAATTTCTTCGACTTATAGTCCAGTGTGACTTATATATGTCTTTTCCGTCTTCATGATGCATTTTTTGACTGATTTTTTTTTTCCCCCACTCTTAATCCATAAGTAAGAAGCCCCGGGGGTGACATGGAGGAAAAAAATGGACATGAATCAGCATGCATCCACCTTACACACTGAATGTCTGCACCTACATATAGATAAACACATGGACACAGCAGGCATACACATGGAAGAACTTGCACTTCCAACTTATACAGACGTGGAAACACAAATGTACACATACATACACACACAAGCAGACACACAGTAGCTACACACCATAGACACGCATGTAGAGCACATTCAATGCCTATCCTTCACCTACACACACACACACACACACACACACACACACACACACACACACACACACACACACACACACACACACACACAGAGACGCAAGGTAAGTGGACACACTTGGGGGCTCTGTACATAAGAGACAAAGCATTGTTGAGAGGCAGTCAGTTTATTAGATGCTTCGGAACATCCAAAAATAATTGCTGTGTTGACTACATTGATGGCCGCTGTATAAGAACGCAGCTGGCCGTATTGAAAGGAGGTCAGGGGGGATCGGTGGGTGTTAACATACAGGACTTTCATCCCAGGGAGCAGAGTTCACTTCACCCAGGAAATGCGCGTTCCTTAGGAGTGTTTTAATCCAAACCACAATATTTTTCCTAATCTTAACTAGTCGTTTTGGTGTCTAATCTTAACTTTCGTTGTGGCAAAACGTTCATATTTGGTGGTCTAAATTTAACCGTAATGTCCTTTGCATCCAGCTCAAAGTCACCTATTCTCGGGTAACTGAAGGTGAGGTCTCGTAGCCAGCTGGTGTCACGTGACCAGCCAGCGTCATGTAACCACACGGCGTCATGTGACCAGAAAGGCAGTTAGTGTGCACACATTTTTTGTATGACATCATACAGACCCATTCAGGCGAATGCGTTGTAGCAGGGCTCCATTCTGATTAGTCCATGAGGAGGGGGGTGGGGGGTGGGGGTGTGGCTGTGACCTTTCACATGTGGCTTGGTCAAGATTGCAGTCCGACTGGATACAAACAGCAGAGTGTGTGATGGGAGAGGAAACGCATGGCTTTGCTGGGGCTTACAATGAATAAAGCATCGGGGTGGGAACACAGTCGCAAGGAGTGCACTGCGGTTTCACTGTGGGGGGAAAACAGGAAGGGGAACACTGAAAGAGCCAGAGGGGCATGTTGAGAAATAAAAAGAGACAGAGGCTAAACAAGACACGGGATGAGTTTGTGCACATTTCCGTCGTACACGTGCAAAAACACCATCTATATGTCAGTTGTTGTTCCAGCCTATTTTATCACTGATGTAATCCACCCGCCATGACGTGACTGCCTGTTTGCTTTGGCAGAGCACATTCCCAGTTAGTGTGTCACTTTCCCCTACTATATCACACACACACACACACACACACACACACAAACGGGCTGGGATTTATGTAATGTTGCAGGGGTTATCTTATCTAGTGTGCAAGCTGTGCAAGCATTTGGGGCTAAGCCAGGTAGCCAAAACCTTACATGTATTCAGTATTATTGTATTCAGACCCCACTTAGATCTATAGCACATCAATCATGATTGTTTTTTTTTTCAGAAAGAATCAGTGTCAGCTTGTAGATCTGTGCTCTGTTTGTGGTTGATGAGTGTGGTGGAGATGATCATGTGGAGCCAGACAGGTGAAGAAAAAAACAAATATGAAGTACATGTTCTTGAATACTAATGTGGCCAAGCACAGAAAAAAAAAGGCCAAGTGTCCTCTTAACTAAAGTGTCTGTGTGTGCTTCTTTCCATGCAAGCACACTCAGAGACGTTTAAGATGGACCCCTCTGGAACCTGAACTACACACTTCTGTAGATTCAGGGTGGTGCTCTGCAGCTATAGCTGTCATGTCTCAAGTGAAGCACTGCCCAAAAGCTTGGGAATTAGGCTAATTAGTTTCTTTGCCTTCTCTGAAAAGTTTGTTATTGCTTTATTATTCTGTCTGCAACGTCCTCTATAATCCCCGTTATCTACAGATTAGCTCATTTGAAAAAAAAATCCACTGGGTATTCCCCTCCTTTGTACAATGCTCAAAGAATGAAATCAACATCTAAAAAGGTATTACACCACACACACACACACACACACACACACAAACCAACCATCCTGTTCTATAGGCAGTTTGAATCTAATTAATGAGATATGGATGAGGGAGCAGACGGTGGAGTATTGTTGCACATGATGTTTGGATAGGAAATTTATGGCATTGAGTGAAGAGCAAATTGAATTCATTAGTTGAAACAATTGATGACTTATGGAGCGCAATCCCAAAGCACACATCCTGGCACCAAACGACACAATGATAAAATCACTCCCTCACATTCTCCAGTTAATCTGTTGTGACTGTGGCACAGTCTGCATAATACCACATATAGTGATATCACTTTTTAAGTACACACACAAATATACATAAGGTCTGATTTTAATGCCTAATTATAATCCTAATTAATCAGCGAGTCAATAAAGTAAAAGGATTAAAAGTACTGCACGATAATTTGCATTCTTTCGTACGTTGTCTAAGGGCTACTTATCATTTCATATTGAATCTGCAGTAATTAATATATGTTATGTTATGTCAGACTTATCTCCACAGCACTTTGGGGTAAGGTCTTGCTACACCACCAATGCATTCTGGGATAGGAGAAAAAAACAACAGTTGTTTGCATTTCTTTAAACCAATCACAATCATCTTGGGCGACGTTAAGCTCCGGACGCAGTGATGGTGGCTCTGGAAGGTTTTGGTGGAACATTTGCACCCCGCAAGAGAAAACGCCACATCCAATGTTAAAAGTCACATGACATGGTGGTCTTTGGATGCTTTTATACAGACCTTAGTGGTCCCTAATACTGTATCTGAAGTCTCTTTTATATAGACCTTAGTGGTCCCCTAATACTGTATCTGAAGTCTCTTTATATAGACCTCAGTGGTCCCCTAATACTGTATCTGAAGTCTCTTTATATAGACCTTAGTGGTCCCTAATACTGTATCTGAAGTCTCTTTTATATAGACCTTAGTGGTCCCCTAATACTGTATCTGAAGTCTCTTTATATAGACCTTAGTGGTCCCCTAATACTGTATCTGAAGTCTCTTTTATATAGACCTTAGTGGTCCCTAATACTGTATCTGAAGTCTCTTTTATATAGACCTTAGTGGTCCCCTAATACTGTATCTGAAGTATCTTTATATAGACCTTAGTGGTCCCCTAATACATAGATAGATAGATAGATAGATAGATAGATAGATAGATAGATAGATAGATAGATAGATAGATAGATAGATAGATAGATAGATAGATAGATAGATAGATAGATAGATAGATAGATGACATAATCCCCAGAATAAGAGATTAAGGAGATTAAGGTATCTTTGCAGCCAGGTAAACAGTCACAATACAATCCAAATGCACTTTTAGAGGATACAAATACAATGGGAATGCATTGCACAGTAAAGAACTTGACAATGTGATTACATAAGCTATTGTTGGGGGTTGAGCTTGTTCTCAAGTAGCCAAAATGTTTTAATTCAGCTTTAACAACATGCATTTATTTCATCCAGAACTTTGAGTAATTTAACAAACTTCTGCCACAACACTTCCCTGAAGGACCACCTGTGGTCACAAAGAATAAAAGTGTTAAGCACAGTGTTGCTTGTAATGATGCAGCAGGTTGCCAATATCAAATCAACCTTAAAATAAGAATAAGTAACCGAGATTAGACGTACAATAGCTGTCTGTTGGGAAACAACAGACCTCCAAATGTGTTCCTTGGCAAGTCAGAAATGATTTTTTTACACTTGGTAAAAGTATAAAGTACTGAGTTTATCTCAATTCTGCTCAGAAAATCCTAGAATATATATATATCCTTTTATGGAAAAATAAGTATAGTATGTCATTCTCTGATTTTGGCTTTAAAGCAGTGCTTGGAGGATGAAGCACAGCCAGGTTCAAAAGGAGGTTGCCCTCCCGTAAATCTGTCGTCGCCGCGGCACACAGTAGAACCAGGCCGGCCACAGCTGATTTACACCCTGCGGGGAATGATAGGCAGGCAGGCGGGCCGACAGCCTCTGCGCCGTGTCTGGACGCGCCAGCGCACCAAGCAGACAGGCTCAGGCCGGACTGTGAAGGATGGTGATGGGGGGGGGTTTCACTTGAGACTGTCCAGGGAGAAGGAAACCCAAGCCAACAAAGCCCTCTTTACAGTACAAGGCAGTGATGGAGCGCTGTTTGAGGAAAATACGCAGGATTTCCATCTGCTGAATAAGGCTGCACACGGTTATGCTTTGACGCTAATGCTTACTGAACTGGTTACGGGGCGATTGTGTCCCCTGCATGTTCTCAGGGTGAAGAGGCATGTGTGTGTGTGTGTGTTTGTGTGTGTAGGTGAAGGATAGGCATTGAATGTGCTCTACATGCATGTCTATGGTGTGTATCTACTGTGTGTCTGCTTGTGTGTGTATGTGCGTGTACATTTGTGTTTCAACGTCTGTATACGTTATAAGTGTGAGTTCTTCCATGTGTATGCCTGTTTTTATCTATATGTAGGTAGAGACATGCAGTGTGTGTGTGTGTGTGTGAGTGTGTGTAAAATATGTGCAGGGCAGGCGATGCAGCGTCACCTTACTATCCCCTCAAGAAATTATATTCACTCGTGATCTAATAAATTGGAGTCAGAGTGCACGGAATAATTATGAAGTGTGAATATGAAATATCAAGCTCATTCTGCTATGGGCTCGCCTGCACACTTAATACACCATATACAAAATCTGCATATTGTGACAGGTCATAGGGGGCTCAAATATAGTTTGAAGATGGCAATTTCTCATGTTATGAATTAAAAATGACCTTTAGTTTCAGGTCTTGCACAGGAAAGTGGCGCCTGCAACGTTAAAAATAAATATAGGCTACATGTTCTACATGTGCAGACACATTTTCAAAGTGGAGCATTGCATCTGAAATATAGGAATACAGCTGTTGTTCACTTAAAAAAAAAAAAAAAGCTAGGATAATATAATAAATGGCTTAAAACTTGCTTATAAAAGCTTAGATTAGGTTAATTACAACTTACTAAAAAAATAATGCAGTTCTGTCTGAGTTCACAGTAAAGAAAACACCAAATGTTAACAGGCATTTTTTGAAACTTTATGATAAATTCATCCATTATTAGACAAAAGAAATGTAAAATTGGAAATTTAAATGAGTCATACTGGAACTTCTCCTGATTTGAATGATGTAAGGCACTAAAATACATGTAGGTCAGAAAAACTAAATAAATATGAGTCAGGCCTCTCAAAACTGGTCTAGGTCTTTAAGGGTTAACCAAGAGGAACATTGAAGTAGTGATTGGTGTAGTCTTGCTTTACCCGACCCTCGGGCTACACATAGCATTAGGGGATGGGAGGACAACATGCTCTGATTTATTGGCATTTCTGTAAACCAATCACAACTGGTATGGACGGGGCTACGCGCCATACAGAGCCGCTGCAAAATAGTCGTGCGAGAGAAAACTCTGATTGGACAGATAGTCTAGCTAGCTGTCTGGATTTACCCTGCAGAGATCTGAGGACCAGGTAACCATAGTCCTCAGATTGGACAGATAGTCTAGCTAGCTGTCTGGATTTACCCTGCAGAGATCTGAGGACCAGGTAACCATAGTCCTCAGATTGGACAGATAGTCTAGCTAGCTGTCTGGATTTACCCTGCAGAGATCTGAGGACCAGGTAACCATAGTCCTCAGATTGGACAGATAGTCTAGCTAGCTGTCTGGATTTACCCTGCAGAGATCTGAGGACCAGGTAACCATAGTCCTCAGATTGGACAGATAGTCTAGCTAGCTGTCTGGATTTACCCTGCAGAGATCTGAGGACCAGGTAACCGTAGTCCTCAGATTGGACAGATAGTCTAGCTAGCTGTCTGGATTTACCCTGCAGAGACCTAAGGACCAGGTAACCATAGTCCTCAGATTGGACAGATAGTCTAGCTAGCTGTCTGGATTTACCCTGCAGAGATCTGAGGACCAGGTAACCATAGTCCTCAGATTGGACAGATAGTCTAGCTAGCTGTCTGGATTTACCCTGCAGAGATCTGAGGACCAGGTAACCATAGTCCTCAGATTGGACAGATAGTCTAGCTAGCTGTCTGGATTTACCCTGCAGAGATCTGAGGACCAGGTAACCATAGTCCTCAGATTGGACAGATAGTCTAGCTAGCTGTCTGGATTTACCCTGCAGAGATCTGATGACCAGGTAACCATAGTCCTCAGATTGGACAGATAGTCTAGTTAGCTGTCTGGATTTACCCTGCAGAGATCTGAGGACCAGGTAACCATAGTCCTCAGAAATCCACCAAATTTAAAATCCTAACACAAAGAAAGTGGAAGGTGACAGAAAATACATGCATCTGGCGGAAATTCCTGCAGCACAGGAGCAATCCCAGAAGTGGAACGCATAGGATATAGAGTATGATTGGTGTGAAGTGCAAGGCCAGATTAGAAAACCAAGCCCCCATCCCCAGACCCCTGCAGCCCCAGCTTCACTGTGGGGAATATTCACCACTTAATTCCAATTTCAACTGCATTTTTAATGACGATGTCCTCAACTGGGCCCTGAATTAATATAGAGGCCCCTTAATTAAATATCTTTAGTGACGGAAAAAAAGTGAGAGAGAGTCATAAAGGTTGTGAACAAATTCCCCGGTTTGTCAAAATGGTTGGGTTTAATTTACTTGGTGTACTTTCAGGTGCAGCGAGGGATTTACAGTGACAGATGATGAGGATGATGATGGTGGTGGTGGGGTCAATAGCTGCATCAGTTAATCCAGCTGTGGTAAGAGTCCCTGGTTTATTGATGCATTATGTGTTTGTCTACCAGCTGAAATATCCAATCCCATTCATAAGTGTTGTCCCACAACACCTCCCACTGCCTTACATGCCTCCCTATGTGGTTGAAGCCTTTGTACTATACATCATTTGGTGAGAAAACTTGTGCTTGCTGACTCTGTTTTAACTTAAGTAAAACAAGCTTAACTAAAAACTGTCCTTTCATGACAATATAGCCATCATTTCTAGACAAAAGACCCACGTGTTGTATCCCCATATACAAGCAGCATGATAAATGACATCAACAAGCAGCGACTACCTGACGCACAACAGAGATAATTATGGGTTTTTGGTTTTGATCAGTAAACATGATTAATTAACTTTTAAAGTGCTCATATTATGCTTTTTGGCGTTTTCCCTTTCCTTTCTTGTTTTATATATCTTTTTGACAAAAGAGCTAAATGCTCGGCTAGCTGCTATCAGGGCACGCCTTCATACTCTGCTTCTGACTGGCTAGTAGTCCTTACCTAGGTACTGAGCATGTGTGACCTCACTCTGTAGCTAAAACAGAGAGCTCAACACACAGGGTGAAAAGAGGAGCTGCAGCAATGTGCAGTACAACAACAACAAAAAAAATGGTATTTTTAGACAATTAAACCATGTAAACCTATTCTGATATAACCTCTAAATACAATTATGAACCTGAAAATGAGCATAATGAGCACTTTAATGAGCACATCGTGTTGACGTCCAAAATGATTATTCTCTGTGCATTTATGAGCTGTTCCTGTGTTCAGTGTTCTCTTGACTGTGTGCTGGAATATTCCTGTTCCTCCCATGGGGGGGCGCTCTTGAGTCACAGTCAGAGAACAGAGTAAAGAGGAGTTTTCTCCTTGTTTCATTTCTGACAAATGCAGAGACACACACACACACACACACACACACACACGCACAGAGCAAGCATGATAACAGGAGCAGTGTGTGTTGGAGCAGGCAGCGTGTACCACGCGGTGTTCAGACTCTCTGGGCGGGGCTCCGTCATTGTGCAGCAGCCAGCTGTATTGTTTTGATGTATTTGGATGTGTGACTGAGTTGGGTGTAGGGAGCTTTCCCAGGGTCTGTCCTGGCTTTGCATCGAGCCCTGCATCTTGGTTCCAACGCATGGCCCCTTCCTGTTATTCACAGCTGATTCCTTCCTCCATCCAAAAAGCCTCCTCCCTCCATCACAAGACTTAATTCACGTTGGAAATCAGCCCGCCACACTGACCAATTAATACAGCGAGAGAGAATGGACACTTAGTGGTGTTCAGGTATTTCTCTGATGCGGAGTGACGGAAAACTGCTGTTGGTCCTTTTATTGACCCCTAGCTAAGTAAGAGTAGCCTGACATTTGAAAAACCTAAGGTGCATGTGAAAATAATTTTTTGATTAGCAAGGTTCCTCCGTGAGTAGACTGACCTAGAAAGGCTGACGTGGAAGCTGTTGCTGGTAAAAAGTTCAAGGAAATCCTATTTTCTTAGAGCTTTTGGTCCATTTTCCTGTAGCCGGAGAAACCAAGGACCATGCTCTATGCACGGAGGGAAAGGACAAAATATATAAAACAAAAAAGGACAAAAGAAAAAGAAAAAACACAAATAAGGAAGAAAAGGAAAAGAATAAGAAAGAAAGCAGATGTCGCCTTGCTGCAACGACAGGAGACGATACAGTGGAGCCATCACAAAGTCTCTTCATTACAGACTCACAGGGGTTAGCAATGACGTCAAGGTAGTGACTTACTGCTGAGGAATAACATATTTGAAATCCTGTTTGATGACAAAAAAAAGACTTTTTTAGTTATTTCGGATAATTTGTCTCCGCACAAAGTCTAAGCATTTAAACTAAGAGTAATTTTGGAGACTGATATAGCTTTACAAATCAGAAAATCAATTTTTAATTGCAAGGTTATTTATGCAAGCTGAGCTAAATAGTGTAACGCTCAAAGCCAAATAACTTTTATGATGGATTTAACTGCATAGAAAATGAAAAGACAGCGTGGCATACAGTAAGTTTGCACTGCAAAACATCAGACAGCAAGTCAAGAGATTTAAAGTTACTGTACATATAAAGATAATATTTGAGTACTTTAATTTAACGGTGATCAAAAAGTTCTTACAGTGTGTGTGTGTGAATATATAATAATATGTGAGTGGATGTGTGAGAGGTTTGGAGGGTCAGAGAAAGAGAGGGTGTCTATGTGGGTGAGTGTGTTTCTACAACATTATTATATTGTTTTTTTGGTCTTTGTATAAGTTTGCCTTAGATTTGGATGGGGGGAGGGAGGGGGGGGGATCTTGTGTAGCTTCACCATTTGGCTGTCCCATGCTTTGTTATATGAATACTGTAATCCTCTCATTTTGCAATTGTGGGAACTCCTGTACACAAAGTTGTATTTTATATTTCCATGAATAAATCATACATACATTACAAAAAAGTTTCCATGACTCCAAATTTTCAATCACTCTAACAAGCTTTTTTTTTCAGACTTTTTAGTAAAAGTAACACGCAAAAATTGTGGTAACTGATTGCTCGTAGTTTTTTTGAGTACTGCTTGCTTATTCGGGTTTACAGTGAATGGATACAGAAGAAATGGAGCAGTAGCACCAGTCATTGTGGGGGGAGGGGAGGGGAATTTAATGGGAGTGACATAAAGAAATCATGTGGCCAGTGACGGTTACGTCCTTTCAAAGGGACGTATGGAGCATGAATGAGCCTCAAGAGTTCATTTATCGTTACATTGACTGTGTGAACAATCCTGGTCAGCATATTGGAAACTATATTCTTATGTTATACAGACTTTTACTTTCTAATATGAGGTCTAATGGGGCAAAAGTGGAGACACATTTGATTTGACTGTAATACTTCCTTATCCACATCAAGGGCTCAAGGTGAAGAGTGATCCGAACATCTGCTGCTTTGGAAGAAAGTGAAAAGCAAGCAAAATGTGCCAAACTTTTTAATTTGCTCCACAGGGTTTTGGGAGGCAATTAGAGGAAACACTTGCTGATAAAACAAAATGTCCTTGTTGCTGTCTGTGTCAGTGTGGACGGAGTATGGGAAGGATGGTCTGATGACTCTCCAAACATGAGAGATTAAATGTGTTTGAGTCAGGCATCATTTTCCTCCCCGGGGTAAGAGGCAAGGTTGGAAGGTTGTCTTTGCCATTAAGCTATATAAGATGGTACTATTCTGCCTCTTGAAAGGGTAACTTTGGTTTTTGTTTTAGCACTATAAACCCTATTTCCCCATATGTTTGTGCCCAACTGACTGATGGGAACAATAATCTTTGGAATTGGTCCAGCAAGCAAGACAAAGAGCTGCAATGTAATGTTAATGGTTAACTTCAATTTCCATTCACTAAAAGTGTTGATTTGGCCACTGACAGGCCCAGATTATTATTATTTCTATTATTAAGTGTCTGACAACATTATGGAAAATATCCCTACAGATATAAACCTTTAAGTGAAAGAGTAAGATCCGTATTGTTTAAAGGTCCCATGGCATGAAAAGTTCACTTAACATTAATATGCATTCCCCCAGCCTGCCTATGGCCCCCCAGTGGCTAGAAATGGAGATAGGTGTAAACTGAGCCCTGGGTGTCCTGCTCTGCCTTTGAGAAAATGAAAGCTCAGATGGGCCGATCTGGGATCTTGCTCATTATGAGGTCATAAGGGGCAAGGTTACCTCCCCTTTCTCTGCTTTGCCCGACAATCAATCACCACAAATATGCTGGCTCTATCAATGCTAAAAGTATTGATTATAAAAATGCAGATGGCGATTTCTGAGTTGATTCATGTTAAACAAAAAGGATTGTACTCTTTAAAAAAGGTCTATCTCTGTAGGGACCCTTTCCATAATGTTGTCAGACACTTAAAATAATAATTTGAGCATGAAGCAGCAAAAATAGCATAACTGAAGATGCACATTTGCTCTATAGGGTTACACTGCAGCCCTTGGCTGCCAGCTACAACAGTCCCGCTCAATACTGGATGGATGTTAAAGATTTTTGTTCACATTAATCACTTATACACCAAAGCATGAAAAATAGGGTCCAGGGTGCCCTTTAAATCTACTGTTATGTTGAGGGGGAAAAAAACATGACTTTTACAGTCCAGCCTGGCTCTTGTCAGAAGTAGGTGCTCGCCCCTGGAATACAAACCCAAATCCACCAGACAAATAGAGACTAGTTCCATATCTGCTCAAACACATTGGCAGTTCTATTTAGCAGGCCAGATGCCGAGCTAACCAGGGCCAGAATACCAGGGCCAAAATCAAACCCACAGCAAAGAATGTGCAGATTTTTAAACAACATGAAGACTTCTAAATCAGCCTCTGAAAAGGTCTCAGTCAGAGGTGGTTATGAAGCAGCTGAGGAAATAACTGGCATATTTTAAAGCAGCTAAATGGTGAAACTGAGTCTCATTACAAAACGTATTGAAAAAAACACTCTAAAATGGCCCGCTCCTGGGCTGGGCACAAATCATCGTCCATCTTTCAGTGTGGTTTGGAAGGAGGCAGTCATTCTACTTTCTATTGATAACAAGCAAGCTAAAGAAACTTCCTGCCTCTATATATACCTTGGTAAAGCAAAGAGGGCTGTTTGTTGTTGCACTGGAAATAGAGACTAGCATGTGTGTGTGTGTGTCTGTGTGTGTGTGTGTCTGGACCAACAGCCCCTCTCTTGAGGCCGGGATAAAGAGCCTCAGATAGGGGCCACATTACAATGGTCACCAAAGGGCGGTTACCAGCATGCAGGTCCTAAACTAACATACCAGCAAGCAGTTAGTGTAAGGAAGGCTTTGATTTCACCAATTGTATCTTGGGGTTAGGACTAGGGCAGCATGTCAAACTCTTATCCCAAATCAAATGGAAAAAATAAATAAATAAATAAAAACAGTGTTGACAAAGGTTATTCACAATGTATTATTGATCATTCAAAACAATTTAAATGGAATTTGCCGACATACCGGAATATGACTCCAGAGTGCTGCTTTATTGATCATGAAAGCAGTCTGAAGTTTGCTTTTACTGATGCACAGACTCCACTTCACCGCAGTGATGAAAGAAGGAAAGAGGCAATGGCTGTCAAATGAAAGAGAAAGCAGACAGTGAGGAGATGTTTTTTACAGTGTGTTCAGGGGACAGGCAGCTAGCAGATAGCGAGGAGATGTTTTTTACAGTGTGTTCTGGGGACAGGCAGCTAGCAGATAGGGAGGAGATGTTTTTTACAGTGTGTTCTGGGGACAGGCAGCTAGCAGATAGTGAGGAGATGTTTTTTACAGTGTGTTCAGGGGACAGGCAGCTAGCAGATAGGGAGGAGATGTTTTTTACAGTGTGTTCAGGGGACAGGCAGCTAGCAGATAGGGAGGAGATGTTTTTTACAGTGTGTTCAGGGGACAGGCAGCTAGCAGATAGTGAGGAGATGTTTTTTACAGTGTGTTCAGGGGACAGGCAGCTAGCAGATAGTGAGGAGATGTTTTTTACAGTGTGTTCAGGGGACAGGCAGCTAGCAGATAGTGAGGAGATGTTTTTTTACAGTGTGTTCTGGGGACAGGCAGCTAGCAGATAGTGAGGAGATGTTTTTTACAGTGTGTTCAGGGGACAGGCAGCTAGCAGATAGTGAGGAGATGTTTTTTACAGTGTGTTCAGGGGACAAGCAGCTAGCAGATAGTGAGGAGATGTTTTTTACAGTGTGTTCAGGGGACAGGCAGCTAGCAGATAGTGAGGAGATGTTTTTTACAGTGTGTTCAGGGGACAGGCAGCTAGCAGATAGTGAGGAGATGTTTGCTGTATGTGACAAAAAAATTCTGTAGCCTAAAAAACACGTGACATTGCTTAGAGCACCTTTAAGTTGAATAAAAGCGCGGTGAGGCTACAGAATAAATATGTCTGGTTAATCAGTTTGCTATCTCTATATTGAAAACTTAAACATGGTGAGGTGGCAAAGTAGGGAACGATTCCCTTAAGGGGTCTCACCTCTCACCATTAGACCATTACATTTTAGAGCTAAGACTTTGTTTTTAGATTAAGGGTTGTGTTGAGTCGTAGATAGTCGTAGGATAAATCTACAGGGAATACGTCTAAGTGTCCTCCTAAGTGAAAAAAACACAACGATTGTGTGTTTGTGTACTAGATCCACCATCCTTTACCTGTCCGCCTGTTGCACTGCTCTTAACACTTGTTGCGTATTTCAAGTGAATAAGCATTATTAGCATGAGTGTAACAAGGACAATACAGCCAACGTGTCAAATATGGAATAAGAAGAATAAGGTGCAATTTATAAAATCAAAAAAACAACTTGTATTGTTTGTATCTTTGTTTGGCACTTTAAAATGTTTAACATCTTATGAAAAATAGTCGGTTCCTCTTATTAAATGTGAATAGGGAGAGTGTGTGCAAGATACACCTTCCTTGTTGCCTGTGAGTTTTTGTGTATGTGTGTGTGTGTGTGTGTGTGTGTATCCTGCTGATTCAGGTTGATCTGTCTTTTTGCCTTTTCTGTGCTTCTGTGTGTGAGTCTTGTTGCCTAACAACACTGCTACACACGTTTTGAGTTTAATATCAATGAAGCAGGACGACTAAATTATTACAATGCCCTGAATATAGTAACAATTATATTGTTTTCCAAATCACTGCATTGTTGTCAATGCAGACAGCTTACACACTGTAGGCCACAGCGATGACGGTTATCTTTAATATTTCAAGTGGTCTTTTCAACAGTGAAGATCATTTATCATTTTTATCACAATTTAATCACGCAGTGGGTGGCCGCCCCCCTCCGACGTCTTGTTTAAAACAGGAGAGGTGGCAAACAAAAACAGCTCATTTCAAATCATTATTACAATATCTTAACAACAACAATAAGTATCCCTTTAATAACTGCAAGCAGGAACGAACACATCAAAAAAGAACAGCTGCAGGGAGGAAAATAAGAGATATGCTGGAAGAGAAGAGGGGAAACTATTAAGCTACTCGTGTATAACTAATTACTTATCTAAAAGGCTAATTCCTCTCATCTGAATTTAAAACTTTTCTCCATGTTACATGGATTAGGTCATGGGCATGTTGCACTCATCCTGGTTATGTTATTAATTATTCATGACAGTTTGGGCAGAGTTCCAAAAGGCAAAAAACTACTTTCAGTATTTCAATAATTAGAGGTCACCATGTCAAGTCTCAGCCTGAACAGTTGATGAAATTCAAAATGCAATTTCTATTTCAGTCTGGGAAACATTAGTCTCACGTTGCCAGACCTTCCTCCACATCGCTGCGGAGGAAGGTCTGACTAGCCTACACAGCATTCTGGGATGGGGGAAAAACGGGATCTGGTTTATTGGCTTTTCTTTAAACCAATCACAATCGTCTTGGCTGGCGCTACGTGCGGAAAGAGTCACTGTGACGCTGCAAGATAATCTCAGGAAGGAACTTGTTTTGGTGAGACGTGTACATTAGTAGTTTTAGTCGTGCAACAGAAGACTCTGATTGGACAGATAGTCTAGCTAGCTGTCTGGATTTACCCTGCAGAGATCTGAGGACCAGGTAACCATAGTCCTCAGAAATCTGGCCAAAAAGAGTAAAATGAAAGCTCAGATGGGCCGATCTGGAACCTTGCTCCTTTTGAGGTCATAAGGGGCAAGGTTAACTCCCCTTTCTTTGCTTTGCCCGCCCAGAGAATCCCCCATGAGAGAGAGACATCATGGCTTTCAAATCAGCAAAGTGGCAGTTGGTCAAGGCCACCCCCCCCCCCGTTCTCCTCAAAAGCTACAGACTCAGAAATGGCACATACTAAGGAAAGCTCATTGTGGGACTGGCTCTAGTGGCTGGAATTCTGGACTAAGGCTGGATTTCAGGAAAGAGACTTCAGATACAGTATTAGGGGACCACTAAGGTCTATATAAAAGAGACTTCATATAAAGTATTAGGGGACCACTAAGGTCTATATAAAAGAGACTTCAGATACAGTATTAGGGGACCACTAAGGTCTATATAAAGAGACTTCAGATACAGTATTAGGGGACCACTAAGGTCTATATAAAAGAGACTTCAGATACAGTATTAGGGACCACTAAGGTCTATATGAAAGAGTCTTCAGATACAGTATTAGGGGACCACTAAGGTCTATATAAAAGAGACTTCAGATACAGTATTAGGGGACCACTAAGGTCTATATAAAGAGACTTCAGATACAGTATTAGGGACCACTAAGGTCTATATAAAGAGACTTCAGATACAGTATTAGGGACCACTAAGGTCTATATAAAGAGACTTCAGATACAGTATTAGGGACCACTAAGGTCTATATAAAAGCATCCAAAGAGCACCATGTCATGGGACCTTTAATACAACTTCAGAGAGCATGTTTCATTGTTTTCCTTAACACGTTTTTGAGAACAAATGTCGATCAAAAGCCAGTAAATCCCCCTTACAAGCACCTCTACAAAATGTATCTAATATGTATGTAACGCCTCTCTGGGGTGCGTCTGGACTGCTCTTATCATTCAGTCAGGGGTGTGTGACAGCTGCCGGGTGGCAGGGTAGGAAGTGTAACTCATTTCCAGATAATGGCAGGGTTCTGTCTCCCCTCGCTGCCGTAGCAGACCCCATTCGCCGACTCATCAATCGGCTCACAGACGCACCACGCCCCCACAGCCCTCTGTTCACTTATCACTACCACAGTGCACTCTAAATAACTGTTTCCCTGCAGTAATCTCCACCAATCCCTCACAATGCCTTTCATCCTCTGCATCAAGTCATTTTCCATCTTTTTTTTGTTTTCCTTCTCCGCATATTTTAACAGACCCTCCCGTGATAACGGTCTCGTGACAAAGTAGCCAATGTTCCACTCCCCCGTTTCATCTCCTCGACGTGGCAGCAGTTATAATGTGACACGTGAGGCCAATGCGTGGCGATAAATTCAGAAGCCAGAAGCGGACGGACGGATGGATTGAGGATAGCGGAGGCAAGTTGATCTCCATGGGTGGTCTTAATATGACCTCGAGCTAAATGACGAAAACTAACAACGCTTTGGAGTACGAGAGGGTGGGGGGGGGGACGGAAGGAAAATATGCAGATGCTTTCTGAAACTGCTCTTGTGCTGTTGGTTGCCCGGCAGATCTCGGAACGAGCGAGCGAGTATGATGGCTGCATTAGGAGGGAATGCTACAGCGGGTCTATGGTTACAGTAGGGCCGAGCTGACCTGCCACTTTACGTTTGCGAGCAGCGCTGAGCAGACACGCTACTTTGATTAAAGGTGTTTATACTGGCTATCTGATCCGGTGTGACAATAGGCCTGGGTCCGACTCTAACCTGAAGCCAAACACACACTAATGAGGACCAGGCTGCGCCAGTCTCCCTCTCCTCTTTAAATGTGACATTGTGAATCAGGCTCACAATACCTGACATATATAGCCTGTGCTCGCTGTGCTCCCCCCCCTTTCTTTTACCGTTCTCCCAATGGTCAACAGGAGAGTAATCTACGCTAGGGCCCTCTGAGGGGGTGGCGGCATCATTTAGTGCCACGAGCACGCGATGACCCTATTGTTTGTGCAATGAAGCTTCAGGGAGCAGTGATGCAATCAGGAAGTGATGTTGAGAATTAGCAGCATCTAACGTTACCGTGCCATTGATCCGGCGGCATTTTGAAAACAATACCATGGTGATCCGTGGTAATTTGTTATGTGTTACACAATCTCAACCAAACCTGATATTGGACATCTGCTTCTTTTCAAAGCTTCTTTTTTTTTTTTCTCACTGGAGGAATGAGCGGGGGAATACACATGAGGGTCAGGAATGTTTCCACCACCAATGATATCTGAGCTTTGCTCACATTACTAGCAAGAATGTCCAAATGAATAAAGAGCCAGACAGGTAGTAATAGAATAAGAGGGTAAAAATCTGTGCACTTCTCATCTTGTCACATCAAACTCATGCCATTCAGCCGCAGCAGCATGGAAATTGTGTTTGGATGGATGAAATTAACAAGGAGTGTAAACAGGTCACAACAGGGTCAGGCACAAACCCAGTGCACCAGAGCCTGGTTGGGTTCCTTTGGCCCCAGTAATAGATCCAACAGGCGTAACCCTATGTTAGATGCAGTGCTCGCTGCAGGACAAATTATCCCTCTAGCCATGATGTCTAATGTGTTTTTAATAATATTTTTGCCTCATCAGCATCTCACCTCTCAGGGCAAGCCTGTGTACACTATATGGGGAAAGGAAGAGGGGGCTAGATAAATAGCTTTTAAGAGGTCTTAGTGAGGAATGATGGCAGGGAAAACATATCGCTCAGCAAAGTTAGATTCATCCTGGGAAAAAAGCAAAAGGAAGCAAAACTAAGGCAGAAAGTGTGGAAGTTGCATTAGTTCAGAAGTAATGTAAGAAATGAAAAACAGGAGCATGAATCACCATTGGTCCTTTTTTCTACATTTCACACGCAGTGTTAGATGCAAACTTTGTTCCCTAAAAATAACTTTTTAATACATTATTAAGGAAAAATTCATACTGAGCTGACAATTCCTTTTATATATCTGCTCATAGCAACCAAAACATCATGTTCAGATAACTCATTGCACTGGTTTAAAACTAATTATGTAACAATATGTTTATATCGCCAATGGGTCAGGTGAGTATGTGTAATGGGAAAAGGGTCCCTTATAGTGACAGACCCACTAAGAATTATCACCTGAAACTGGAGTTCTCCTCAGCGGTATCATCATTTTTCAAATTATTGTTATGGATTTTGGTTCACTCTTGATGCCTGGATGGAATTAATTCACTGTACACTACCTGCCCAGCAGAAAACAGTCAACAAAACTAACTAGATGGTGAACATCGTGGAGCTTTTAGCAGCTAAAGAGCCAAACATTTCTCTCAGGAGTTGGTGGAGACCCAAAACAGAGCTAAAAGACACAAACATGGCTACCAATAAATGCTTATGTCTGCTTATGTCTCCAGCTGTGTCTGCTGGATGTGTATCATAGAAATATGTTGCCAACACATTGGCTATATTAACTTTATAAGGTGATTTTGTTTAACTGCTTGTTTTACTGCCCCAAAATACAGCTTCAGCGTAGGGAAATATCATCAACTTTGTTTAATATTGAAAAGGTTAATGGTTGCATGAGACAGGAAGAATTCACTCTATATTTTAATCATGCTCTTTCTTTAAGCACAGTTTTAGTGCCCTAAACCTAACCACAGGCGGGAAACAGACACTGGTCTCAGGTGTCACCATCTATGTAGGAATTACATATCCTACAATATATATTGGCAATACTATTAATTCCAACCCATTCTCTCTCCCAACTCGTTAAATACTGACGCTTGGTCAGTGTCTCTCAGCGTCACACACCGTCATGCTTTATCGTCTGTATGGAACGCACCGGGCAGAGCAGCAGATGAACCTAAAATCCATGTAAGGAGGTTGGTTGGAGTTGTGGATGGGTCAAACAACACAGGACTTCCACCCAGGAGATCAGGGATCATGTCCAGTTCTTGTCCCTCGTGTCACTAAAAACTACATTTTGTAGCCCCACCCACCATCTTTTCCAAAACCTAACTGTCCCGTTCTTGTGTCCAGTTAAACGTACGTCCCGACCCAGAACGGTGTAATAGTGAGTCGACAAAGCGCTTCTAAATATGACGCCAAAGGAGACTTTTTGCGTCAAAAACAAACCCCAAAGGCACCCGGCCAAGCTTTTTAAGAGTTTATAGACGTAATTTTTTGTTAATTCATACATAAACTCCATTTTTAGAAGAAAGGGTTGGATCCAAAGGTCTTTTGAGAGATGCATGTAGGTGGAAAGCATTGCTCATTCAACTAAATGCACCCAAGCCAAGTACTTGAGATTATCCAGACTAGGTTTAAGTGGTAAATTAAAAAGCTACCACTTTCAACCATCCTCATCCTTCACTCTGAATTTGACACTAAGATGGCCCCTTTAGGCAACTTAGTGACCCCTGTTGACCTCAGCAATCCATTCACAACCCGAGAAACCATACACGGTGGGGGCTGAATGCCAAACATATGGGCAACAAATAGGGGCAAAAGGCATTAGCTATCCACACAGGGTCAGCCTAGCCATTAGGCTGGGTCCCAAATATCTCCCATCGCTCTTCCAATTAAGCCGTCAAAGTGGGGCAGATGGTTGTGACGCCATCATGGGTGCCGTGCTGCCCTCGTGCCCACATCTCGTACCCTCTAACAACCATCCATCACTGGAGGAGCTCTAATTAGCTTGTTATTCTGCCATGCAACTATTCCAAGCTTGTGAAAAGGCCTCCTCGTGTTTTGAATGACAGGGAAAGCGTTGGGAGAGGGCAAATGGGAGGAGGAGAGGAAAGCCAATCACTGTGTGCAGAATGGCATTTGAATAGCCTTTTCAGTGCAATTATATCCCCCCCCTGCCTGGATATTTTTTTCTTTGTTGTTTCTTCATGAAAGCTGTGCCATCACATTAAGTTTTACCATGTGAAAGAAGTAAAAAAAATAATAATAGCTAGTTTCTTCTTTGCTGAATGCCGTCACTGTAGAAACGAAGAAGCATTTGGTTTAGGCAAAGGTTAGTTACTGTCACTGTAAACACTCACTGGATAGAAAAAAAAAGTTCTATTACATGACATGACATCTATTTTTTGGGTGATGCAACCAGGTATAGTAATGTTGCCATGGAGTCAACATTAGCAATCCTCATTTGTACTGTAACCATGGACGTACTGCACATGGTTGTAGTGTACTCTACTGTAACCATGGATATAGTGTACTCTACTGTAACCATGGTTGTAGTGTACTCTACTCTAACCATGGATGTAGTGTACTGTACTGTAACCATGGATGTAGTGTACTCTACTGTACTGTAAACATGGTTGTAGTGTACTCTACTCTACTGTAAACATGGTTGTAGTGTACTCTACTGTAACCATGGATGTAGTGTACTCTACTGTACTGTAAACATGGTTGTAGTGTACTCTACTCTACTATAACCATGGTTGTAGTGTACTCTACTCTACTATAACCATGGATGTAGTGTACTCTACTGAAACCATGGATGTACTGCACTGTACCAATGGGTGTAATACTGTACTGTACTAGTGTATAACCTTGGATAAACTGTGCTGCACCCGTGGAGGTACTACTGTACTGTACTATAACCATGGACGTACTGTACTATAGCCATGGACGTACTGTGCTGTAACCATGGAATAACTACTGCACTGTACTATAGCCATGGATGTACTGTGCTGTAACCATGGACATACTGTACTATAACCATGGATGTACTACTGTACTGTACTATTACATGGACGTACCGGGCTGTAACCATGGATGTACTACTGTACTGTACTATAACCATGGACGTACTGTACTATAACCAAGGACGCACTGTACTATAACCATGGACGTACCGGGCTGTAACCATGGATGTACTGTGCTGTAACCATGGATGTGCTGTGCTGTAACCATGGATGTACTACTGCACTGTACTATAACCATGGACGTACTGTGCTGTAACCATGGATGTACTGTAAATTACTGCCTATTTTCTACTCAGATTGATGGATGCCATTGGAGATATTTATTCCAGAGATTCCAGTAGCAGACTATGTGTCTGATAAATGTGTTTTTTCAGTTTGACTGATAACTCTGAGGAGAAAGGGTTTGACCTTTGACCCAACGTTTTGCATCAGTGTTTTCAGTTTTAATACAAGCAGGGCCAGCTTGATAGTACTTATTGGTACTAATCTACGCTAGGCTTGTTTCCTTTTAGGAGGACTAGATTAGCTGTTTTTTCTTCATAATTGAAGAATTAAAAAATATAAGTTACATTTTAAACTTCTAATTTAGCTATTGCCTTTTTATATGTGTGAAAATAAACTGGATTACTTAAATGTCAGTTCATCAAAAATGTCAAAAAAGAATAAGAATTTCAGATGACAGCTTGTGCACAGACATTTTGCAGTTTAGCTGTTCTTTTGTTTTGTGGCAAATGTACCGGGCTGTTTTTTCGAGTTTTGGCAGCAATCTTTCAACGCTGTAAGTGTTCATACAGCGTTCAATAGTTCATTGTGTCGTGCATGTGTTGCGTGGAGGATATGTTTTCACAATTCTTGTTATCTTGTTATCAATTCAACAGGCATAATTAGCTCCACTTGACATAAGCTGATTATCAGTCTACATAATGAACGAGTATTTCCATTTATTAAAAAAAAAATCATGCTGGCCTGATGTATTTGGACCATAAAATGAAAGATCCAACACAGTTATTACGATGTAGCTGGGTACTTTGTTTGGTATCACACATTGATGCTCTTGAAATGCTAATGCCATGTATACTGTATATTTGGTGTGTGTGTGTGTGTATATAAGTATGCATTTATTCAAACAAATGATCATCTGCATACTTTTTTTTTCTCTTCTTTTTTAAATGGCACAACTTTAAGCTTGCCAGTGGACACATAATGCCACACACACACACACACACACACACAGACACACACACACACACACAAACACACACACACACACAACACTTCAACAGATGCAATCTTTCCTCTCATCCTCTTCTGGTTCTAGCTTGAAGCAGCAGGTTGCTCCATGGTGCTTATTTTCCTCCCATCTTTTATTCTCTCCCTCTGTTCCCCCGGACTGAAA
Source organism: Percina caprodes (assembly GCA_013375575.1). NCBI lineage: Eukaryota > Metazoa > Chordata > Actinopteri > Perciformes > Percidae > Percina > Percina caprodes. The sequence goes on along the minus strand of JABXJD010000238.1, from coordinate 315,947 downwards.
CCCTGCCAAAAATTTCAATCTGCCCTCCTGCTCCAAGCTTGTTTGGAGAGCAGAGTCCTTGTCGTCCCAAAAGATGTCGTCTTTCCTTCTCCCCCAGTGTGCTGGTTACGTCTCAAGCTGTGGGATGCATTAAATTACTGTGGCATGCCACATGCAGCACATGGCAATTGGGACATAATAGCTGTCTTTGTTTCCATCCATCAGACACATGCTCTCAGGTACTGGTCCACACATAAATCCGCATAAGTGACAAAGATTTTACAAGTTGCTAAAGTCACCAGATGAGGTTTTTTTGCCAGAAATCTATAATACATTTGTGGAATAGTATTGTTGAAGAAGAGTAGGATTTAGATCATATTTGTTAAAGTTAGAAATACAAGAATTTTGAAATACTCTGTTACATATGAAGAATTATCAGACAAATGTACTTTACTCTTACGCCAGGAACACACTGCATGTTGAAGTGTCTCGAAAAGCAGTGAAGCGGAGCCGCTAGCAAATGTGTCAAACCAGGCTGGTAGTCACACACAGGAAGGCCACACTTTACAGAATAAATCACATTTCCAATGGTGATTTTGGCTGTCTTGACTTCTTTATGTTATTGATGATATAGTTATTATACCACTATTACGATTAGTATTGATAGCTGACTATGGCAGAGCTTTTAGTAAAAATAATTACTTAAAACTGAAATTGGTTACAAGGGTACAAGAGCCCGAAATGGGTTTCCTCGGGGGTGGGGTCTCCTCTAGAGATAGGGTGAGAAGCTCAGTCATCCGAAGTAGAGCTGCTGCTCCTTCGCGTCGAAAGGAGCCAGTTGAGGTGGTTCGGGCATCTGGTAAGGATGCCTCCTGGGGGCCTCGCTAGGGAGGTGGTCCAGGCACGTCCAGCTGGGAGGAGGCCTTGGGGAAGACCCAGGACTAGGTGGAGGGATTATATCTCCAACCTGGCCTGGGAACGCCTCGGGATCCCCCAGTCGGAGCTGGATGATGTGGCTCGGGAAAGGGAAGTTTGGGGTCCCCTGCTGGAGCTGCTGCCCCCGAGACCCGATACCGGATAAGAGGATGAAGATGGATGGATACTTGAGGTTTTAAGTTCTGGCAATGTGTATATAATGAGCAGCTCCCCGAATGGCGGGCTGTGCAGAAGCATGGCGTGGCTCCGAGTTATGGGATCGGCTCACGTTGTAATTAGCCCTGCAGGTCGTACTACTGGCATTTAATTGAGTGGCATTAGAAACCAGACCCTGCTTCAGTCCGTGTGTGTGTGTGAGTGTGTGTGTGTGTGTGTGTTTTTCTGTGTGTGTGTGTGCGTGTGTGCGTGCGTGGAGAATTGAAATGGGACTGATTTTGCCTGCAGTGGTGAGGCAGGTGGTGCTGGCGTCACAGGTGTGCTACTTGAGTCGTGTCGATATGACTTTCCTGTCTCTCTGATCACAAGATGGCTCCTCTCCATCAAAAACACAAGTCAGCCTTTTTTTTTTATTGCTTCTCAAGCTATATTGTTTCCCAATAAAAAGGACACTGAAAGACAAAGACTGATCTGTGAGACAGTGACCGGTGACCTCATGGTTTTGGTCTCTATGCACTGATTCCTGCCAAGAACGTGCTGCATGCATCGGTGACCACATGTTTATAGTAAAGACATTTGGAAAAAGTGCTCAAATGTATTTATCTTTAAAAAAAAAAAAATGGGAGTGAGTTTTTCCCCTGAGTCGTCTATGAAAATTCAATGGAGTTGCAATAACTTCATGCCTCAATGGTAGAACTCCTTTCCATGTCCCAGATTAAAGCTGTTTTTTGAACACAAAAGTGCTGCTGGGAAATGTAGGATTTACTTGGGGATAGAGAAGATGAATCAAAATGTTCTGTCCAGGCCGCATTGTTGTCGGCGCGTCCACATGATACAATCCTTACATGATCACACACCCCCTCCTCTTCCACACAGTTACTTGTAGACAGGAAGACACGGAGGATTAGAAAAACATGATGGACTCTTCAGAAGAGGTAATTATCTACACTCGATTTCGGAAAGCTGCCGGATGCCCCAATCTTCTGAACATAGTCATACTGAGAAACACAGAGAGAGTTGTGTGGAGCTGATTAATTAGCTCTGTAGCAACTCACTTGGCAACGGCTCGAATATAACGGATGTTCATTCATATCAAAAAGTTATGCACTAAAGCTTCAAGTACCATAGTACCATAGCAGTCCCTGGCCTCTCCCGAAGCAACGCTGCTGTTTTTTTGCTTTGCCGTGTAGCGTTCTCACAGGCAGCAGGAGATAGCAAGAAGATGCGGAATGAGGCTGCAAGACAACTTATTGTACATATGTTTTTTTCTGAACTCTACATATCAAATTTACACTGCGTGAGATCCCATTACGACTCGAGCCAGACCACTTCTAGAGGTGGTCCAATCATGACTGCAAAGTAAATGCATGATTGCAATGCATACATGCACCTTATGTTAAGATACATTTTTCTGTATCTGAAATGACCAAAAACAATATCCCTGACAATATTCTTTAGTGTTCAAAAGGAGTATCACTAGATTTGCTCTCTATGTATTTGTATGTGTCTATTATGCTTTTCCTTTTTTCTCCAAGGCTTTTTTCATGCTCTTATACCTATCGCGTAAGGTTGGGCAAGAGCATCTTACTTGGCAAGTTTTGTGTCTGACAGATTGACACCTTTCCTTTTTTCCTGTCATCAATTATTTGATGATGGATTTGAGACAAAACAAGACAAAGCACAGATCTCCAGCCCAGTTTGTCCTGCCAACAACATGCCCATCTCTCGGAGTCTATATTGGAGCCCTGCCTCTCATTGCTGGGCCTTTTTATTGATATACAAAACAAACATTCTGCTCACCGTTATTAGGAATGAGCCAGGGCTCTATTGATTGGTCTGACACCAGTTTCACATTTGCTCCAGCTTGATGGCGAGTTGAATTATAGAGGTTCATATGAAAATCAATGTTTTATCTGATCTAATCAGTGTAAAGTTGAAATGTTACACCAGTAAAAGCTGTAAATGTTGACGCCAATCGGCTTCAATTTGCACTCATGGAGATGCATAACAAACGTTGAACATGGGGACATGTTCTCAGTAGGGCTGAGTCCGTTGGTTGGTCGATTAGTTGTTCCGTATGCTGTTGTAGAACCAAATTCCCATTGGTTGGACAATTGCTGGTTTTGCTGCATGTCCACCAAAGCATTTTATTTCCCAGCTGGCGCTAAAGCACTCCGGAGGCGTAGCGGTGATTACAGCTGAGTCTGGCTGCTATGATACGGAACATCCGCTGGAGTAAAACCGGCGGTAGTCTGCACTATATCGGTCAGCGCAAGGTTAAATTCAATTTAATTCAATTTTATTGGAAGTATCAAACCATAACAGGAGTAATCTTAAGACAATTTACAAATAAAGTAGGTCTAGACAATTTCCAAGGACCCAACCAGTCCAGTAAGTCCCCCAAGAGCAAGCATTTGGTGCAACAGTGGCGAATATTGATAAAACATCTTTGACTATGAACAGTTTTGAATTTTCTATCAGACTAAAACTACTTGAAAGTCTGCACTTGAGACTTTGATCTAATTTTGGGGACAATGAGGGCAGGATTGGGTGAATAAATCTGGCGAATATGAAAGGCAGAAGAGAAGGTTGAGCGCTTGCTCTGGATGAAGGGAAGCCTGAAGCACGTAGGCAGAAAGGACTGATAGACATTATATGATGCAGAAATATTTATTGCTGGATCTGATGGTTTTTCTTTGTGATATGAGTCCCACCCCTCCTCCACAGTGATGGGTAAGAAGTGCAACGTTTTAACCGTAAGTTAACTAACGGCAATGTAGAGCTCAGTGGAGAATGGACACTCAGCATCTCGTCATGCGTATTGTGTTAATTTGCAAGCATTAAAAACCTCAATTTATTTACTTTGATGGACAAACACAGCTGCCAGGTACAGTGCACTCAGCGGACAATTAGGTAAATGAATATGTACAGTAATGTTTTTTTTTTCCCTCAGCTATCAATTGATTGACCTATGAAAGCTGCGTTAAGCGTGGCTTGACATTTTCATAAATGTGCAATTAAAAAAATCTTTAAGTCAACACAACAAACTTTCTCTCCAACTCGGTCCACAACGATACTTTACCATCTTTGGTTAATGTAGTGAGAAAGCCAAAACAAGTGGACAGTGTATTGCCGTCTAACACTCATCAGTCCCCATAGCTCCTGGACCTTCTCTCTGTTTTCTCTTTGCTGTCCTGTGTCCTTCCCCTCGGCAATTTGTTCACCATTGTTCACCATGTCAGTCCATAAAACGTTATTGAAGAGGGAAAATAAAGCTCCCTCAGATTGTTTTTTTTTTTTTTTTTATTCAAGGACAATCAATCAATTCTATGCTCCTTGTTATGAAATTGAGAATCAGTACAGCAGCTCAGACAAAAAAAAAATAGCTTAAATCTCCACATCACAAGTCCTGCAACTGGAAATCTTTTTTTTATTAGTTTGAAGAACCATTCCTTTGAATTCCTGTGAAAATATGACATCACTCAATCCTTTTCACATAGATACAATAAAAAAAAAAGGCAAACCAAATTGTGGAAGCTCGCCATCCGAGGCAAATGGATTTTATTCCCAAGATGCATCATGCATGGCCATTGATCCAGAAGGACAGGACCCTGTGGCTTTTACAAACCAGTCTTAATGAAGATGAACGGATACGGTCAAATGGCCATTGTCTCCCTCTTTCTACATCATGCTTATCAATGCGAGATGGATCATCAAATCACTCGCTCACTGTTTTCTCAGGACATTGGTCAATAGCCTCTCCAATTAACATCCAATTACCCCGGCCAGTATTAATCAGCTGGGACCAAGGGCAGTGAAGTTTGTAAAAGGTCACATATGTGCAGTGGAGATTAACAGTGACACAGCATCGATCGGCTGGCAGGAAGGTTAATGCAGTGGGTGCGTTGGAAGCTGTTTTGCTTTGCCGGATGCAAAGCAGGAAGAATCTGGGATGTTAACAAGAGGGATGGAGTCTTTGACTTGGAGTGTACAGGTGAAGGATTCTGCTTGTGGTTAATCATTGTGTTGTCATCGAGTCCCATGAAAGGAAAAAAACAAATACACAATGCTTTTTTTGGCAAAAATGATGCCGTGATTGTTGGATACTGAATGCAGTACTACTACTGCAGTGCCTGAATGGCTGGGAGCTGGACAATGCTTCATAAATACCTTGGAGCCAATCAGTGCCCGTTCCAGACCATTTCAAATGGAGGGGACCAGGTAGTGATGGCCAAATGAAGCTTTGTGAACCTGGGTCTTTATTTTAGGAGCCCACTAGATGGCGCTCCTGGTTTTAAGAGAAAGGCCTAAGGCATTGCAATTCACCATATTCTCAACCAGTTGTTGAACAGAGAGCGCCATTAAGTGGACTCAGAAAAAAAAGACACTGGTTCACGAAGCAGCATTCATTTGGCCATCACTAGGGCCAGGCTGGAGGATTTTAAAGGTACCAAATACTATAATAATAAAGTGTTTCATGCCACCAACCCACCATAGGTTTGGTCAAACAACTAATGATACACATACAGTATAACAACAACAACAAAAATGAATACTTATTCAGTGTTACCTACATATGATCTACCACTGGGCATAAATAACAAAGCCTCTTTGCAGATAAAGGTGGGGTTCAAATATTTGCCGCAGTTAAGGAGACCAGAGGGCATTGGCCAACCTTGACCTCATCCCTCAGCGTCAAGGGTGGGGTTACAAAATGTACATTTAAATGACACACGGGATAAGAACGGGACAGGTAAGGTTAGGAAAAGATCGTGGGTGGAATGCGGGACAAGAACATCCACAAATGCAATAACGTTCTATTATGAGTGAATATAATATCAACCTGAGGCTTGAAACAGTGGGACTGCCAGGTGACAAACGTTTGATGGCCCGGTGTGACATTTGATTACCTTGTCCTTGTCTGAGAAGATTAAGAAGATTACCTCTTTCCTCATTCACATACAGTACATCGCACACACACACACACACACACACACACACACAAACACACACAATTCATGCATCCAATCCAAGGGCAGGTCCTGGACTTGACCTGTCTTCTTCATCTGTCAAGCTTTGTTCCATTATACGCTGGCAGCAGTACATCAATAGTACATTCATCTGTGACGAGTTCTTCATTATAAATCAATAACGTTGGAAAATATGTCATGTGCAATATGCTGCAGCAAAAACACATCATATGATATGCCAACGTAGCAGCCCGATGCTGACATGAATATTTCTGTTTGCCCTCGAAATAATTGATTTTTTTCTCCTTCGTTTAGCAAAAGAATAACGTCCTGATAAAGCATGCAACACGTCCCAAACCCAGAGGCGGCATGTATTTTCTCTCTACCCACACAACTGCAGGCTATGTGAACACAAGCGCCTGGTATCCTAACACAGAGTAGCTAATGTTCTAATCTAATTACAAAACCATTCCAGACAAACAGTGACATGCTAACACACACACACACACACACACACACACATGCCTACAATATCCAAACAGACACAGTGCTCTCTCTTATCTCTTGGAGCAGCCTCTGTGCCAGGGGAGTCATGATTTAGGCCTTGATCCTTTCGGTCCCCGGAGACATTGGGCTTGATTACTGCGGCCTGCCTGCTGGATCGATGAGTCATCAATAACAGTAATAATGTCTAACCGGCTGCAGCTAGCCCTTATTGTTGCCCCCATGAAGGCTCCTAGGCAGAAAGAGAATGGAGTCAATATGTGGCCGGACGTCGGGATCTATAAAAGCCATAACTCTGCATGGGAATGCTTTGATGATTAAAAAAAGAGCTTATTTAAACAATTATGCTGACCCTCTTGGTAATATGCGGAAAGAATTGGATATGCATATAACAAAACAGTTATAGTCTGAGCCATTTTAGCTGTCCTCACCAGCCCGACCAAAAAAACAACTAAAACTGATCCACTGATAGTCTTCATCTTCTGTTCTGTAAAAACTGAACACACTGATGCACTTAAAAAAGCAAGCGTAAATATGGAATGTGCCAATTAAAACACAGCACAGGAGACATGGCCATAGACTGTAAAACAAGATGGCCGACGCGTTTCCAATTCCTCCCACTGAAGCCAAAATATCCCACATATGGGCGCTGTTAGAGCCAGCGTCAGTCCCGTAGTTATCGGTTGGTGTAGCCGTGGTACCGAAGTCCCGCCCATACAACCGCCTAACCAATCACGAGTCAATCCCGGCTGTCGATCGGGACGTTTCACCCTGTTTTTATAGCACATATGCCAGACTAATATTGAGTTTTCTCATTTCTCTCTGTGAGACGATGCAAATAAGCTTAACGATATACAGTGAGTGCTTTGATTTTCGCTCTGTTTCATCTATACAAGATTATTATGTTCCTTTAATTGCTTACAGATTCTCTTAAAACCTGCAGGAGCCAAGTCAAATCAAATATTAGCTTTCAGGAAGACTCCTGCTCCTTCTTCTGTTTGTATTTTCCAATTTTATCAAAGGCATACATTTAGTATTCTGTGTGTCAAAAGGACACGAGACCGGAGATAGAGCAGACGAATTAAGCTATGATGACTTAATGATATGTTTCTGTGGTGCACCTGAGAGAGAGAGAGAGAGAGAGAGACAGAGAGAGAGAGAGAGAGAGAGAGAGAGAGAGAGAGAGAGAGAGAGAGAGAGAGAGAGAAACCGGCTACAACAGACAAAATGATGAAAGTCTTTGAAGCTTGCAAAGGCAGCAGTGGGAGTAATAACAAAGGGAATGATATTCATGACTGATTCAAGGAGAGAGAGAGAGAGAGAGAGAGAGAGAGAGAGAGAGAGAGAGAGAGAGAGGGGGCCCAGGATCCAGGCCTTAAGGTTCCTCCTTTGTAATTACCAGAAGGTAGGCATTAAACATAAATGCATTATTATGTTAACAATTAATACAATTATGTCAGGCCTCCCGGCCAGCATGTTCCACTGTGGCTATGATGTGTGCGTGTGTGTGTGTGTGTGTGTGTGGGGGTTGTTTTCATGCACACTCATATGCAAACATGCCTGGATGTGGGTCATCAGAAGTCTAATTTATCACTCAATACAACCTGGAAAACAGGCTAAATAAGCAAAGCCGGGGAATATAATTAACAGCGGTTCGAAATTTGGACATCCCACTTATTTATAATATAAAGAGAAACAAGAGAAAAAGATGGTGCCTGTGTTTATAGGAAGAGTGGATTAAAATGTAGATTGTGGAGCCCTCTGATGTATTTTGCACGTTTGTTGAAAGATACAGATGTTTTTTGGAAAGCCAATGGCAGTTATGGATTCTATATCTGAGATAGGTCTTGTATCACTCACTTAAAACAGGTTTGGTTGTCATTAGAGAGGATTTGGTCAACGCATTGTCACCCCCATCGCGTCAGGTGCCTTTGGCGTTTGTCACTGACGCAAAAAGTCTCCGATAGGGTCATATTGGGTTGGGAACCGGAGGGTCGCTGGTTCAAGTCCCCATACGGACCAAAGTACGGAGTGTGGACTGGTAGCTGGAGAGATGCCACTTCACCTCCTGGGCACTGCCAGGTGCTCTTGAGCAAGGGACCCCCCCCCCCTCAACCGCTCAGGGTGCCAGTCCACTCACTCCGACATCTCTCCATTTGTGCTTGAATGTGTGTGTGTCTTCCAGAGCCAGTGTGTAGTGATTACTAACAACACACAGTGTAAATTGTAATTTCCCCATCAATAACCAGTATACATTATTATTATTAATTAACCATATTTGTTTGCATCCTCCCTTTTTTTCCCCCCATCTCTCTGTCTCCATATTATTATTCATACTATACTCATTCCTTCTAGGTAAAAACTCTCTTAAATTGATGTTCCTTTCTTATCTTTTCTTTGGGAACATATTCTAGGCTGCATGCTAAGGTTGTTTCCCAGGAATAATACACTCTTGAAGTCCACAAGCCATCAAAGAAAAGTCAACTGTGATCATTCCCATGAAGAAGAAGCATTGTGATTTCCATTCATCTGTTACCACCGCCCGTCATAGTCCATGTGATCGTGCACTTGGCAGCTTGCCTTTATCCGTATTCAACATCTAGGCTTACGCTTTCTTCAAGGAGGAAGTTTCCACAACCGGAGCTGCTCCCACATTGTTAAAAATTGATTATCTGGATTCTTTTGTCTCTATAAACAATTCAACCATCCCCTCCCCAAAAACATGAATGCTTCCAGAAGAGAGGCTGGGCGGAGAGCTCCAGAGAGATCCAGAAAGGGAATATCTGTTTGGGGATGTGTATTGATTTCCCAAAACAGACGCACAACATTTCAAAAAAAAACATTTGTAACAACACACAACTGCGTAGGATTTATGGTTTTGAAATGTCATGTTTTGTGAAATGTCTAAAATGCCGTATTTTCTGAAAATGTCGCTTTTTGTGAAATGTTTTCATGAATTGTTTGTTTTGTTAAATAATGTGTCTTGTGAATTGAATTTTTCTGAAATGTCGATGTGTTTTGTCCTTTAGGGCTACCGTAGTTTGCTGAAGAAAGTTTAGAAAGTTTTGAAATGTCATGTTTTGTGTAATATTGTCTAAAATGTTGTATTTTCTGAAATGTCGCTTGACATTTTTTTAATATTGTTGAGTTTTATTAAATAATGTTCTGTTTTGTGTAATGTGTTTTTCCTGAAATGTTGTTGTGTTTTGTCCTTTAGGGCCACCATAGTTTTTCTGGAGAGTCGGACCGGAAAGTAAATGCACTGTATCGTTTCAAATTAAGTTTAATATTTCTATATAACCTCTTATCTTAACAAAAAACTACTCTTTTGTACTATGGTACTACTGAAGACAGGTTGCTATAAATATATGTGGAAATGATGATGTTTTGAATGTGTTATTTAAAGCTGACCAATATTTTTCCATATTACCAATAGATAAAATGACTGTAATGTGTAGAAATAAGAACTATAACTCTGCAGTTCCTCCAAGTTGCATTTAATCTTTAAGCTAATGGTTTTACAGCAACTTTACAATGGTTTAATATATAATAATATGTGGACAATGATTTTATGTTTTGAATGTGTTATTTGAAAAGTCCTTCAGGGCCTCCAATGACCAATACTGTTTTCCATATTACCAATAGATAAAATGACTGTATAGCTGTGTAGAAATATATGATCTCAACGCTAGATAAGTTCCTACACAATGTAGCTTTACAGTTGCTTTTAAGCGTTATGTTTTCTGTTTTTATTCAAGGCTGTTGAAAAAAGTAGTAAAAAAAAAGATGGCCCCCATCCAAAAGCCACATGATAACATGTCTTCATTACAGCAGAAATGGCTGGTCAGCATGTTCAGGTGCTGGGAAACAAAATTAATCTTGCTGTTGTCCCCCCCTTTGGAATAATAACCAGATATTCACATAACACCTGCATGGCTGATGATGCACTTATCTGCTGTGGAAAACATAGCTGATATTCTCTGGCCTTATATCCACTTTAATGTTGTTTTCATCTTGAGTTTCATGTCAAACTGCTTCACTTTTGTGTCTATACACATCCAGTTCCAACCTTAGGCACCCAGTCTACGGACACGTAACACAAGGTAACGTTAGCATTGAGATCAGAGCTCCCCGCTCACCGCCGGCTGAAGGAATGACCAAGGAGCTCACACAGGGGAGGTAGGTTAGTGTAGTGGATGGGTCAAACAATGCAGGACTTTCATCCAGAAGATCGGGGTTAAGGCCTCCACTCAAACAACCTTTTCCTAACCCTAACTAAGCGATTTTACCATGTCTAGCCCCCATGATACAACTGGACAGGTTCCCTGGGAGCTACCATCTACAACCTTCTGAGGGTTTGCAATCAGACTGAGTCCCACAAAGACGTCAGGATCCCCATCCTCTCGGTGGGCCTCCACAACAGGGATCAGGACGCGAGGCAGACCCCAGGCAAGCAGATCCTAGCATTCTATTTTTTTTACCATCTATAATTATTCCTTTTTGTCCATATTCTCCCACACATTTCAAGCAAAAATGCAATAAATACAGTAGATCTATAATCATTGTCCAATGTATTCATAATTTCACACACTTCTTTAACATATTTCATGTAACCCTTTACTTTGCTGCTTGGTCCTTTCAACGTTGCCTCCTTCTGGCCACTTTCCCTCTCCCTCCGTCCACCCCTCCACTGCTCTTTGGTTTGCCTGGGGATTGAACCCGGATCCCCTTACTAAGCGGTTTTACCCTGCATGCATAAAAATAACACCAAGGAGTTCTGACCAAGGGTCAGTATTTGACAACTTAGGAGTGGGAATGTGTTGACAGAGCCGGTTGGGCTACTTATAACCTGTCTGAGTTTCTCATTTGTATATTTACTATTGCTCTTTAAGAAAGTAACAATATTTCTTATCCGATTAACCCAATTAATTGATGGAATAATCGGTATAATACCTGACTACTAAAATAAGTGACAGCTGCAGACCTACTTAACTTTCATCTTCCTTGTCTACCTCTTCGATGCCAACCCTTTTGTTCCTGCTACGACTTGTATGGAATTTCTCATGTTCTGCCAACGAAACTTTGCCTGGGTGAACCCCGCCCACTCTGCCATCACCCGGATCGTTGGTCTGATTGCGTACAGAGTCATTTGAACTATGCCCGCTGGTCACGCCTCTTGTGGAGAGAAAATACAGAGCAGACTCCCCAGACCAACGCTCAATCTCAAATCTATTGATATGTATATATATATGATATCTATTTATCTAGCTATACTTGGTGTGGTGATAGCCAGACTAGATGAAACTGGCTTCCAATGAAGGGATAATTGGATAAATCAACCTACTCACAAAGCATCAGTCTACACTGATAGTACAAACATGACCAACATAGGCCTATTACTTTCATTTAAAAGTGAAATGGTCCATAGTCCCAGCTGTACTTTCAGTACTGTACAGCCAGATGTTAGCACTTTAAACACAATCACTGAATAATTCAATTTACCGATGTGATCATGTATGTGATGCCCCAGAATCACAAAGCACTGGCAGCATTAAACAGATATATGAGTCAATACTGAACAAATCAGATCAGTGTTTGCAAGTTAATTGAGAACTCTGACATCAAATCAGCATTATGAGAACATTACTTTAGATGTGTTAAAGAACTAATTGAAGGATATTGCTGATGGATACAAATCTATTGTCATTAACTCCGTCCATATTTAGCCCACAAATGAAATGTCATTAAACTCGTGATGTGGTATTTTATCTTGCATCATTATAACTTATTTACTCAGCTGTGAGCATTAACAAAGCTGGTGACGGCCCTGTCCTGGCACCTAAGGTGGCACTGCAGTTCTATTTCCGATTTTGGCTTTAATCCAAATAATTGACAGAATTTGTGAGGCACAAAAGGAAAGAATCTGAGGAATTACAACATAAATGACAATGTACAAATGTGAAGCGAAAAAAAAAAAGAGAATTCATTAGCAACATCGTGCATAGACAAAATCCATAAACAAAAGACTGTAATGAGATATGTGCTTTGAGCTCTTCACTGTTTCATCTGGAGGTTTGTCTCGTTGGAATTATATGAATATGGGAAGCACTGATTGCTTGAGACCAAAACAAATCCATAATTGTGTAGCTGGGACATTCATTTCAATCTGTGCTCTTCCTCTGTAGTGCTCTAAGGGTGAAGGCAGGATGTGTACTCTTAATCTTTATGGCGATATGTTGTATCTATTTACTGTTGGCCATTGAAAGCAATCTTTGCATGTGTCGGAAGGGCTGGGGGATTAGGAGCAATTTTTCAACACATATTTAACATTTAACACAGGGAATCAACTTCACTGTATGTGGATTCTGTTAGAAAGCTACACGACTGAAGCATCCCACATGGTAGAACGAGTGTGTATGCATGCATATGCACACATGCTACACACATAATGTGCACTGATGCATACACAGATGAAAATACCGTATATGCCCATCTCAGTCCCTGTGCATTTCACCTCCTTAATACCAGATGGAGTGGTTTACTTATAAACTCCACTAGAGCGCTGTGAGGGGATATTTGTTATACATCAGAGACTAAGCCTGTGATTTGTTCACATTAGTTTGAAAGTATGTTCACAAGGTATTATGGGGACTGTGCCCAAGTGGCCTGTGTACACTGCAAACTCCTTGGGAAATTTCCTTTTAGAGAAAATATAACTAATGTAACAACCCGGTGTTACGCCCGTTAGTGAAATGCTCAGATTATTTTTGATTTATTGATTTGTGTACAGGTCACGATTTTAGAACGGGACCATTTTACAAACTGCCATGACACTGGGCTGTCCCCGGGGGGGGGGACGCACCAACGGGGAAATAAAACGCGACACGGCAATAACAACGGGACGGTTGTGGTTAGGATAAAAAGAAATTGGAAAGTCAGTCCTGTATTGTTTCATTGTTGCATTGTTGTCATCACGAAATAGGCTTCCCATTGAAATGCATTACTTCAACATTCATAATTGACACACAAAAATAAGGACATTAACATGGCCTGTACACGAAGCAATAGATTAAATAACGGGACCATTTCACAAACTGCCATGGGACAGGGCTGAATGCAAGTCACCTGCATTATTGAACGGACTGTCAATCATACCTTACACCACTCCCCTTTCCAGAGTTTTATCAACCCCGCCCTTCAGGCCTTGGACTCTGTTGTCCCTGCAAACCACACCGGGCAGAACAAAGACATGATTGATGGGAGTTTAATGGACCTTTCCCCCGTAAAGCACTTATATTCTGGTCACATTGTGTGTTTTGTCTGACAATTTGATATATTGTTTTGCTCTGCTGCATTGCAGAGTTCAATCTTCTTAAGTAAAGAGGAAACTAAATGCAGAGTGTGAATGCATTTAATGATGTAGGTCAAAATAAGTTCAGCCTAATGCGTTATTATTGTTTAATGCTAGTCAGATCTGTGATATTTCCTTTAAATATTGCTTTGTTTAGACAAAATCATCCACCATCCACCAACCCATAACCAAGTGTAAACCATTTCCCTGCAATGACGGCAATAAAATGCTGGAACGGCACCACTGGATCCTGTGTTGTTGTAATGTACTGATCACAACGCATCACGTGTTCAGTCAGCCAACGCCATCATGAGGTGTAGTAGCAATGGACCAGGTGGTTGTCATGAACCATATGTTCATATAGGCATGGAAAGTTAAGCACGTCTCGTGAGAACTCCACATATTTTTCAAATTAAATGAAATACTTTTTGGTATGCATTGTATTTGGGTCAAAGCTCTACAAACCAGTCCTTCAAGATAGGATGACATACAGTATATTTGACATATGTCATACAGACGACATAACATTGTTGTAGGTATTTTCAATGAAATTAATAACTGAAGTTTGAACGCCATTTCAGCATATACTGTATGGCTGTGACCGGCACCAGTCAGCCAGTGGTCCGGGAATAGAAATACACATGTACTTGTAAACATAGTTTCACAAAACGAAGTTAATGAGTTAGTGTTGCGTATTGTTGACAACACGAGGGTTAAAGCAATTTGTAAGCTGTTGTTTTTAAAGGTGCTTTACAGATATTATTATTATTATTATTATTATTATTATTATTATTATTTCATACATAATGTCAAACATAGTACAAGGAGAAATCTGTCTCATGTTAACCACATTGTTCTGCTAATTCCCAAAATAACATGATTCCAGAAAATACTATTGCCAAGTACAAATCTCTACTTTCAGATTAATTTTGGGGCGTCTTATTCAATTTTATAGCATTTGAAAACAAATTGAAGTGTTTTGAAATAGCATTGAGAGTAAAGTTGACATATTCCAGTCTGTGATTATCATCAACATCCATTCCTTTAATTTTAGTCTCAATAAGGCTGAATTTCTACTGTGTGTGAACTCAAACATTAGGTAGTAAATACACACAAATATACTGCATTTATAGTCCAGTAAATAAAAAACATTTATTAGCTATAAAACACCTGCATCACTGGACTATTGAGTATTTAGCTTGCTGTTGTGCATAATTTAACACAAGTGCACTCAGGCTACTGTGATGGGAATTAAACTCCTAAGGAGCTTTATAAATATATTATATATATATATATATATATATATATATATATATATATATATATATATATATATATATATATATATATATATATTAACAAATACTGTTTTGAATAATTGATTTTATTGCATGATATTCAAAGTCCTGCAGGTTAACTATAACTCGTATTGTCAGACCTGCTGTGGAGGAAGGTCTGGCTAGCCCACACAGCATTCTGGGATGGGGAAAAAATGTGCTCTGGTTTATTGGTATTTCTTTAAACCAATCACAATCGTCTTGAGCTAAGCCCCAGACTCAATGACGGTGCAGCTGTGAAATCCTAACCATAGTCCTCAGATTGGACAGATAGTCTAGCTAGCTGTCTGGATTTCCATTAGAGATCTGAGGACCAGGTAACCATAGTCCTCAGATTGGACAGATGAGTCTAGCTAGCTGTCACACCATGCAGAGATGAGACCCTGTAACCATCTCCTCAAGGACAGATAGTCAGTTGAGTCTTCTACTGTGTGTGAAATGAGGGACATGGTTGAGCAAGCACACTGGAGTAAATACACACAAATATACTGCATTTATAGTCCAGTAAATAAAAAACATTTATTAGCTATAAAACACCTGCATCACTGGACTATTGAGTATTTAGCTTGCTGTTGTGCATAATTTAACACAAGTGCACTCAGTCTAGCTAGCTGTCTGGATTTACCCTGCAGAGATCTGAGGACCAGGTAACCATAGTCCTCAGATTGGACAGATAGTCTAGCTAGCTGTCCAGCTAGCTATCGGACTGACTGACTGAATCAAATTCTGAATCAAAAACTATCATATATACAAAATTTGTTGAGAAATTTGAGCTATATTACAGAATGTACTACCTGTTACTTATGCTTGTGCTCCTACACAACACAATGCTCATCTACACCTGGAAGATTTTTCATAGTTTTATTCTCCTCACCTCTGTGTTTTACACTTTCACCCATCCTCTATTGCCCGTTGTCTCTTACGCAAGATCTCTGCTATCTACATAGACTCAGGGTTTCTATGTAGGGGGAATCATGCAGACCTCTCAAACAGCAGCCTCATGAAAGCGGGGCAAAAATGTCACTTTCCATATACACTGCTTCAGCTGGAAAGTACCACACAATAACATCAATACAAAATCACAGTCTTATCGCAGCCACAAATGTACACATTCTGCCACGGGAAGACAGATGACTAGATGGAGAGTTTCTTTGGGGGAAAGGCATTATATATTGTGTCCATGAGACAGTGAGTCACATGAAGGCCTGTTGCTGGGAATCTTCTCCAATCCACAGCTGAGTTAACAAGTCAGTACAGTCTCCACAGGCCTGTGTGAAAGCTTTTCCTCTGGGGCTGTGCAGAGAATGTGGAAGAATCCTGTACAAGTCCAGATGTGACAACTATATTTCGGCCTCCCTTAAAGGGGAATTCCACACTCGGATGCACTTACACAGTGATAACATCTTCATCCTGTGCTGTTTAATGCTTTCCATTGGACATTTTTGGACTTATGGGGCCATTTACTTTCTTTTATGTCAAGTAGTATTTTCCTGTCCTAGCCGTGATGTCTTAGCAACAACTGTGAAAGGAAATAGATAGCCTTGCACCTGCATTAAGCTGTAGGGTACAGGTACATGTGGAAAAAGTAACAGAGGAAGACGTCTCCCGTCGTCCTTGACAGTCAAATCAAGAATCTTACCAAATCTTGCCAAATTCTTAAAGTGCTGAAAGGGAAGTCCACCAGTGTTACATGTAAAGGTCGGATTACGAGTCATGGGATGTTGTTTAATGTCCTCCGTGGTTCTGGAGAAGCTTTGTCAAGTCTGGGATAATAACACTGACGATGTCATGGGGACGCAATCAGGGTTGTCTCATCTTGGGCTTAGACATACAGTAGACCCCCCCTAGACATTGGTGATGGTGGAGAGGGAACTCAGAGACCGAACGAAGGAGCTGTCTGCCGGAAAGGGACTTATGTTGCCGTGGGTGACGATGCTGAGGTGGAAGGGGAGGAGGAGGGTTTCACATTTGCCTGAGAGACAGCTGATAGCAAGGAGAGAAGACATTTAAGCAGGATGTCGTGCTGTGATTGGATCATGAATTCTGTAGCCAATTCTGGTTGGTTAAGTGAAAAGTGAACGCCTCCTAACCGCTGAATAGTTTCAGGGAGAGATGGTGGTGATTGAAGTTCTTCAGAAGGCTTCCTGAAGGAATTAGCACTGAGCTTCATTAAATAAAAACACTAATCAGAAAACAATTAAACATTGCTTAAAATGAAATTACAGCACAACCGCTAGACTCACATTGCCAGAACCAATAAGCCAGTAAGGTCTGGCTACACCACACATACAACACATAAAACGGTCCTGGGTGGTGGTAAGCTCTGGACGCAGTGACAGTGGCTCTGCTAAATAATATCTAGAAGGAACTTGTTTTGGTGGAACATTTGAATGCCGCAAAATACAATAAAAGGTCCCAGTTAGAGAGGAAACGCCATATACATTGTCTTTGTAGCTTCGTTTCCCGTAGCGAAGGACTTTGAGAACGGCAAAACTCAGAGAGCAGTTGTCTTCTTTGACAAATTTTGAAGTCATTCCAGATATGACTTTCTGCGACAACTTTAATGCTGAGCATTGCAGCCGAGTTGCTAGCCTAACTACTTAAATAATGCCAATTAGAGTAAAAGTACAGTAGCTCCTTCATTGTTGACTACTTGACTCATTCATTGGGGCTAGGTTTCTCTGATACAGAAGGTTATGTACGAACCATCAATAATTTGCTGATAATGTCATACAATTTGCATCCAACCTCTGTATGCAGCATCTCTTGTGGATGCACCTATCAAGGCCACATATGATGGAGCTATCAGACTTTAGGAGGCTTTCTTACAATTACTTCATGTATGAAAGTGTGAGTCAAGATATATATATATAAGTAGCTCCACTAGTTTGAGGCACTGACAATAAAACGTGTCTGGTGGTAAACAGGTTGAAGTGATTTTAACCACCCTTTGTCCGCTTAATGGAAGGGGAAAAAAATACATCACCAAACGAGAGCCAGAAATATTAATGGAGTTGTTTTGTAGTGGATTTTTTGTATGGTAATACCTTCCATTACACCCTCATTTATGTTAATAGAGGTAGAGAACACTGATGCATGGCCATGTTGATCACCAGTTAGATTAAATTGCTGGGTCCTGACAGTTATCATGACCTCGTATCCTGAGGAAAGAAGATAATTATTTTCTGCACAGATAGATTTTGTTCTGCTCGAGTATGCCTTCGGTGAATTTGCGCGCGGAAGATGATGACAATTTGGTCAAAGTCATACAAACAAGCAACTCAGACTAACAATGAAATGCTATTATGATTAGAGTTTCTCTAACTCTGAATTCATAAGCACTTGAGTGGGGACTGGGGAATTGGGGGAGGCGTTCTTTACCGGCACATCAACGAATTCCTTCTATCAACCCTGACAGGAAAGAATGTATATTTGCCACACTTTACCTTCATTGTCACTACAATCATGATTTTACATAATGAAAGCAATGGAGAGTGGTGAACTCATCAAGAATAAATTTTCTCAAGCATACGTTGAAGTGTCCGTGAGCTGTGTGTGTGTGTTTGTCATCACGGCAAAATGTGCTCCTAGAGACACTCACTGTTTCTACCACAGAGGCATGTGTAAGTACTTTGTCATGTGTTTTTTTTCTGTCTGTTGTCCCACTTTGTCACTGCGGTAGTAATCTCTAGTCCACACAGCATTCCGGGATGGTAGAAAAATGTGCTCTGGTTTTTTGGCATTTATTTAAACCAATCACAATTGTCTTGGGCGGCGCTTACCTCCGGACGGAGGTAGTGGGTAAGAAGTAGGCAAGGGGCAACATTTAGCACTGTCACCAATGCTAAATGTGCTATTGTAGGCGCTGAATTCCTGAAGCTGAGAGGCTCAAACTTAGGATAATAAAAGCTTTGAGAAGCCAAAATCTTTAATATATGGTCAAACGTCTGTTTAAGCCCCATTCCGGCTGATTTTATTTATCTAGGGGAAGTGGGAGGATTTTTACTTTACCTGCACAGGTCAGTGATTTATAATCCCATCCAGAGCGCATATGTAGGTAATTTTTCACCCCCACTTCATTAATAATTAAAGCCTGATAAGCTACTGTATTTCAGCCAACTTGCTGCTGTGATTTAAATCCGACTGTAGCGACTTCTTTGTATTTTAAAATGTATGACTTTTTTTCAGCAGGAAGAGCTTCTACTTTTCTTAATATGCTTGATGAGAAAATTGACTTTTGTGGGAAAATGAAAAAAACACAAATATTAATGCTAATCCAATAGATGGAAACATGCACCAACAACAACATTTATGGGAACCAAAATGATGCAAGAGCAAGACCCCGTTTAAGATCATGAAATGTGCTGTTGTAATGTATTTTGCCATAGTTTTCACCAGCATACAAAGCTATTAGCATTTCTTGTTTGCAGTGTAGCCATGCATGTACAGACAAATATCACTGGCATACACAAAATGTGATTTTCAGTTTTGGAGGTGTAAGGAGCATGTTCTTTCTGTCATGTTCAAGCTAATTTGTGGGTGTTTATTCGTGATGGACATCACAGATAATGATATCCTCAGAAAGTGTAAGTTGCACTAAATTATATCAATGTATGTTTCATGTTTGTGTGTTTAGAGAACGAGTACGCCTTTTGACTCAGATTCAAGTCATGTCTATGCCTCCTCTCTTGCATTATCCTGCAGAATGTCAGTGTCTATAAGGGATCAAATCCTGTAATTTCGTAATATATAAAATGCCATCTGGAACTCAATGAATATTTCCTTCCCCACCTCTCTCTGTAATATACGTATATCCCATCCCAGTGGGGTTTTACAAGATTTTATAAGGATTTAATCACTCTGTCTTCTTCTTATATATAAACAGTTGTTATGAAGTGTCTGACGAAATTCAAAAGCAACATGTGCTGACACATGAGCAGTTTTTTGCTTAAGACTATTCAGAACACACATCACAATGCAAGCAGTATCTCACTTCAATGACAAAGGAAAACATTAACATTCTGGACTTCTCGGCGGCTTGGCTCTCCGTCAATAAGACAGGAGTTGTACTGAACCTGGATAGGAGGGGGTCTTGCTATTTTGGTCGACAACAGATGGTGCAACAGTAAAGAGTTGTCAACAAGTCCTAACTCAATGACAAAATACATATTTTGTCATTGCCTTCCAATGTGACTCAGGAGTCAAACTAAGTGTTTGCACGTCACAAATGTATTTCATTTGTAAAGCAGAACATAACATGGATTTTCTGCATTTGCTCTGTTTGGCTGGAAACAGATATGTAGTCTGTACCATATAAACACAGACTATTTAGGTCAATTATTGGTAAGAAAAATAAATAAAAAGTATCAATTCTGGATTTTTTTCACATCCCCACTAACTACACAGCATCATTTAAAGGTCCCATCACATGGTGCTCTTTGGATGCTTTTATATAGACCTTAGTGGTCCCCTAATACTGTATCTAAAGTCTCTTTTATATAGACCTTAGTGGTCCCCTAATACTGTATCTGAAGTCTCTTTATATAGACCTTAGTGGTCCCTAATACTGTATCTGAAGTCTCTTTATATAGACCTTAGTGGTCCCTAATACTGTATCTGAAGTCTCTTTTATATAGACCTTAGTGGTCCCTAATACTGTATCTGAAGTCTCTTTATATAGACCTTAGTGGTCCCTAATACTGTATCTGAAGTCTCTTTATATAGACCTTAGTGGTCCCTAATACTGTATCTGAAGTCTCTTTTATATAGACCTTAGTGGTCCCTAATACTGTATCTGAAGTCTCTTTTATATAGACCTTAGTGGTCCCTAATACTGTATCTGAAGTCTCTTTATATAGACCTTAGTGGTCCCTAATACTGTATCTGAAGTCTCTTTTATATAGACCTTAGTGGTCCCTAATACTGTATTTGAAGTCTCTTTTATATAGACCTTAGTGGTCCCTAATACTGTATTTGAAGTCTCTTTTATATAGACCTTAGTGGTCCCTAATACTGTATCTGAAGTCTCTTTTATATAGACCTTAGTGGTCCCTAATACTGTATTTGAAGTCTCTTTTATATAGACCTTAGTGGTCCCTAATACTGTATTTGAAGTCTCTTTTATAAAGACCTTAGTGGTCCCCTAATACTGTATCTGAAGTCTCTTTTATATAGACCTTAGTGGTCCCTAATACTGTATCTGAAGTCTCTTTATATAGACCTTAGTGGTCCCTAATACTGTATCTGAAGTCTCTTTTATATAGACCTTAGTGGTCCCTAATACTGTATTTGAAGTCTCTTTTATATAGACCTTAGTGGTCCCTAATACTGAAGTCTCTTTTATATAGACCTTAGTGGTCCCTAATACTGTATCTGAAGTCTCTTTTATATAGACCTTAGTGGTCCCTAATACTGTATTTGAAGTCTCTTTATATAGACCTTAGTGGTCCCTAATACTGTATTTGAAGTCTCTTTTATATAGACCTTAGTGGTCCCCTAATACTGTATCTGAAGTCTCTTTTATATAGACCTTAGTGGTCCCTAATACTGTATCTGAAGTCTCTTTCCCAAAAGTCAGCCATGGTCCAGAATTCCAGCCACTAGAGCCAGTCCCACAATGAGCTTTCCTCAGTATGTGCCATTTCTGAGTCCGTAATCTTTGAAGAGGAGGGGGGGCAAGGTGGAGGCTGGGGGTGTGGCCTTCACCAACTGCCACTTTGCTTGTTTGAAAGCCATGATGTCTCTCTCTCTCTCATGGGTGGGCAAGCAAAGCAGAGGTAACCTTGCCCCTTATGACCTCATAAGGAGAAGATTCCAAATGGGCCCATCTGAGGTTTCATTTTCTCAAAGGCAGAGCAGGACACCCAGGGCTCAGTTTACACGTATCACCATTTCTAGCCTCTGGGGGGCCATAGGCAGGCTGGGGGGCGGGCGCATATTAATGTTAAAAACCTCAAAGTGTAATGCTCATGCCATGGGACTTTTAAAATAGAATGACAGACAAACATTTCAAATTGCAAATATATAAGCTAAAACTAATATCCTTTACCACAAATCTGAAATCTGCTGTCATTTAGGAGTCTGCACATTTAAGGCACTGGTGATCTCCTAAATCTCTCAGTTCAAAATCTTGGGATGGTCAGCTTGTTTAAACTCCTCCCTGGGGGTTGCCAGTAACTGAGTTGGACTTAAGCAGCTTTCTGGCGAAGTCTAGACACAGTTGAGTGTGTGTCTCTGCTAAAGTACTCAATCCCAGAGTGCAAAGAGCCTTTGGTTCCCTGAGAACTCTGGCAGAGCCCGTTTCAGCGTATTGTCCAAGCAGGTCTACTGTCACAGAACTGCAGCACCGGGCACAAAACCAGTTTTGTTTGCCAGTTGCCTTACATTGGCCTTAACAAAAATGATTCATATGATCACGTTCTGATTGGCCACTGCTCTGGCTAAGATTTGGTCGGGTAAAGGAAAAGCGTATAGGTTGTTGCTGGGAGATGGGTACGAGATATAAACGAAGGAGAAGGTACACAGCAGCCGTAAATCCCATTACGACTGGAGGTCCTGGTCCGTTAACGTAAAATAGCTCTCATTAGGCGCGCAAAGGACAGTCTGTGGTGTTTAAGTCCATCTTAAAACAATCGGGTGCTCCTTTAAACATTGAAACAGGGTTTTGTTGATCCTCCTACCATCCCATCCTAACATGCTCAGTGTAACTCCCAATTTCCACCAACTGCGGAACGGTGAGTCATCAGGTTTCCATTAAAGTCCATGTGTGTATTTCCACTGTCTGCTGAGCGGCTGCGTCCCGACTCCGTCCCAGCTCCGGTGATCCCCAGCCCTCCGGAGCAGATCCCCAGAGCTTCTATTGGCCGGACGGCGGAGAGCTCCGAGGCAGATAGTGTGGGACAGGAAGTGGAGCACAGAAACAAATAAAACATCAGGTTAATTTTCAAAATAAAATAGAATGTGCTCACGGCGGATCATATCTCCCTGCACTACACCTTGAACACATGACAGAGTTGTTCCCTCTCTACTCCTCTGGATGGAGACAAGCTGGTTTTATGGTTCTATTCTAGGTGATCTCGCGAGATCTCGTGGGTCCAGAGTGCTGAAGACTCATATAAGCTTCAAATAAACTTTGAAACAGGAATGTGGAATAGAAAGGATGCTTGGCCAGGATAACCAGCAGGAATGATTACAACAAGAAAATCCTCTTTCAAATTTAAATATGGGCAGCTGTCTTGTTTTAAGACGGACTTGAAAGATACCAGGACGGTCCGTATGCAGCGTGAATAGTCAGTCATTATCTGATCCACAGTATTCTGACCTTAGAGGGTGCTTCCTCCCGTCCTGACTGTGACAGTCTGACTCCATCAGGTTGCATCAGCTTTCACACATTGTTGGTTGTTCTCAGCTGGGAACCTTTAGTGCATGTCGTCAGCCCGCTCGCTTCATCCACAATGTCACCTCTACTGCCCAATATAAAAAAAAATAAAATGCCTGGAAAATACTTCAGCTCTTCTGTTGTCCTCCTGTCTCAAGCTTTTATTTTTTATTTAATACTTTATATAGAAAGGGACAGTGCTTTGTAATGGACACCAATACCAGTACACAATGGAATATGCTAGAGTACACACCATAGCCTTTACAGTGGTGGAGAAGGTTGGACCCAAATGCAGATGGGAGATGGCCAGGGGACGTGGTGAGCTTGAATATTTATTTAACAAAAATCCATATAACAGAAAGTGTCAGCTTTGGTTTTCTCAAAGCCAAATGTGGGACGGTCCCTTATTGTGGAGGGTCGGCTATTATAACATTATAATAAACTAATATTTAATTCCCTTTACTGACAAAACAGTTTGTCCAAGAGTGGTGGGCCTAAAAGGTACTACACAGTCCCCTGGCAGACGCCCTTGTACTACCCTCACCCTTAAATCTTGGAAAGAAATCATTCAGTGGGAACGGGCACGGGATGTATGTAGCCTTAAATACCAAAACAGGCATACTTAAAAAAAAAATGGAATCTCAAAAGTCCAAAAATTGTGTTTTTCGAGTATGCTACAGTGATGAAATGATACAGCTTTTTTTATCCTAGATTTAAATGGGTCTCTAAAGAGTGCTTCAAAAGGCTTAAGCGTTATGTTAATTAGTGACCAATCTGTAAAACTTTGGTTATTAAGTTACTGAGTCCAATGTCACCCCAGATTGTTAATGCCGTTGATGTCGAATTATGTTGTCCTCGGGTCAAATTTGACCCGTTGAAAGTTTTTTTATCACAATAAATGGGCTGAAAGTCAACATTAGAAATATCAATTAACACGGGAAAAAACATCAAAAAAGCACCCAGAATATTGAAAACCAAAAACCAAAAAAGTGACCAAAATGTCAGAAAAAGCGATAATAGTGTTGAAAAAAAAAGACAACACAAGCGTTAAGGCTGCTTTATTCCCCGTTTGTGATGCTTTTTCCAAATTTTTTTTTTTTCTTTCTTCACTGTTTCAGCTTTGTTTGTTCCCGCTGGTGTAACACCTATTTTTGGACTTTACGGTCAATAAACCTCATTTATATGAAATTATACATAATATCTGAATCATTTTGAGTAATGATGAAGACTCGACAAATCTATGTTGATGAACTTTAGTAAAACCGCCATAATTCAATAAAAGTAGTGAACTAATTATTCATTTTTTTTTATTTTTTAAAGCATTTGTCAGGCATTTTAAGCCTTATTATGCAGGACAGCTGACTATATGATAGGGGAATGATATGCAGCACAGTGCAACAGGTCAGAGTTGAACATGCGGCCGCTGCAACAAGGACTGAATTTTGAAATGGGTAAAATGTGACCCAATGACAACAGGAGGGTTAATAAATGCTGTGTATCATGAGTTATCGTCCTCTAAATTGGTATATGAGCTTCCTCCATCTCTCTTTCTCTAGCATCTCCATCGGGAAGAGGTAAGTAGAGAGGAAGAGACACAAGTGAGGAACAATGTTAACCTAATGGAAAGCACTTCCAGTCTGCCATGCCATTGTCTTTGTTGTTTCTAATGTGAGATGGGGGCTGCAAGTTGAAAGCAGCTGACGCCATCAGAATCCAGAATCAGTCGGAGGATGGAGGACTATGTTACACAAACTGCTAAGCAACACTGACGTCACTCTCACCCGTCAGGAATAGATCCATGCAGCCTAAAATCACACACATTTAGTGCAATTGTCCTCTAAACAACCTGTAATTACCTGCATGCACTTGATCCCAATTAAACTACAGACTACCAGACTATTATCATGGAAATTAGCAACATCTTTGTACCATGCACATTGTTATAATGGCCACAATAGTGTCATATAATGTGCTTCACCTCACCGTAACCTTTGCAGTACATCTCAATTACTGAATATATCTTATTCCTCTTTGCCATAGAGCACCATTGCTAATTAAGAACACATCAGTGAGCCACACAGTTTTACCATCATCACTATGAATGTGGCCACTTCAGTCCCGAATCCAACGTCCTGCTGCTGTACATGCTCCCAATATGTGTGTATATATATGTGTCAGTCTGCAGATAGATTTTTGACTTGTTTTGAAAAATGTGCATCTTCAGTTGGGACCGATTAGATAAATCAGAAAGTATTGAAAGACAGACTAACCAGTGATGTTTTTTTTGTTCTTTTATGGGATTGTTGAGAAAAACAAGAATGTCTAATATGCTGTTTATCCGCTAATACTGCACCTTCAGTTACCTACACTTCTGGAACTGTTTCTGTTCTACTGGGTCTCCTTATTATCCTAAGCAGTTGTATAACACACACACACACACACACACACACACACACACACACAGCAACAGGTTCTGTCAGGTCTTCCAGAAGGCTCGTCTAACCTTCCACTAACTTATCAGCAACATTACTTGTTTTGTCATTATTTTGGATTTTGGGCCAAAAACCAATAAGTCATAAAAAAGACAGACATCAGAATATGAGTTGACGATTAATCAGCGAGGCTTCTCACCCCTGGCTGTGAGCTGCCTGAGTGGCTCTCATGATATGCTGTGACTCACAACACAAGGCATTAATGAATGCCAACATGTGCTGTAAGTACTGAACATTATTGTGTGTGCTATACCTGATGACAAACAGCATCATGTACCCCATAAGGTGGTAAAAAAAGCAACCCCCCCACCCCTTTCTCCCCCACTACAGTGGCAGTCTCACATTGCCAGACCTACCCCCCCAGCGCTGGCTCAGCACTGCAGTATGGTCTGGCTACACGGCCTATCCATTATGGGATAGGGGGAAAGGCGCTCAGTCTTCTATGCAGACAATCCCAAAATGCAATTTCCATAGTGCATTGAACGAACCAATGATTTTTTTTCTATGCCTTAACTTTAATTCAATACTGACAAAACTGATGAATGAATGAACTGTGTTGACTCTCAGTGTTTCAAAACCCAAACCATTCATCTTTCTATAGTCATGGACTCAAAGCTTAGCTTTAATAGCCACAAGTAAATAAAGTCTGCCAATTATTTTCAAAACACAGCAAGGATATATACTCATGCCGCAGCATAGAAAAACATATCCATACATATCCCTAGGAATTCAGCTCGTATTGGGACCCATTTGGAGCACACATTCAGTGCCAATGCCCTTTGTGTAGTGAAGCATTTAAGGTTGTGTATAGGCAAGGGTTGTGGATGGGCAGGTATCATGCAGGAGACCAAAGTTTGCATGTAAATAAGTCTTTATTTGAGCCAGACCAGTTTCTGTAGGAAGTACGGCCATATTGGACCAATCAGCATCTCATGATTTACGTGCCAATACAGGAAGAGCCCTTCATCTAGCAAAGCAGAAAGAAGAGAGTTTCCATCCCATTAGCCACCTATATAAATGCTTATAAATGACCATTTACGATAACTATTTAAATCCTTAAAGGCCCTGGATCTGGCTGATTAGACCTCTTCCCAGGATTGTGTGGGTGTATATAGACGGTATACTGCATAGATTGATATGAAATCTTCCAGAGTCTCCTGTTAGCTTTAAATTACAGCTTTATCATTCTCATTGGTAGATGACATTTCCGACCAAAGCTCCGGCCCACCTTCAACCATAACTGAAATGTCTTCTGTGTGTGTTCAGAGGCATTACATGTCCTGTACTGGAAATTCAGAACATTAATACAGCATTAAAGAAATATTTGCTATGTAAAGATATAGTGGAGACATGGCTACCTGAACAGAAAATGAAGTCGATCTCCCTCTGTGTGTGTTGAAATCCTAGCTTTTTTTTTACCTTCTCTGTTGCTCCTATTGGCGTCGTTTTATGACAACCTGCGAATGAGAACGGGTTTCAGAAACTGCTGGCACATCCCTTCCTGTTTATGTCTTGTTGGCTGGCTGATCGCTGTCGACTCGGGCTGGGCTTCAGTGGGAGATCGGAGTTCATATGGAGGTTGACACCCAAGGTGGTTCCCGGTCAGTGTGAGGTAACAATGGAGCTCTGTTTGCACTGTAGCCGTTAGCACTGTTAGCACTCCAATTCTCCTCCAGCCTCTATCTCCATTCAGAATGTCAATCAAACTCTGGAGAGAGCCATGTGGAGGAAATCCCAACCCAGACGGATTTTTTTTCAGTATTACAAATATAGCCCCTACCACACCGTAGCTGCCATGCACCAATATTGTAGTAAGAAATAATGATTTGAATGTCAGTGTTGTTGAAGTCAGAACATCAATATCTAGTGAATAAACTGACTGTACACATCCCAACCGATGTCTAATATGTGTGTAGTTTTAAGTATGTTTTAATCAAAGTACTAAAGCACTAGATTGTCTTGAGAAGTATTTCATTTAAAACCCTGAAAATTGCTGTGAAATGGAAATGGAAATGGACTGTTGTTATAAAGCACTTTCCTAGTCCTACTCAAAGCTCTTTAACATAGAACAGGAACCATTCACACACATTCACACACTTTGGCCAAGGCTGCCGTCCAAGGTGCCACCTGCTCATCAGATACACACTCACACACATTTACACTCCGATGGCGCAACTCAGGGTTCAGTGTCTTGCCCAAGGACACTTCGACACGGGACTGCAGGGTCAGGGATCAAACCACCAACCTCCCACACCCTGCCATTTGCTAACTCTCTTTTTTCAGCATCAAAACCCTGATTTGGCCACCATCTCAAGATGATCCAGTCAGTGTAACAGCCCTCTGTGTGATGCACAATCAAAAAGGAGCCATCTTAGGCCACTATGGCATTGTCTGAAGGGTTGCCTTGTTCAGCCTTGTGGAGAGAGCTGGGTGGGATGTAATTGATCTGGAGGGATGGAGGTGATTTCAGATACGTGTCCAGGACCAGACTGGAAGCAATACTGATCAGACTGAAGAGGAAACACTATGGTTTCTATTTTTTATTTTTTTTACATTTTACTGTAATTGTATTTCGTACGATTTCATGTGGCAGAAGACTGATTGATTGAATCGATTAGATCCATATTGTACAAGGTGCAATGGCCTCTGGATTCCGCATAAAAAAATCTTCCATGCCAAATATAGGCTTGTTTGGACCATTTGCAACCAAGGGTATTGAGTCAGAGCTGGAGCTGAATAATCTATGATGTATTAAAGTGGATGAAGAGGAGACTTTATTGATCCGGTGGTGAAATTCACAAGTTAGCTGCCAAGTCAAACATCTGCTTTTATTTTGATGAAAGTAACTCAAAAGTAATGCAAAAGTAGTTTAACGCATTACAATTCAGAGACAGTAATATTGTAATATTACTAATTACTCTCAAATGACAGTAATGTATTACATTTTGGAAGTAACTTGTCCAACACTACAGAGGTACAGAGAGATTTCAGCTGGCTGTATTGACTCAAACTCATTCTAGCAAAAGATCATGCCTCTATGATACGTTACATTGAAAATCAATTTTTCTGTGATGATGTGGTGATTCCCGGTAGGACAACATCCTTTGTCAGTACTTTCCATTTTACTATTACAAACAGTTCAATAAGGCTCCAAAAATGCTAATTTGGCCACTGCTATGGGTTCGATTTGGATCTAAAAGCTGCATTGTTGCAAACACTTGGGAGCAGAACTCCACATGCTAAAATCTGCACTCATTTGACATAACATAGCCTTGTAAAGTTGAGAGATGAGGGTGATGAGACTGATCCAAAACAGTGAATTTGAGGCTAGTAATTAGGCAGAAGAGGATTTCCAAGACAACTGCTTGACATGCACTGGATGTCCCTCATGCTCCACTTTCTCGTTCATAAACTCTGTTCGCTTCTCGAAACCACAACAAACTTCAAGCTATCAAGCTGAAAATGGCAACTTTTTAAGAACATTTGGAAAGTGCAACAAGGAAGGCCTGCTTAGTTCTTTTGGGGAATGATTGTAAAGGTTTACAAAGAATATGTTTAGGACATCTCTAACTGGGACACAAATGTTCGGCCGCCAGCGGACTCTGGGGGACGCAACATGGGGGAAATGAAACAACAACAACAGGACAGACCGCCACATGAGGGACGCGCTACAACAACGGGCCGGTTGTGGTTAGGAGGAGAAGAACGGGGAAAGGAACTGCCACACACGGGACCCCATCCCCGGTCTCTGGGGTGAAAGTCCTGTGCTGTTTGACCCATCCACCACCCCAACCAACCTCCTTACGTGGATTTTTGGCTTTTCTATACTACTTGATACCGTAATCATGTTCATGCTTCCCATTGAAATAAATTACTTTAAAATGTGTGCTCGCTACCACGAAGAAAATTAGAAAATCGTGTCCCTGTACAGGAACCAATACATTACATAACGTCACCATTTCACAAACTGCCATTGAGACCGAGCTGGTATACATAAGGATACACAGAACGAATGACATTTAACATGTTTCCAGCAATGTGAGACTATATAGACTATAGACTATATATTAGCCTGGATGTCAAACTTAGAATTAGGCAACGTTGACAGTTGGGGTGCAGGTGAGAAAACCCAAGTCAAGAACAGCAGTCTTGGGTGTTCCACTTCTACCTTCTCTCTACAAGGTGGCATGGTGCTTCAACGAAGTCACAGTATACTTCTGACTGATAAGTCAGAATTCACACTGAAAGGTGCTTGTCTGGTAAATGTGGGGTCATTGAAGGTAATTGAACAAACACCTAAAGGTGTCATGTTGTAAGGAAAGTCATGACAGATGGTACTCTGACATTTCCAACTTAGTCACGCTGTATTCTCCCTATTTTTCTTGAATTTTTTCAAGCCCAACCCATTCCAATTCGGTATCACAAGCTATTCTTTTTGTAACCGGGACATTTTGCAACACATCAGTACACACTCTTTGGCCCCCCCGCCACAGCATGTTTTTATTTCCTTTGTTCTAAACAAAGGACTTATTGAATTAGAAATGCTCACGAGAAATCGGGGGGGCCTTCTAGGTCAGAGCAGTGCGATGGGAAGTGTAAATACAGTGAGGCAAATCACGTTAGGATGCACTCAGTGCTCATTCGCTGACAGTGTGAAATAAAAGCAAGGTGCAATAAGATCTGTGCAAGGAGTTTGCTGAAGGTGAGCCGTGGGAGCAGCGTAATGAGCCAAAGATCCACATGTGATCGACTAAGAGGCTGCTAATTTGATTTCAGCCCTCCTTAATGAGTTACTCAGCACTCAGATGGTGGCAGGGGAGAAACAAAAAAATGAAAGTCAAATGAAAACCTGGGGTCACTTGCTTTCAAATCAGCTGCCACTTCAAAGGAGAAACACAATGCGGGAGCCAGCGAGCGGCCGACAAAAAAAAAGTTTGTTTCTTTTCTGACTTCTGTTTGCAGAGCGCAATTAATTAAAGCGCATCAAGCGAGCGCAAGAGGATGACAGAAAGTCTATCACGTCCCATTTTCATTTGCAGCCTCGCCGATGCTGTCGAACGGCCAGATAAAAGGAGGGACCACACTGAGCAGGTTGCAGAGACAGGAGCCAGGTTTCATTTTTCAATTTCACCACAAGAGACCTGCAGCGAACAGACAAACTGGATGGGAAAAAAAAAAACTTACTTCAATTTCCAGAGAAGAACTTGTAATTTATTAGAATCTGTCACAGGGAAATTCAGAGTGCAAGAATAGGAATCCATTTACTACGTTACGTGACACTGGCAGCTACACACTACTTCTTTTCTAATGATCTGGCAGGTTTGGACATTTGTAATGTCCAATCACACAAATGCTGTGTACACATTTTAAAGCAGGGCCTGCTAATTTTTTTTTTTGGTCAATTTCTTTCTCATACTCAGTCATAAAAACATTTATATACACAGCCTCCAATTGAAAACATCACTGCGCTTAGTTTAGTCTGGGTCGGCCCTTGCATCTTTAGTCTATTTTCCACCATTTTAGTTTTAGTTTACCTTTATTGTCTCCAGAGGGAGCGTTTTTTAATTTTTTTTTTTCTGTGCAAATTTTACAAACGTGTTATATTAAACAATTCAACATCATACATCATACACAAAGAAATGTGTTTCCATCCAGGGAACATTACAACCTGAACAAAAATCAATTAAAAGAAGGTCAAAAACAATAAAAAATACATAAAATACCACACAAAGATGAAATGGAATGAAGGCTATATAATCACATTTTCTTACAAAAGTATGGCAGGAGATCAGCTATATAGTTTTGTTATTATTAATAATTTGGAGTAAAAAAATGAGTAAATGCTGGCTGAGAATTAGAAATTTTTGCTTTATGGATATGAAACTTCCCCTGCAGAATAAGTAGGTTGTATTGTTTTTTTTTGTTTTTTTTATTGTAATGAAGAAAAAAATCTTTGGCTTCCAATTGAATTTCATGATTCTTTTGAATATTTAAATAATTTTCAACTTTTTTTTCCCCAGAACTGCCAGAAAGGAATAGATGTATTAGTATGTAATAGTTCTCCAGAGGGCGCGGTGTGAAATGGATTAAAAATGCCTCAATGAGGTCACTTGAGTGAGTTTTGTTTGGGGCTGAAGACAACAAGTCTGAAAATTACAAACCAATCTGGGGGGTGTGGATTTAATACACATATTGATATTAGATACATGTGTTGTGCACCTCCTTAGAGCTTTGTAATACAGCCGTCACTTAGTTATGCACAAAGAAAATATATCTGTTTAAGAAACGGCAAAACAGAAAAGATTCCCCTAATGTCAGATGTCTAACCCCCACACACACACACACACACACACACTGTTTGGGGCAAAAAGTGACACAACCACGCCTTACAGCCATGATAATCACAATAGCAATCATGTTGTCAAATAGGAATAAAATGAGAGTCCCGACTTGATTGCTTGGGCCCTGATGGATATTATAATACCAGCAGCATAATTCTATAGCTGAAGAAAACATACTAAATGTGTAAAGCCAATAGACATTCAGTGTGTTTCTAATACTCGTATTCTTGCTCTGTGCGGAAGCCTTTCCCCGGTAAGTTGCTGTGTAATAGACACATGAAAGCTGATATGTGAAAGTCAATGAAGCCTCCTAAACAAGCATCAATAATAGACAGTTGCACTCGCCTGGGCTGAAACACTGCAGGAGGTACGGAGCCGAGTGGAACCAACCATCTGTGGCCCAAACAAAAAAAACCTTCTGAAGCTCTGATCTCTGCCCCCCCCCCTGCCCACCTCCCTCTCTCATCTCCCAGGCACCCACTCTTCCAAGAACCCAATACTTAAGGGACTTTGCAGCTATTTAATGTTTAATGTCCTCTAAAGCCAAAAGAATGCTAATTTCTGTGGCCTGCTACCAATTTTCCTCCTTTTCACTCTCACCCCAAAATTACAAATCTGTTGTCTCCACGGGCCTATTTATCCCCGGTGTTACAGCTGGGGACAATTATGCACAGGAAGCTCACGGGGGACGTATGTTGGGAGCAGCCAGGAAGCAAGTGGCGGATCCATCCTTCAAGGAAGGAGGCGAAGGTCTGCAGACTATTGGGGAGGGGGTGCACCCTGGCCAGGGGGGCCCTTCTCGGCCGTTCCTCGTTGAACTCCCACCAGTACCTCGTCACCACCGTGGCCTGTGAAGATTAGCCTGAACAAGACATGAAGGGATTTGGAGAAAGAGGGGATGAAAGAATGGGAGAAAATGAGAAGCAACCCTGGCCTTTCTCTCTGTTTACCCTCTGTCCTCCCCTCCCTACTGTGCACAGCACTCGAGTGCTTCAGAAAACCCAAGCCAGCATACTTCCGGTCAGAAGACAACGTCTTTCTTTGTCTTTCTCAAGCTTTCTCAATCTTTGACAGTTTTGTTTTGTTGGAATTAAAATTGACCGTGCAAAGAGCATTTGGTTTGTCTGCACATCAGGGACGCATTCTTTTAGACTTAATGGAAAGGAAGACAAAAGGCCTTCATTTACAAACAACTTCTTATCACCGCTTCGTTGTAGCACAGTGATGAGAAAAACGCCCTGCATCCGACAACGGCCTGAAGATCGTTTTAGAATCCCAATAATTGCGGACATATTCATATACATATTTATACATCATGTTCTAATGTTAAAATGTGGACCAGTGAATCATTAAGATCACCTGTATCAGTGGATGGCTGCCTTACCTATAGGCTAGTAAGCATCATAAATGCTTTTTATGTTGGATTCATGTAATTATAAGTATACTCCCAGCCTTTTTCCAGGTCCCCGTGTTGAAGATCTCTTCTCGAGTGGTTATAGTGAGATAATTGAGTCGACTGCTTCCTTCTGTACCACACAATGCACAGCTGACAGCACTAACAACATCTGCCCAGGACCCCAGTGATTAGACATATTGACTTCCTGCCTTTCTTCACCACAACTGCTGAGGTCCAACGCCTTTGAAGTGTGAACTTCTGGCTAGCTCCCGGTTGGTATTCTTCACAAGGAGCACGTTAGCCTCACAAAGCCACTAGCATGGCTGTAGACTTGTGTTCAACGCTATATGGCACAAGGCCACAGAAATTCAGCCAAATAGAACGTTTGGCATTGTCAAAAACATGTGTGACATGTCTTTCAAAAACGTTAAAGACTACTTTTTTAAGGTTTTCCGTGTTTCACATTTCACAACTAACGGAATAAGTTGAGGTGGAAAAAAACAGACATTCAGTAGTTTGACCATCAAAGAGGAAGATTGAAAAGTAATGTGTGGAAAATAGAGAGGCGAATGGATAGATATGTGTCTCTGACCCATGAGGTGACTATCAAAAATGTAACAAAATGTTGCCGAATGCGTGGAAATGGCATTTCTATGACCACATCAGGGTTTTATTTAATGGAGAAATATCCAATCCTGTGGAACTCCTTTATAATATTTTTTACTGGTTTGTGTCCAGGGAACTCCACAACAACATTTAAAAAACGTTTCATAGCGAGTCACACTGCTTTACTAATATGTTCCACATCACCAATATTGTAAAGAAAACTGCTGCATGCAAAAAAACGTAATGCAACACAAAGAATGTGCTGGGATGTAGAGCATGTCCATGATGGGTGGTGTTAGTCATATGAGGACAGATAAGGTTATGGAGGCTACATGACTGATAGACTAGGAAGAAAACCCTTACTGCTCCAATAGGTAGTTATGAAAATACATCTATACCTCAATATCATCTCCTGACGTATGTTTAACTCCCTGAGAAGTCATACAGCTTCTTCATCAACTGATACAGACTGAATAAATGAATGAATGAGGAGATGAGAGAGCGCTGTGTCAGAGGGAGGAGACTGAGAGAAGAAAACCTGCTCCCGACCAGGTTAGGTTCACACACTCAGTTACCATAGTAACTGCCTCTGAGGTTAAGTGACCTCTCTTTCTGAAACGGGCTGGAGTTCCTCCTCTCTCTCAGGTTTGATTAACCTCTCTTTGTGAGACATCTTCCTTCATCTCAGGGTTAACTAACTCAGAGTTTCCACTAAACCTGCTCTCTGAAAAGGAGCCCAGAAAAGAGAGGTTACTGTTGTGGCGGTCTCAAGAGAGAACGACCTTGCACGCTTGCTACTGGCGTCTCTTCTACAGAAAGTCACCATCGCCTGTCGCATTCATGTAACAAAAATAAAAAGCAGCTTATGGGTCTGAAAAGTCGCCAAATCTAGTGATAAAGTTGCTAAGCTGGCAACACACCAAACAGTGGGGTTGGAATATTTCTGTGTCCCATAGTCTTTGTGTTTTGTGCTTGTGTGCATCGAGGTGCATTGTGGGAAGGCTGACTGATAACCATCCTCTCAAGGGAAGCAGGTCGAGGTGGCATTTATCTGAGGGGACTCTTTTGTTCTTGAAATGTCCCCCGTGCTTTCAATAATTCAGCAGGCAGCCCTTTTCTTCTCTTTACTTCCCCTCGACACGATGCCAACATTTACCACCTCGGGGTTAAATATGTGCTCGCCTCTACGC
This sequence comes from Percina caprodes, assembly GCA_013375575.1. Classification (NCBI taxonomy): domain Eukaryota; kingdom Metazoa; phylum Chordata; class Actinopteri; order Perciformes; family Percidae; genus Percina; species Percina caprodes. Next base: position 280,312 of record JABXJD010000238.1, on the reverse strand, counting down.
CCCCAGCAGAAGCAGACAGAGGAGTCACACATCAATGGGGTGTTATTTACAAGGCAGTGTATTTACTACTGTATGTACACTGCATTGGCTTTCACATCGCGTACCTGGAGTGTCATTATAGGTCGGCTTTCACAGGAAATGTCTCATTGCTGTTCTTTATCCACAATGGGCCACAAAAGACATGAGAGTTGTACTTGACCATAAAGATAAAAATGCATAAATCAGTCTATGCTTTTGAGATCTTTTCTGTGTAATTTATAATTTTGATTTTTCTCTTTGATCATCGTAGTGTTTTTATAAAGCTCCCATCGTGCATAGATGAAAAAGAATGTAGAACAGAATTCATACCATCAAAACAAACTTTCCTCGCAAAAAAAACAACATGACATTGATTCATGACATTGACCTAATCACCCCTAAAAAGAAAGCATCGCATTTTGGGCAGGAAGTGATGATAATAACTTCCTAAACCTAATCATCCCTTAAAGGGTAACTTAACTAGACCCTATTTTTTTAACATGTTTAAGTGTCTAAGTGACTGATAACAATAATCTCTTTTTAAATTGGTATAGAATAAAGCATGACCGAAACAAGCTGCTATTTAACATTATTGGTCAATTTGCGTCCCCTAAAAGTTCTGTTTTTGCCACTGAAAAATTATTATTCTAAGTATCTGACAACATTATGGAAAGGATCCCTACAAAGATAGATCTTTTAATTAAAGAGTAAGACCCTTTTTGTACCAGACTTCATTTAAACAAACAATAATTTGATCATCGTAAAACACAGAAATAAAATAAAACTATAAAAAGCCGTCTTGGTTCATCTTTCCACTGTTCCGACAATCACCACTCTGGTCTGGTTCGAATTAACTCTTAATTCACCCATTTACATGTGGAGATATGCTGCTCTATACATGCTAAAAGTAGTGATTATTTACATGGAGTCTGGTGGAGATATGCTGCTCTATACACACTAAAAGTAGTGATTATTTACATGGAGTCTGGTGGAGATATGCTGCTCTATACATGCTAAAAGTAGTGATTATTTACATGGAGTCTGGTGGAGATATGCTGCTCTATACACACTAAAACTAGTGATTATTTACATGGAGTCTGGTGGAGATATGCTGCTCTATACACACTAAAAGTAGTGATTATTAACATGGAGTCTGGTGGAGATATGCTGTGCTATACAAGCTAAAAGTAGTGATTATTTACATGGAGTCTGGTGGAGATATGCTGCTCTATACACGCTAAAAGTAGTGATTATTTACATGGAGTTTGGTGAAGATATGCTGCTCTATACACGCTAAAAGTAGTGATTATTTACATGGAGTCTGGTGGAGATATGCTGCTCTATACACGCTAAAAGTAGTGATTATTTACATGGAGTCTGGTGGGGCCAAAATGTGTTGGTTTAATCTCTTGACTCGGCTGAAAATTTGATTTAAAAATTGAAAGAAAATCGCAAAGTACAGTGCATTGCAAGCTATAAGAGCAAATGTCAGGTACATGCTGTACAATAGGAAGATAATGATTTTGTTACTGAGCTACAACATGTGTTACATATGTAAAAAATAATAGACAGGAAGGGTAAATATGTTGATGCAAAGTCAATCAGCAACTAAAATATATTTAACAAGATGACCATAGGGGAACAACTATAACTGGACAACTTGTTTGAAACTGTCATCATCAATGGCACACCAATAACTGCATATCTGATATTGCCAGCATATGAGGGTCATATACACCATCAGTTTTATAAATCTATTTCCCTGGAGAAGAGAGAGCACTGTTTCAAAGTCATTTGGGAAGGTGACACATTGAGCTTCGACTTTACACACACACACACACAAACAAACACACACACACACTCTCTCACACACACACACACACATACACACACAGTGAATGTCCCATGTGGGATTTGGCGAAAGACCCCACCTGTCCCAGGGAAGACACGCCAAGATAGAGTGATTTGCCTCTCACTCTCATTTCCCCCAAGGCCACAATGTGTGTGTGTGTGTGTGTGTGTGTGTGTGTGTGTGTGTGTGTTCTCCAGGGCAATCAGGCTCTGTGTTCCAAAGGATATGGGCTCTCGGAGGGTCGGAGCGGCCTACCTGATGACCGCGTATATCATCAGCCATGAAGTGGAGAGGAAAGGTCGTATGTAACCATCTCAGATGTTGTTCAAAATCAATCTCGGAGTCGGCTGCACCCGCAGACCAAAATAGAGACTGATTGTTTGGTTGTGTTGTGCAGCTGTGTGTCATTGCTTGTATGGGCTGTTGATTTGTTTTGCCACGAGATTGATGTCTGAAAGCACTTTTCTATGGCTGAGTAGAGGAAATACTATATGGGTCAAAGATTTAAATTACTGCTTCAAAGCTCCAAGAAGATAACCAATTGATATATTTAAAAGTAGTACATTCCTGGTGGTAAAAGGAAACCGGCTAAGTTATTCAAAGGTCAGTCCTGACCCTCTAAACAGGAACAACAAAGTCATGCTAAGAGCTGAGAGAAAGCAACCGATCTCAATTACATGACAACACGTGGCAACCTGTAAGCAGAAAAATCAATCATCAGAAAAATCAATGCGATCAAATTGGTATATTGAATTGATTTTAGACATTTTAAGGTGTTTCCATTCAATCTCATTTCAATAAGTCAGAATTGTACATTAGTATACTATCATTTACACCGTGAGTATTTTTGAGTAGCCTATACATGAGTATAATTTTGTCATTTATAACATTTTATCGATTGTTTTGTTTCCTGACAGAATTGGGCTGCCATACCACTGCGACGCTTTGTGCTACAGGATGCCAAAAAGGAACAAAACAAGTTGGGCGTTAACATACAGGACTTTCAAGCCAGGGAAACTTCCCGGGAAAAACTAAAGGCTTTCATCCAGGAAATGTGTCTTCTAACCCAAACCACCATCTTTTTCTTAATCTTAAACTAGTCGTTTGGTGCTAGATCTTAGCAAAACGCTCCAATTTTGTGGACTAAATTTAACCGTAATGTCCTCTGAAATGACTGGCACTCCCTGGTGCTCTTTACCTGGCTCGAAGTGACCTATTCTCGGGTAACTGAACCACCAACTGCCGCTGGTACTAACGGAGGTCTGTGGCCGGCGTGTCAAAGCTCTGTAGCTGCTTAAACAACTAGCAACTGCCGCTCGGCGTCATGGAGCCCGTGGCTAGCCCGTTCCTAATTTCGTAGGATTTCATACGTTTTGGAGTGCATACATTTTCACACGATATCATACGGACCAGTTCATGACAACGCATTAGAGATGTTCTGATAACGACACCAGTCTCAGATTCTGCCCAAAACGCTGGTATTAGTATCGGAAAGTACTGGAGTTTATGCACCGATCCGAAAAAAAGTACTTTAAAGTAGTTTTATTTAGGTATTTTTCCCTTCACTGTGATGACTGACTGTTAAACTGGATATTCAGAGAAAGTTCTATGGAAGTTATTGTTTGTGTTTTTTCCTATTTTCTGTGTGGAAGACACACTTAACGACACCACGTGAGCTTGATTAAAAAGAGAAAACAACTTAGCATCAACGTTCGTAAGCTACAAAATGATGTTAGCCGTTAGCAGTGAATCAAGTTGACTTTTAGTTCACCTTGACAGTCAACTCATGTCATGGGAAACACAAACTCAGAGAATGGAGGCTTAGAATACAGTGGGCTTAGTATCATTATAATAATGCATATACATTATACACAAAATGATTTCTTTTGCAATTTGGAAATACTTTTTGCTTTAAACCAGAAATGCACTAAGTAGTAGAATGGAGCGAATGTCTTCCTGCAGCTAGTTGAAAAGGTTAATGTCCATGTAAGGATTTCAAGATGCGAAAGGTAAAAAACTAGTCTGTGTTAATCTATTTTGAGCTAAGGAGTTCTGCTGTAGGAATATCAAGGCATCGTGAAACTAACCCCAGAATTCTGAGCTATTTTCAGAGAATAGTGCTCGTCAGCCCATTAGTCAAAACCGCGTGCATTTCTAATTTACAAAAATGTATTGATACTGCAAATTTGGAAATGTCTGCTGATCCATAGATAAAAACCACCTCACCTTTGTAGTAATGGCCCTGCGGATCAGCGCTTAAGGAAGTTTTCTCAGAACTGTTAGGGTCTTTCTAGTTACACAGTTCAGTGTTTTCCCCTATGATAATGGTCCAAAATTATGTAAAACGTGTGCCAGGCCCCCCCTAAAGCAGTGATCCTAGACCCTGCAATGGATGTTTCAGTACAGACTGTCTTCACAGCTCCTGCAACTGGGAGGTAATCCACCGGGCTCTTTGTTCCCTACTGCATTTTTCACAAAAAGTCATAAAAATGGTGCAGATCGACTGCCACAGTCACCATACTGTAGGCTACACTTGTCTGGTGGGGCGAAATTAGCGTTAGACTGCTGTCGGCGCAATTCATCCCGATGGCTCATCTGTCACTGGAAGCTAACGCTAACAGCAGGCAGGTCACCGTGCTGATCGTCCTCCAAAGAACAGAGAGGGCTGCTCTCATCATTAAAGTGATAGATTTGCTCTCTCCACCTCTTTCTGCTTTCCCCCCCCCTCATCTGTCAATCTGTTGCACTCTGCATGACAGAGTCACCCTCCTCTCCTTTCTTCTATTTCTCCTTCCATTGCCGTCGTCCACAGCCAGCCACCCCTTTTGTCTTATTGTGTCTTGTCATTCTCCCTTATACTGCAGCCCTCGTTTGTGAGCTGAAGTCGCAGACAGCCAATGGCATCCCTGTCCTAATTATCTATCAGCTGGATGAAGGCATTTAAGATAATGTATGATTAAAGCAAACAGAGGAATGGGGCTTATGCGTGTCGTCCCGGGAGCCAAAGGTGACATCATTAGCCCGTGTTCACAGGCCCGAGCCCGGGCAAGGAGGTAGAGAAGGAGGAGCGGGGCGACAGGGGGTGTCTGAGTGGACGTGGACGAGTCATTAAAATGAGCCGTCATTCATTATGAATGAGCTGTACATCCGTCTGTTCCAGCTTGTAATTCCAGCCCCTCTTTGAAGTGAAAGAAAGGACAGAGAGTGAATGCAGAGATAGCCAGAGACATGTGAGAAAAGAGAAAGGGAGAAGGGAAGATACTTTCCTGCTCTTTTGCTTCCTTATTCTTTCCATCTTCTTCCCTTTCTCTTTGTTGCTGTCTATTTGTGGATGCCACGGCTTTTCATTCAGCACCATCACGGTTCAAAAATGTCAAATGTCCAACACTTTCTGATCAAGTATCTACAAAACCAAATGACATTATCATCAGCATCCATTGTACTTGAGCTAATTAGCTAATCTTAGCACAGGAGAGCCTGGTGCTGTGGAAATGACACATGCCTTTGGTGTGGGGGATCTGGGTTCGATTCCCACTGCAGTACATCAACCAATGTGTCCCTGAGCAAGGCACTTAACCCCTAGTTGCTCCATGACGTGCGACCTCTGACATACATAGCAATTGTATGTGACTTTGGCTAAAAGCATCACCTAAATGACATGTAATAATAAATAACTGCAGGTATGTGTTGCTATTGGGAGCATGTTAGCATGCAGACCTTAGCATTTAGCTAAGTTAAGGCTTGGCGATATATAAGGCTAGATATGGTCTTAAATTTGGATAATGTAATATTGTGTCACACAAGTGTTTCCTGGTTTTAAATGCTTCATTACAGTAAAGTAAGTAGTCAAGTGTCAAAACTGGTGGTAATATTTTGTGAAAGTACACATAGTCAACCCTAATCACAATTTGATATTTTCCACAATGGACCCCTAGATTGCATCACCCAATCTCACACTAAATGTACTGTAAATACCTTAGATGTGACATTGTTTGAGAACCCCCCCCCCTGTCTTTCTGCATCTCTCATTATGTAAGAGCTCTACTGTATGAGAGACTAGCCCAAGTTTTTTTTAAGCAGCACCAGCTTTGAATTATTGGCACACTTACTGACTTTAGGACTGTTTACTGTACAGTAAACAAGACAAATGGAGCAATCACAGGCATTGGGCAGAACATGCTCAAAAGTTAGTTTGCCTCTAAGAAAACCTCCCATGGAGCTCACTCACAGTCTTTGTGTTTCTGTAAGGTGTGTATTGTGTATCCAGTTCACACTCCAACATTTCATCCTCTTCAATTACTTGAGCTGTGGCGCGGAGACACAAGCTCTCGGAACAAACCGATTCTCTCCACCAACAGAGACATTACACACAAACAATAAAGCAGTGATAATCAATTGTTTGCGTTGCACATTTGTCATTTTAATGAGCAGCCAAAATGGTAGAAGTCGTCAAAGACAAGGGTGTCATTACCATTCATGGCTATACACACACACACACACACACACACACACACTACACATTCACACACCAAATATAAACCAATGCACCTCATTTGGAAATACCTTGGCATTTCAGCCCTTATCACCTTAATGCTTGTGTTGCCAGGAAACAGTAAAACAAAATAGCAAGATTCACTGTATGAAACAAATGGACTTCTAAAAAAAGATTTGGCTTTTGCTCTATTGCAGGACATGAATTAATGAAAGCAACATTAATAAAGTGATGGATACAATTTGATTAAATATACATAATTTCAGGAGCAGGGCCACACCTCAACCACTCATCTGGCATTCCTAAAAAATACCCACCTAAGCCTCTCCTTTCATTCGCTCTGACATTTTTCACCCCTCCCTCCAACCCTGTTTCTTTCTTCCTCTCCTTTAGGTCCTGAAGGGAGTCTGTCGTGCCCTGGATGCCACGGCGGATTCCTCCCCGAAGCCTCCCCACAACAACGTCAGCAAACGGATGACTTCGAGCAACTTCATGCACACCCACAATTCAATTTTTTTCAGCAGTGACGGCAATGCCACATCAAGAGCAACTAGCTGGATGAAGGGTACTTTACAATTGACTTTGAGTTCCTTAGCGTCTACCAGTTTTTATCAGGTGCAAGTGAATGCACCATGAGTTTAACAAGGGGCACCTAAATCTCAGACTATTATCTCAGACTCAAGCAGTTGCCATGGTGTCTGGAAAAGTGCAGCTACAGGCTACCGCTAAGCCAACATTACCCTGTGTCTTTAGCTGCATGCTACCAGCTGGTAAGCTAACGTTACCCTGTGTCTTTAGTTGCAAGCTAACAGCCTGTAAACTAACGTTACCCTGTGTCTTTAGCTGCATGCTACCAGCCTGCAAGCTAACGTTACCCTGTGTCTTTGGCTGCAAGCTACCAGCTGGTAAGCTAACGTTACCTTGTGTCTTTAGCTGCAAGCTAACAGCCTGTAAACTAACGTTAACTTGTGTCTTTAGCTGCATGCTACCAGCCTGCAAGCTAACGTTACCCTGTGTCTTTAGCTGCGTGTTAACAGCCTGTAAGCTATCGTTACCCTGTTTCTACATCTGCAAGGAGTTGACCAAGCGTGTGTTATATGACGCTAAAGGAGACGACCAAGCGTGTGTTATAGGATGCTAAAGAAGACCTTTAGCTGCAATAACAACAATAAAGGCACCTGACCAAGTGTCTGTATTTTAAGAGATGGGAGTGAGAATGTGTTGAACTCCACAGTAGTGGAACCAATTTAAATTATCCATGTCCTTTCATACTTTGCAATTGGAACTGCAAAAATGTACCAATCTTTTACCATTTTAGTTCATATCGAGACACACCTGCCCAGGGACGATGGGAACACAGTAGAGATCCCTGTTTACAAGGGCTCTTCTAAGTTCACTTCAACCTTTAAAATGCAGAATTTGCTTCCTTTTCTCAGTCCAATGGTTTGGTTTCTGCTGAGGCGAGCACAAAAACCCAGCAGCCGACATGCCCGACGAGAGAACCAGAGAAAATGAGGTAATCCCCATTAGAAGATGACAGCGTTTAAAGCCAAACAGAAGACACAAGAGCAGCTGGATCTATCTGCCTTAATGAACCCACGCAGCAGTCTCGGCCTGAGCTTGCAATTATTCTCCCTTTCCTCGTATTTCCATATATTTGTCTTTACTTCACATCAAATACGGCGACGGTTCGCCCTCCATCATCCTATTAGTTTGCGTAACCCCTGACCTCTCCCAGCATTGTGTTGACAAAACATGATGTATGCTTTGTGGCATGCGGTTCAGAACAGCACGGGCATTTGGTTACACATTTCACAAGTGTTTACTATCAGGAGGCCAATTATTGCTAATGGGAAACTCGCTCTGGATTATTGTCGTCATGTGCTCATATCTGACATTTTGAGCTTTCGTTATACGTTTCCAGCCTCGCTGTGATAGAAAGATAGAGGTTATCATCGCTTCCTTACTTTTTGCAAGCCATCCTGCCACAGTGGGCTGTGGGATGGTTGTCTTACCTTTTCTTCCTTTGATGAACATACATTACAGAATGCTTTTACACACATTAGGATTTGTTGACAACAAGAATAAGATTACACCAGCCTTATCCTTCAAAAGTGTGTGTCCACCAGGGTATCACCGTACAGATGATATCTGTAGCTAGCTGAGCTCATAACGTGTGTACAAAGACTGCTTAGGGAAACAGTACGTAAGCAGCAGTTTCAGTTTTAGGTACAGTAGACTACTGCATAGATGACCAAAAACCCAATAGCCCCAAAACACACTAACTGTAGTTAAAGATAATCTTCCTTTTTTTTTCTTCAGCCTGGAACATCTTACTGGCCATCCCTTATGACCGTATGACCTAAATCAGGTGTATGGCGGGCGTACGCCGATTCCTGTGCAAAGCTTGGCATTTATCAGTTTGAATGTGAGCGTAGGCTGCGAAAAAATCTCACGTGTGGTCTGACCTCGTGTACGCAGGTTTTCGAGTCAGTGTGGACTTGCAGTGCGGCATGTAACAGAAAAAGTCATCAGCTGATCACTTATCGACGATGGCAGATCTGGTTCTTTTAGAAGACCTCTATGAGCCAAGCAACAGTGCACACGGAGCCTACACGCATAAGTCACGATGGACTGGGGGGCGGGGGGAACCCTACTATACACGCCAGAAAAAAGCTGCAACATTGTTTTAGCCTGTGGGGCTAAAAACAATGTAACTTTGTTACACCTGCAGTATGGTTGGTGTGTTTTGGTTTTCCGGGTCTCCCCTTCACTCTTCACAGTGTGTGGAGACGCCCCCTCCCGCTGCTCTCTTCCCACACCTGGCACCAATCCCTAATCAGCGCACCTGCAACTCATCTGCTCCCCAGCTGCCTTTAAAGACCAGTCTGACTTTCCTCTCCCTGCCTGATTTTTGCCCACCAACTGTATGCGATTTCAACAGTTCACTGGTTCCAGTCTAGGTTCTTGTCGTGTTACTAATCTGTCTGTTCTGTGTTCTAGAAATTTTTCCTCGGACCCAGCACCTCCTCCACCAACCCAGCTTTCTCCAGACCCAGCACCACCATTCCCTGCTCAGCCATCATCGGAGCTACCACCTCAACTGCCAGCCCCTGCCGCTTCGGACGCGCAGTCCCCACTGCCAGCTCCCTCTCAAAATGAATTTAAAAAGATTATTTTCCACCACTCTAGTCTGTGCCTGAACTCTGTCCCCAAGCCAGGCAATGAAATGGTTTGGGTATGAGGATGTGTTGAATTTAATCAATTTTTTTGTCACACAAATGCTTTTGACAGCATGTGCATTGACCAGGGATATCACTAGGATTGAAAGGCAGGGGGGAGGGGAGGCTTAGCCACCCAGGCCATGCAGAAATGTTGCACTCCCATCTTTTGTTACAGTAATAGAACTACAATTATGTCAATAAACCAAGACGGTAACTACTAAAAAGCGACAGATTAACCCGTTCTCATCCCATATAGTAAAATACAATGCAAAAATCCCCCTTTGGAGTATGGAATGCAGCGGGCAGGGCATCAGCTTGACCGCTGAGCTGTAAGAGATGACGTAGTATTAAGAGGGACTACAATAGGGAGTAGTTTGACATCCCAAAATAGCATGTCCCCCTAAAGTAGGCCTAACAATGTCATAGCATAGCCATCCTAGATGCTGAACTGTTTGTCTGTTTTTCTTTGTCCCTGTATGTGTGCAATGTGAATGACAGGACGGGTTTGTCTTGTGCTCCACTCCGACGTTGTAAATCAATCCCACACACGACATTCGGCAAGAAAATCTAACAGTTCCCAAGGTATGGTGAACTCATTCCCTCTGAAAGGGATAGGGTTTCCTTCCATCGCGCTCCGAGATCTCCAAGCTCGTCTTTGAAAAGCTCCCATCTGACAGATCTCTTTCCATCAGATTTACAGATTACCCCTATCCTGGTTCGGCCTCTTCTTGGCACCAAGTGGCACTAAGGAACAGCTGTGTAGGACTAGATCAATGACATCTGCCTGTTAATCATGATAGGGTGGCTTTCATTTAGTACATGGTCTACACTGTTGTTCTCTTAAATAGTGTTGGTCATGCATCCTTACCAGTGTTTCGGGACTAAATGTATCGTGAGAGTTCAGTGCGTCTTCTTTTTCTTTAATAATCCAATAATTCAATATTCCAGTTATAGAAAGCAATGGGCACGCTGCTGATTTTACACCTAAAGTTTAGGGGTGCATTGAAATGAAAAACCAAATATGATAACTTAGAAGAAGGCCAAAACTCAAATGCGTTTTTTTTTTAAACTTTTTTTTCGCTGTAGGTGCTTTTGAATGGAGCAGAGTAGTACCTAGAATCATAATCATTAAGTATTGACTTTTTTTTATAGTGCTTCCACACTGCCAACATTTATACAATGTTTGCACCGTTTACTCTATGCTGGTTGCTTTTTGTTGCGTCATAAAAACGCAGTTGTTTGGTAAAATGCATTCAGTCTTCTCTCACTCGGCTGGACATCAAAAGTGCGTATTTTGCTATTTTCAAGCAACTAATTTTGGTTGTAGAACATTTGGTGCATCCCTAATAAAATACAGTTCACCTTTCAGGGAGTATAACCTCTACCGTATGATGAATGTACTGGCGGACTGTTATTTTTGACTACATTAGTTAGAAACTGCCAACTAAGTGTGTGTTAAGTAGACAAAAACTGGTTTTCAACTGTGTAAAGTTGAACAATAACTACATCTACCTCTAGATTGATACCAAGATTACCCGGGGATCTCCACTGTCCCTACAATCTGCAAGGGCACAGTTTACACACACACACACACACATTTATTAATTCCATCTCTGGCGTGAACGTGAAATTGCAAGGGCACAGGGGTGGTGATGCTCAATTAGCCTGGTCGGGGTGTGTGTCAGGGTGAATTGAGTGACGAGCCACGGTGACCAGATCTCATCACACAGACTCAGTGACAGGAAGGCCACACTCCCCCACCTGTCTCCCACCACATAACCGAGCGCTAATCAGACACACATTCCCATCATCAGTCTGCCAGGGTTACACAGGACAGACCACATTAGAATGAAAGTCAGCAATATGCAACTTTGTTGCATATAAATAACCAAATAAGGAAAGACTCTGTCTGAAGACTGTATGCCCATAGCTAAAGCCATCTATTTGACAAAAACTGATTTTGTAGTTACAGTTTGCCTGATTTAAATAAATTGTATTTTGTGTTAGAGATTTTCAAGGTTGAATTGACCGGCGTACATAGTATGAGGACAATAAAAAATCCATTATTGAATCAGGTAGTCACAAGTCTATAGTCGCAGAGTTCCATTTACGTCCCTTTCCTCTGTCTTTGTGTTGCCGTTGTAACCTCTGGTGGATTTCTGAGGACTATGGTTACCTGGTCCTCAGATCTCTGCAGGGTAAATCCAGACAGCTAGCTAGACTATGTGTCCAATTTGAGGACTATGGTTACCTGGTCCTCAGATCTCTGCAGGGTAAATCCAGACAGCTAGCTAGACTATCTGTCCAATCTGAGGACTATGGTTACCTGGTCCTCAGATCTCTGCAGGGTAAATCCAGACAGCTAGCTAGACTATCTGTCCAATCTGAGGACTATGGTTACCTGGTCCTCAGATCTCTGCAGGGTAAATCCAGACAGCTAGCTAGACTATCTGTCCAATCTGAGGACTATGGTTACCTGGTCCTCAGATCTCTGCAGGGTAAATCCAGACAGCTAGCTAGACTATCTGTCCAATCTGAGGACTATGGTTACCTGGTCCTCAGATCTCTGCAGGGTAAATCCAGACAGCTAGCTAGACTAGCTGTCCAATCTGAGTTTTCTGTTGATGACTAAAACTACTTTTGAACATTCATATGTTCCACCAAAACAAGTTCCTTCCTGAGGCTGTTATGCAGTGCCATCATGGCTCCATCTGGCGCTTAGCACCGCCCATTAAGTTTGTGATTGGTTTTAAGAAATGCCAATAAACCAGAGCACAATTTTCTCCCCTCCCAGAATGCTGTGGACTATCCAGACCCTACTCCACAGTGCTATGGAATGGAGACTTGGTAGTATGCCAGCACTACACATATATGTATATGAGAGACCCTGACTGTGCAGAACTGTAAAATAACCAGCAGTCTGATTTGAATAGGGACTCAAATGGGGAGACAGTATGGGTGTTATGTGGGAGAGTAGACTTTGTAAAAAAAAAAAACTTTCATCAGCCTCCAAAAAAACCTGCAGGCAATCCAGAGATGACTCGCAAAGTAAAAAGAAAGTTACAGGAGTAAGGAGAAATAAAGATGAGAATAAGAAATGTGCCATTCACTTTCCAGAGTGGTAAGAACAGGGGTGAGAGGCTGGTCAGATATAACACGGGTATACTAAGGTTGGAAGACAAAGCAGATCCAATACATTTCATTACATTGGGTACGAGCTGTCAGGGACACAATGGAGCACCTCATTTAGTCCCTAGTCTAATTCACATTAGTGTGGAACCTATCAGTTCAATTTGGATTTTAAAGGGGCGTTATCAACGGTGCAGACCAACCGCCCAGTGGACGCAACTGAACAGACTTCCAACCAATCAGAGCAACGGAACACTTTGAGTGACACATGCAAGTTGGGGCTGTGCTTGGTTTCTTTAAAAGCAGGGAAACGGAAAATAGAAATTTTCTCAAATTTCATACAATCACAAACAGTTTCCTTCTCTTATTGGTCTGGCGGTGGGAGCAAGCTAGTAAAAAATGAAAAAAAAGGTCCCGTGTGGACTAGTGCATATTTCTTGCAACTTGCATTGTTTCTCTGTTTTTAAACATATTGTTGGAGTGGTATGGAAATGCAAATTGTTATTTGATAGACGTAGGGGTAGGCTAAAGGAAGCCCATTTGGAAAGGCAGCTATATTTGCACATTTTGGCAATTCAAAAGTGCTGCTCTTTAAAACATTAAAGCACAGTTTAATCATCAGTTAAAGGGAATGTAAAAACAGCCTAAATATAATAAGGTATGAAATCCAAGAATACAAGTTACAGTAGAGTGTAGGAAATGAACTATTCCCAATTGAACACACCTATGACCTATAGCGTCATGGGCTTAATCAAACACATCCATACGCACGCACGTATTGAATGTGAGAGACAGCTAGACAAAAACAATTCTGTTTGTCCTGATTCTTATTAGTCTGGGGCACCACACACACACCCCCACCCAATATACTTACAAAGGCACATTTGAGCCATTTGCGGCCTTAAAAGTCAATGGATGGTCACATATTCCACACATGGCTTTCCCATCAATCCCACCCTCCCTCGCTTTCTCGTCTTCTAATTTTCCAACAATGGTGGCCAAGGTTGACGCCACCTACTGTCCCATCTGTTAGGCATGGGGTGGGGTGACTGGTGTCTGTCTCCAGGGATACCATTTCCGATAAAACTTAGGAAAGGAGACGACAGGAAGAAAGCAGATCTAGGATGGTAACAAAGTAGCATCCCCCCACGCTTACACTCTCTCCATCTGGAATACTATAACTGGCACAGCCATGCGCACATGGTCAGAGTTAGGTCTCAATATGTCTGGCGGCTGACTAAATGGATGGTGTACGGGTCTGTGTCAAAAAGGATTCCAGTGTAGTGGAGTGGCTATGAGACTCTAGGTGCAATGGTGCAAGCCAAAGGGGTCGAGAAGGAACGCTTTAAAAATGTAATTTGTCACAGACTACCTGGTTAAAACTATAACCTGTAATATGATATAGCAAAATGGGATGCAGCATTACTTATCCCCTCAGGTTCATCTATTTGAGGGGGAAATTCCCTGCAGCACACACAGTTGCTAGCTTATTGGCGCAGCATCAAACACTCAGGTTAAAATTATGATGAATTGTAAACAATAAAATCAATGATGGCTATATTCCAGGGATTCTCAAACTTAATATTCAAAGGTCCAAATCTGATTTATATACAAGGTCAAAGATCCGGAACGATTGGTCATATGCATTTTACTTTTATTAAACTTGCTGTAACTTACAAGCAATTAGTTTGTTAAGTTAATTCAAGGTTAAGGCAGTCATAAAAAAATTACATTCAGCCTAGTGGTAAAAATCTCTCAGTAACTCTAACTTTAAAAGCAACATAGATGACATATAGCCTGTAAATCCTGCCGTACTGCATAAACAAGGGCTTTGATTGATCATTATACACTACTACTATTCAAATACTGACTGCTTGTGTACTGTTCACCACATTAATATCCAAGAGGCTGGCTTTATGCTTGAGAAACTTTTCCGAATTGCAGTGTATGTAGTCTGGGCGTGTGGCGCCATTGTTTCCCTCAGCCTAGGCACAGTGCAACAGTAAAAAAAGTGATCACAGTCACTATAGTGAGCTGGAACAACACACTGATTTAAGTGGACAGAAAGAGTGAGTGGATGCAAGGTAGGGGTGTGTGTGTGTATAGGTTTGGTTAGAGGCTTTGTCTCTGGGTGTGTCCTCCCTCTTTGTGTTTAATCAACCATTTGATCAAACTGCAGGGTCAACAGCAGAACAGTGAAGCTTCACTGGCTGGACTGTAAGAGTCACTTCACCGGCTCGGTCGCACATCGCTGACGTGTGGAGAGAAAAGGGACTCAGTTTACAGCTTCAGTCATACCGATCTTCTCCTCAGAAGTCAAACAGCTGTTCAGATTGCCAGCAGCCGCATTTGACATGCATCCAGTCATGCAAGCTTACACGCACCATACTTTTTTCACTTTTTTCCCCATTGCGTGGAGGTGTAAATAGAAATTTTGGGGTCAACTTTCATTGTTTATGGATAACTAATAAAAATATAGTTCTTTTTATTGTAGAACAACTTTCACTGAGAAAGAAACACTTCAGTCACATCCAGGGGTGTCACAATACCAAATTTCAATAGCCGGTGCCAATACCAGTAAAATGACACGATTATCGATGCCGATTTCGATACCACGGTAACAAAAAAGGATTTTCTACGATTCCATGTACTTTAACTTGAAACAGGAACTTCTATATTAAAATATTTGAAAAGTATCAAAATGTCATAACAAGACATAAAAAACATGCAATAGAGCATAGCACAACATAATCAAGTGCAGTTAATGATCATAGTGCAACGACTAGTGTCCCAAGACCCATTCCAGCCTTCCAGGCATCTTATCAGAAGGTACCGTGCAACAACAACAACAACAGTGTTTTCTAAAAGTTGCTAGCTTCAGGCTAATTTATTTATTTATTATTTTATGTCATTTCAACACTGGTGTACTCACATTGAATTCTATCGCTAGAGTAACGTTACCCGTGTACTCTCGTTCATATTTTTCCAAAAGATATGAACCGGAAGTAGATGGGCGTGACTTTGGCCACTTGTTGGTGACCTCTTTCTTCTCAATGTATCGACTGGAACACTCTGAAGTGTATCCCGCCCCCCCATCAGTTCTGGAAGAGGCCCAGGTGGTGTTTAATCATTTTAGAACCAGAAGGTACTGTAAGCATCGGTTCTGGTGACATCCCTACTCACAATTCATGCATGTCCACGGCTGGTTCAAGGGGGGACGACAATTCTGCTGGATTTCACTCATTAAGGTATCTATCCATTGCCTTAGGCTTCCTTTGTGTTGGCATATTAACCCTCTGAACCCTAAGGCCATAGTTTATTGTCCGTCTGGATTTATTTTATAAAAAGCTTGTAAAACATCAACCCTGTTGTCTACAGTCAAGATGTGAACATCATTTTTTTCAGTACAAACTGGGTTATTAGAATATTCGGGTTGCAGTGAGGTCACTTGAATGTTAAAAATGGTTGTAGGACCTTAAAGACAAATAAATAAATAAAACGGAACATGAATCTCACAGATATGTATTGATATCACACACAGATCAGTAAAACCTCTAAAACACTCCTCATATGTCTTGGGAGTCACACTGTGAAGAAATAATCATTATAACTTATACAGTTGACAAAATACATACATTTTTTCAAAGAAAGTCAAGACGCTTTTGCCCTCATGACATTTACTTATGCCAATAATCAACATAATAATGTCATATTTACTGATATTACACCCACAGCAATGCTACACAAGCATTTATGTGTCTAAAACAGTTCTACTATTGGCCTTCCATTCACTTTGGGTGACGTTGTCTCCCATATATGGGCATGCACCCCATATATGGAATCCTTGACTTCCGTACATAAAAGGGAGACGACGCTAGCGGCATGAATGAGCGAAAACACGATGAATTATGGACATAAAGTCGATAAATCTTGGATGTAACGGTATGGATTTAATGCTCAACGACCCTGAAAAATGGCACAAGTTCCAGGCTCGATAGAAAATCACCTGTAGAGGCTAGAAAGACCCCGAAGAGACCTCCGTAACTGCTAACTCGTTAGCTTTTAGCTGAAACCATTGGTAAGTATCTAGCTGTTATGGTTATTAAATTATTAAACTATGAATCAGAGGTGCTGTTTTTGCTCGTGGGCGAGTCTCTTGGGTTCAGAGGCTAAAACTTTGAACGTACACATGTTCCACCAAAACAAGTTCCTTCCTGAGGCTATTTTGGAACAACGCAGCTGCATTTCTCTGTGCTTAGTACCGCCCAAGACGATTGTGATTGGTTTAAAGAAATGCCAATAAACCAGTGCAGATTTTTCTCCTATCCAGGAATGCTATGTGGACTAGCCAGGTCCTCGGTCTGGCAATCAAGACTACTACTTCTCCATCTGCAAACTGACCCAGCGTGCACTGGAGGTCACAGGTGAAGATATCTTCATCTGCATGATCCACAACATGAAACAGCAGGAAGGAGAGGCCTTTTCACAGCCATGGCTGATGATGTCATGTAATGTTTCTCCCATTCACTCCCAAGCGTGATAATCTCATTGGTGACAAACTGTCTCAAATGACAAAAGCAGTAACAGAGAGCCATGAAACATTTCCAATCATTTCAGTGTTTAAGCGTTCGATTTTCACGGATTACTGTTGCAGGGCTACGTGTACCCATCCATGTCAAAGCAGATACTTTGATTTTATGCTCTGTGGTTGAAGAATGAAATCTACTTTAGCCAAGGAGGTTGACACACATGGTGTCTGTACAGTGAAACTCATTGCATTTCATGGTCCACCAAGTACAACACTGTCATCAACACATTGGTCCCATGAACAAACAAGATGCATCCCAAAATGTTAGGTGCAATAGCAATCAAACTTAACTAAACAATGCACCTAAATTCTGATTTCAACACTGCTGCTGTGATGCTTGCGGCTCTTTCTGAAAGAACTTATAAGTGTGTCAGCTGTCATGCCGTAGAGAAAGTCAGTCTTTTGTAAAGAGTCCTTCCTTCACCTTCCTTTGCGTGCATCTAGAATCGTAATCGCCTGAGCCCATTTATCAGATTCCAAAGCTCTCTCTAAAGAAACAAAATGAATAGAATACAATAGAATATAATAAAATGCCTTTATTGTCATTATACACAAGTGCAGTACCTGTGCAACAAGATTTAAGCAACCCCTTTACAGTGTCAAGAAAAAGAAAAGAAAAGAGGGGTGATGTGGTGCACAGTCCTGAGAGCTATACTATATATACTATATACCTATAATAATCTATACTTTATTAATCCACAGGGAAATTACTATTTACACTCTGTTGTTATTACACACAGGCCTGAATTACACACACATGCTCAGTACCTATACATGCACTAATGGAGAGATGTCAGAGTGGGAACAGAACAGAAAATAAAAAAGAATAAATATGTACAATATGTTGTCATGTCTCTCATGTTGGGCCTGTGCTCTTCAAAGTCACTGTTTAGCATTTAGATGATTGAAGTGAATCATGACGACACTGGCTTTTGCCAAGTGTAAACACATCTGTCAACCGCTAGCCACAGAGTGTAGCACGACATGTTAATGCAATGTGACAAGCATGGTTCAAAGCCTGGATTGCCTGCGATTGCATTAGTGCCTCCACACCAATGTTGAATGGCACTGGTCAGCTGTGTCAGACCGTATGAATTAAACGGAAGACGACAAACAAAGAAATTGTCACATTTCAATATTACAAGCACCTAGCAGCAAGATATGACTTGCTTAAACAAATGTGTAATGCACTGCCAGCGAAAGACAAAATGGTGATGCAAATACTTCCTGCTGACTTCAAAAAGCATCAAAGGTCCGTGAAGTATTAGGATTAAACACTGGCGAAGAAACGCCACAAAGAGAAGAGTAGGGAGAGACATTTAACAGAAAGCAAAGCCAAGAAGCTGTCCTACAGTTTGATTCAGAACATAGAAGTTAACCAGCGCTGACACCTATCTGGAACACAGTGAGTCTTTGTATTACATATGCATACACTAAAGAAAAATGCAAGCATGCACCGTCACACATATTAAATCTGTATGTCTCTATTGCCCCCCCCAATTCTCAACGAAACCCATTCACTCCAACTTCTTGCATCATCGTGGTTGTATCAATCAAATCAACAATGATGGCAGAAGTGAGGGAAGGCTGGTACTGCAGTAGGGGAAAGAAGCCAAACTGACACAGTACACACAAACACAGTACACACAGAAAGGATTTAGTTCATGAGCCAATAAATCACAATACAGTGTTGGTAATCAATACCAACTGTCCCCTAAAATACAACTGGCCTGCTAATAAAGCTTTCCCGTGGCCCTGCCTGCTGTTAGAGTCAAAGCTTGAGATGTGTGGAAATTTAGAAATATTTTTATATTACATTTTATTAAATGTAAAATGCATGCTTACACTTACTACACCAGCTCCAGTTACAAAGTTTATTTACATTTATTTATTTAAAGTGTTACGGTCACAACAAAATCATTTCTCATCGAGAACACAAGCAACTGTGCAAAGTACCACGCTACGGTTACCTATGAGAGGGCTCACCTCCCTAAATACCGCTATCAGGCAGCACACTTACAATATTACAATAGAGGCTTGGTGTAACAAAGTAGTAAAACTACATCACCAAACACACATTCACCAGACCGCTGCCGGACGAGCCCCCAAATATGTTGAGGCCACAACAAAATAATTTGGCTCAACTTTGTGACCAGCAACATATTAAAGCTATAATGCGTAACTAAAGGGCGCCTGGGGAGCTCCCCTGGTAGAGCACATGCCCATTAATGCATGGATCCCTAAGGTGAGTCCGGGCAGATATTTAGAAATGATGGTCTGGACGGTCGGGTCACATCAGCGCGATAAGGCATTTGTTGTAAAATGGAGCTGCAGCTCCTTTAAGAGAGCTGTGTGTGTGTGTGTGTGTGTGTGTGTGTGTGTGTGTGTGTGTGTGTGTAGAGAGATAGAGAAAGAGGAAGCGGACATGTAGATGCGACTGGAGCCGAGTTGGTGGAAAAGTTTAAGTGTTGGACACAGTGTGTGCAGTGCAGAATGAAAGCCGAGCTCATTCATTGGCTCCCCCAGAAACGGGACTTTAACCCTGACATTATTCATTTTATAACATGGGCCCTGGAGGTAACGAGCCTCTCTTGGTTTTCTGACCACGGTTGGAAACCAAGCAATCAGGAAAGGTTAACACAATGAACATTTTAAATGAAACAGCTTATTGACGTGCGCTTGTTGCCCCGGGCGGGCCGATGCGCTCCTCTGTTGACATCTCTGAATGCATTCCTACAGCTGTTTAATTAAAGCTTTCCACACAAAAACGTAGCCTACATGTGTCATTAGTATGAGAAAAACAATGAGATTTTAACTGTCTGGCTCAGACACAGCTCTGTCTCTCCCTTCAAGTCTAAGCTGTCCTGTAAACAACAAAGGCCTAAAAACACCAAAAAATAATCTTCATAATACGTATCTATTTTATATTAAGGATTGTCCGTTACATTCAAGCCATTGCCAAATGTACAAAGTTATTTAAGACTATCAGCATGTCTATGTTCAGAAAATTTGTCTGGTGACTTTCCCGCCCTGAAACTCGAGTGAAGATAATGACCTCTTCTGAAGAGTCCATGTTTTTTTAATCCTCTTGGTCCCCGTAGGCTACTAGCAACTGCATGGAGGAGGAGGTGGACGAGGAAGAGGAGGAGGAGGAAGAGGAGGAGGAGGAGGAGGAGTGGCATGGTAACGGGTGGCTTGCATCATGTAGATGCACCAACAGTGTTGTTGTAATAACTTGGAATTCCTCATGGGGATGACACAACTACACACAATAGCTTTAAAAGCACAGCACACCTGATAGATTTAAGTAAAATCTTTATTTACCAAATGTGAATGACAAAGAATAAGATTATGACGTTTTAATTCTTTTCGTAAAGCATTGTTTTCAATTCTGTTTCCTTTTTTTAAAAGGTCACGATGCGTTAGAAACGAGGAAATAGGCAATGGTTCCTGTGAAAATGAAAGAACAGAGATTGCAAGATTAAAAGAATCTCGCTCCAGGTGACAGTGGCTACAAGGTAGGTGTAGTGCATTTGTTTGTGGAAAATTTGACTTACATGGATTTTGAGAACTTTACAACACTATCAGTGATGTTTTGAAATAGAGTTAATGCATTATCACATTTTCTGTCTGTTTAGCTCTTATGATGCTCTATACAGTCAATGCAGGGATCTTAGACCATCAGTCAAGGCTGACCACTTTTTGTCAACTGGAAGCTACACCCAACAAATACCATGACTTAACCTAAGACAGTCTAGCAAAAAGAACACAATAATGGAAGCCTGGGCCAACCCTCAAAGGGCCGAAGTACCGGTGCTTAGCATCAGTAATTTAGGGTATCAGCGTTTTATTTGCCTGATATCCGATAAGTTAATTAATTAAAAAAAGTGTTCTTCTTTGGCTTGGCTACAGCTCTGGGACTGTCCCTCTGCTTCGGCTTAACTCCCCACTGAGTCTGACTTAATGCCCCCCCCCACAACACTATCTGACTCTCTGTTACTGGGTATTATGTGGAAAGTTCTTAACTTAATATATAATTGCTTGAGGCATTTAAAAACGTTCCAAAATCTTAATTTTGACTCAAAGATTTCCATTTCCACTGTAAATGCATATCGGTCCCAAATATGGGAACGGTTTCATTAATTAACAATTGTAGTAAAAGATTTTTAAGGCCGATACCAATACAAATATTTGGATATTTAAAAATCCGATATATATTAAAAAAGAAATTTCAGAAATGGGTAACAAAACAAACTGATTTCCCCAAGATCAGTTACGTGTAGCTAAAATAATGCAATTTATTTTATTGTCACAGAACAGAGGAACATTAAAATATAAAATTTCTGATAAATAAAATGTATAAATTACAAACTTAAGGTATAAAACTTAAAGTCCTTTGAACAAAAACAACACCATCACTAACGGGGACGTTGTAGAGCGTCCTCTGGTGGACAGACTATGCAACGCCATCACTAACAGGGACGTTGTAGAGCGTCCTCTGGTGGACAGACTATGCAACGCCATCACTAACGAGGACGTTGTAGAGCGTCCTCTGGTGGACAGACTATGCAACACCATCACTAACAGGGACGTTGTAGTGCGTCCTCTGGTGGACAGACTATGCAACGCCATCACTAACAGGGACGTTGTAGAGCGTCCTCTGGTGGACAGACTATGCAACGCCATCACTAACAGGGACGTTGTAGAGCGTCCTCTGGTGGACAGACTATGCAACGCCATCACTAACAGGGACGTTGTAGAGCGTCCTCTGGTGGACAGACTATGCAACGCCATCACTAACGGGGACGTTGTAGAGCGTCCTCTGGTGGACAGACTATGCAACGCCATCACTAACAGGGACGTTGTAGAGCGTCCTCTGGTGGACAGACTATGCAACGCCATCACTAACGGGACGTTGTAGAGCGTCCTCTGGTGGACAGACTATGCAACGCCATCACTAACAGGGACGTTGTAGAGCGTCCTCTGGTGGACAGACTATGCAACGCCATCACTAACGTCCCTATAGTACTCTTAGCACTGAACACAAATTAAGATGATTTCTGTTATGATTTGACAATAAAAATAAAACTGAATTGACTTGAAGTGCTTCAAAGAAGGGATGAATGAAGAAAAGAGTATACAAGCAGGCGTTCCCCCGCCCAGATGTGCTTTTTAATGTCTTCTTCTAAATTACTTATATTGTAGGAGCCAAAGTCAAAGGAACAGCAAAAACAATATGAATTATCAGATCATATCCTCTGAGATTCAGAGATATTGCCCAAACCCATAAGTTATTGTATGCACTATTACAATAACAAGTGCATTTCAAGGACAAGGTGAAAATATGGAACCAATTCACGTAATAAATTACAGTTATTGTTCAGCAGGTTGATACCTTTTCACTCTTCCCGATTCACATCCCAGCAGCCCCTTTTTTTCTGCACACAACACAGTGTCTGGCAGCATTATAAGTCGAGACCTAGTCCAGGTTTATTGAATAGGCTGTCTCATAAGGGGCCTGCCCTGCCGTAGCGCTCAACTTTAGGATATTAAAACCACATAATGCAAGGGCCGCTTTGGGGGAGTAACCCGTCACATACTCTTGTCTGGTTCTGTTTATGTCCGTTTGCTTCACTGCTGTACATGTTCCCTGGAGGGTCTTTACCCCCGCCAGCCTGCGACCCATTAGAAAATTCATTTAGGTAATGCAGAACAGCTTTAATAGATTAAATGAATTTAATAATCGTCATGCCCTGCCAAAATCTCAGCACAACAGGTTCATCTTTCAAAGCAGAAGCCTTTGAAACCTGAAGAAAAAAGTTGGCCATTAATTTCATTGAGTTTTGGAACCGCTCCTACCCAAACTCATCAATTACACATGTAGTTTGGGAGGGATAAAGCATTGTGGTGTACGCCTTCATCTTAAAATAAAAAAGGCACTCTTAATACAGACAGACCAGGAAGCGATATATACTGTATTACTTAGCTGATTTATCTAATACACTCTGTAGTACTCTATGAAATATAACAGCTGCATAAAAATGTAGATGCTGCATGCAGCCATAACTACTTGACTTGGTGTACAGTTTGACATTAATATTAATATGGCACTATCAGTAGTATTGTATGCAATGCACCAGACCCAATAAGCTGTGGAAATGGGAAGTTTGTGCTGTCGCTCAATGATTAAAACATCTCTTATTCAAATCCTGTTTCAATCAATAATGGAGTGCTAAGCCCATCTTCTGTGACTCTCAGAGCTTCTTACATTCAATTACCAAAAGCGCTCTTGGATTAGGGAGTCATGGGTCTAGACGCTAAGCCTTAAAATCACACTTGGTCACAGGCTGTGAGAAAACGCCACTGGTCCCCTTACCCGAGCCTGCACCCAACAGGCCTCAGCTTAGTGCATTAGCAAGGCGACCAAAGGTGAGAAAACACCACCTCAGAGAGTCCCGCTGAGTCGCATTAATACTGAATGCAAAACCAACACGTACTCCTTCTTATCCAAACCAAGAAAGCACCCAGCCCAGGTGAGAATGGGTTCGTCCATTGGCCGTCAAGAGGCTGAAGTGTGAAAACCACCACTCTGCAAATTCTAGTTAGTCTCACTTGGCCAGAACTTCCTCCACAGCACTGCGGAGGACAGTCTGGCTAGTCCACACAGCATTCCAGTATGAGAGAAAACGTGCTCTGGTTTATTGGCATTTCTTTAAACCAATCACAATCATCTGAGGCGGTGCTAAGCCTCGGATGGAGCCCTGGTGCCTCTGCTAAATAGTCTCAGGAAGGAAGTTGTTTTGGTGGAACATGTGTACGTTCAGAAGTAGTTTTAGTTGTCAACAGAAAACTCCGATTGGACAGATAGTCTAGCTAGCTGTCTGGATTTACCCTGCAGAGATCTGAGGACCAGGTAACCATAGTCCTCAGATTGGACAGATAGTCTAGCTAGCTGTCTGGATTTACCCTGCAGAGATCTGAGGACCAGGTAACCATAGTCCTCAGATTGGACAGATAGTCTAGCTAGCTGTCTGGATTTACCCTGCAGAGATCTGAGGACCAGGTAACCATAGTCCTCAGATTGGACAGATAGCCTAGCTAGCTGTCTGGATTTACCCTGCAGAGATCTGAGGACCAGGTAACCATAGTCCTCAGATTGGACAGATAGTCTAGCTAGCTGTCTGGATTTACCCTGCAGAGATCTGAGGACCAGGTAACCATAGTCCTCAGATTGGACAGATAGTCTAGCTAGCTGTCTGGATTTACCCTGCAGAGATCTGAGGACCAGGTAACCATAGTCCTCAGATTGGACAGATAGTCTAGCTAGCTGTCTGGATTTACCCTGCAGAGATCTGAGGACCAGGTAACCATCGTCCTCACAAATCCACCAGAGGTTAGAACGCCAACACAGAGACAGAGGAAGGGGAAAGACATGTGGCTGAAAAAGGACCTACGGCGGATATTTCGGCGGCAACAAAGCAATCCTGGAAGTGGAACTTCTTCGATATAGACTAGCAGGTGTAGCATAGGTAACAATAGCTAGCCAAAGTAGAACCATACCCCAACTGAGACCTCAGCCCTCCACATTACTTTTAGATTCTGTCACATACCGTTCCCTACAGAACACAACAAAAACAACCAAAGGTTTGCTACAGTCATCAAATATCATTGAAATAAAGGTTATAATCCGCAAAGCTCAAACTTTTGTCCAGTTTTAACAGAGGGCTGTGCTGTTAGTGGGGAAAAGTAAAGTAAAAGCCACAGGCCTCTGCTCCATGCCATCAACTTTACTTTATCTCTATTATTATTTAATCATGTGTCTATTACATTGTGAGCCAGAACGCCATAAAACTGAATGGAACAAATGAATAAAAGATCAATGCTATCTAATACATATATAGTGTTGGGTGTCATTTTGATTTGAACAATTATGATTCCAATTCAGATTGGATGGTGATTTACAACTCTACCGCGTTGTCAACATAACGTAAATCCACTTTAGAGCGATGCTTACTGCGCTCCGTGGCTGCAACACAACGGGCGCCTGGAGGTATGCTGGCTGCCATGGAAACCAAAACTTGCAATGTCCAACCAATCATCAAATTCCAAAAGATGTCAATAGAGAAATCAATTAAGTTGGAATCGTGGTTTCCAAGTAATAGCAAGTTGGATCCGGATGTTGATGCCCAATACTATGAGATACTCATACTAGGCCTATACAAAATGTTATGAAAAAAAATATCACTATGCTGTTTCCATACAGGATCCGCGATTACAGTAAAAATGTACAGCTCCGTTAGGGCAGAGACGGGTAGATAACACACAGGCTACCTGTCAAGACAATGCCGTGCCGAGTCTTTAGGAGCCACTCAGAGTCTTTGTGGCCTTGAGTTCACAGTGTTCACGTTTTCCGTTGTACTCAAATCTAGAAAAAGTCAGTCCAATGCCGTTAGTGTGATATACCATTCATGGCGCTTTGATATTACAGTTATAACGAAACATATGTTTCCATGCCTCAAAGTTGGCAGGACCCCGCGGTGGAAGAAGTATTCAGATCCTGTACTTTAGTTAAAAGTACACATAGCGGAGAAAATACTCGTTTACAAGTTAAAGTCCTGCATTGAAGATGTTACTTAAGAAAATGTACTTATTAAAAGTACTGGACTCCCATTGTAGAAAGTGTAAAGGATCCAACCAGCTGTGTGTTTAATGGTCTCATCATCTCAGCTGGACTTATTGTTGGGTAGTTTCATCAACAAAATATTGTATTGTATGTGCTTTGTGTGCCAAACTCTTCATTTTGTAAAGTCATTAGTAAATATAGCTGTCAGATGAATGTAGTGGAGTAACAAGTACAATATATGTCTCTAAAGAGGAAAAACTGTTAAAGTGAGGACTAATGTAAAATATAGATGTCTTTCAGTTTTGGGGGTTAAGTTATGGAATGAACTTTATGATGAGGTGGAAATGTGTATGTGTCTGTTGAGCTTTAAAATGTTTAATAATTAGTAATTAGTAATAGTAATTTAATGAAAATGTAAAGTTACTAGGATTGTACTCAAGTATTTAGTTTTATTTAGTTTAATTGGATTTCTGGGTGATTCTTTGGGGATTATAGGACAGGCAAAAATAAGACTAAAATCTCACAGTATCGTACCGTTTTAAGGTTATACAGGATCGTACTGTAGAGGGCAATGCATTCTGGGAGAAAATAACATTACAACGCTATCTAAATGTCATAGATTACAGGTATTTGCTTGTTAATACCAATGCATCTTGGGAACATGAAGGGAAATGCAGGAACACTGCAGCCAGTTTAATATAGTAAATTTATAGTAAAATACCATAAACTTTAAAAACAGTACGTATTCTGTAAATAAAGGTAGATTACTGGCAAAGCTGCTGCTAGTATATTACTGTAAAATTAAATAATACAGTAAGAAACGGTCATCTTCCCAATGACAGGAAAACTCTAAGATGTTAATTACTAAAGAAGAATAAATGTACAGGTGAAAACTAAAGTTAAAAAAGAATAATGCAGACTGTGAACCACTTTATTACTCAATATTGCCAAAGAATCCAATCAAAGCTCATGATAATCACAAAATATATATTCCCAATCATTATGTCAAGGTATGCTAACCAACTGACAGCTGTAGCTTCATACAGGTACAGATACATTACATTACATCATATATTACAATAAATTTGAATCCACATGATATGAAAGGCACTAAGGAGATAATCCACACTATTTTTCCCGCCCGTTATTTGTCTGTGTTGACCACACCCCCGGCCCCCATCAGAGACCCCGCTTTTCATTAACTACCGCTCTTTATTGGAGGAATTACGGTAAGCATCCTTGAAGGGACGGAAAAGCAGTATGGCTCCCTGCAGGGTGGCTGTCACCGCACTCTGTGTCAAGAGACGACAAAGACATAAATAAGTGATGGGGATATTTTTACCCCCCTCGTGAAATCAGAGATAAATTGATTTTATTCCTGCAAGGCCCGTCAGCAATGCATATCCTCCTTTGATTCCGGCTGGCAGCCGGTGAAGGTGCTATGAATTTTTCATTGTCTCAAAAATGAATCCCTCCACACCCCTCCTATTTTTCCCCCATCTCCTTCGTCTCCTTCTCCATCTCAAATCCTTTATGTCTGCTGTCTTACTTCTCTCACACACTCTGTGCTCCTCACATCTCCGTTTCCTCCTACCTGTTTCTCTCTCTTATCCAGACACTATCGCTGCTTCACCGCTGTATTTTCTGCATAATGGCTTCTCATTGACTTTGACTTCCACAAGCAGCTCAATGTCTACGCCAACGTGTCTGGATGCCTTCCTGAGTGCTCGTTTCCATAACACTGCAGCCTCGTTGTCACCGTGGTTAACTTCACGTTAAGTTGACACGACTGCCAGTATCAGGGAGAGGGGGAGTCTACTCATTGTGACAATGCTGAGGCAATAATACAAAATGGACAAACTTCATTTACTTTTCTTTCTGGAGACAAGCATGGGCATTTCAGTGGGGCTCCTACATGGGAAGGTTTGTTTTCCATCTGTTCAGATTTAATGTTAAGCATTAAAAGTGTATTGTATTGTCGGCAAAATAAATGTTTCTCATACTACATTTGGATTTTCTGAATCCAAAACAAAACTGGAGCCTCTTGGCGCATTCTGCAATAGACATGCAGAGTGCCACTGCTTTTGTAATTATATATTTTGTTCCTGTAATTTAAGTTTTTTGTATTAAATACACTAGCGTAAAATACACTAGCCACAAACTGATCTCACAGAAAGAATCTCATGTCAACTCCATCGCTGGTTAGCTCTAACTAAATCCTGTTAAAACTGCTCGCATCAAACTCTCCAGGTTTAAGCATCAGTTCAACAGATTCAAAATAACGGTAGGAAACATAACATTATATACAAAGTAATGATTATTGTGATCTACGCTCCGGGTGAATTCGGCTTCATTCAATGAAATGAAAGAGTGTAAACTATGAGGTCAGTTACCATCCCGTAGGACTCAAAACATCCTTTGACTGCTGATATCTATGACACGGTGATGGCGTCTCAAAGGATTAGGGCACATGTAGCATTATGGCTGTGTCACATTAGCAGAATTCCACTATTAAAGCCTGTGGTCAACTGACAGCTGTTTTGAGTTTTTTGAACTGATGAAATCTCAGCTTTTAAAAAGTTCTCCAGTAACGTTTTTGTCAACCGTCTTCAATGACAAAATACAATTTGCGGATAAGGCTGGAAAATATTACAGTATATGTTTTTCTTATTATCAACAAATCCCATTAAAGTACAAGACCAATAATGACTTGATCCTGCTAACAAGTTCTGACTATTTTAAGTTGACCTTACATACTTTTTGCAGAAAATACCAATACATGGATTCATACATTGCTGAAAACAGTCCCCAACAAGTAGGAATGGGGGGGGGGGATCAACACAGCATAGTATCGCGATATTTTCAGTGACAATACTGTATCGACACACATGCGCCAAGTATGGATCTTTTATTATATATTATATATGTGTTGTCAGGTTGTCCCATTTTGCAGCAATAACATTGAAGTGATATGAAGAAACAGAAAAATTAAATATCTTTTTAGATGAAACACATGTTGACAAAGTTTCCTTTTGGGGACGTCATTTGAAATTGGGAAAAATAAGAAGTTGAAAAAGAGGTTATAAATTGCAATATATCGCAAAATAATGTTAATTTTATTGCAATAACATCGTATCGTGGCATAAGTATTGTGATGCTATCGTATCGGGAGGCGTCTGCTGATTCCCCCCCCCCCCTACCAACAACTGCACTATCTCCTCACTCATTTTGAATGTTGTCACCCAACTGAATGGGTGTTTTCAGTTGTTACCAGCCTGGTAGATATGGGTAGGAAAGGGCGTGCAACACCCACCAGTAGGTTCAGAACCACGTTGTCATCTATTTACATGGTAACAGTAGCCGTTAGCGTGGTCTTGCTAACGCTCTGGGATTCCCATTGGGAATTCTAACACGACAAATGTTACTGAAAATGTATTTCAGTTGAAATACTAACGTTTGTGTTAAGGAACATTACGTAAGAAACTAACAAAAAGAAAGACTCTAGACACCTGGCAGAAAATTGCTGACTCTGTGAGGTCCGGGCTGTGTGCTACAGCCTGGGAGCAGCAACAGTTAGAGCCAGTGTTGACGGAAAGTCCCCGATTTCAACCCTTCTGAAGGAGTTTTACCAGCAGATAAACGCAGACCTCCGGTTACTGACGCCATTCTTAGGCTTACCAATGGATGACGTCGGCCTGCTGAGCCAACTAGGAGGTAGAATAGGGGCATACTGCCTCATATCTATGATACAGATAACAACTGGTAACACCCATTCAATCGGCTGATAATGTTCAGAGAGGGTGATTTCCTCCTCTTTGAGTTAAGTTTGCTAAAACCTAGAGTGAGCAGCCGGATTAGGAAATTACAGAGCCTCGTTTACAAAGAAAAGTACATACTGAGGTTGAGGTTCTAGGTCAAAATCAATTGGCACAATTGAGATTATTTTCAGGCTGGCTGACATCAGTAAACATATGATGTCCATTCTGCTGAACACTGGGTCTGAAGAAGTTCAGATATTTAAAACATTGACATTTCTTTTTTTTCTTATATCTTGGCTTTCTCTTGCACCACTTATTACCCAGTAGTGTTGACTCAGACTATATTCTTACATTCATTGTCCTTGACTCTGTTGTTCTCCATTAAAGACACCAGCAGTCACACAAAAAAGTATAAAAGTGATTTGTGGGGAGCGTACTTGTAGTTAATGTTCATAAAAACTACAGGCTCGATAATCTGCTCAACCCTGCATTGATACAATAAAACCCCCCGACTCATTAGCATAACAGGCAGGCTTAATAGACAAGGACTCCAGGAGATGATGCTTCATCATGTTCTCTTCATTACGTTTTATTATGGGTAATTCCTACAGATGCTGCCATCTCGCTCCCCACATTCAATGGCAGGTAAGAGGCTTGGGCCATAAAAAAACACCCCATGTGTCTTATTGAGCTGACAATGGCAAGGTAATGAGACTTTCAGTGGTGGGGTGCTGGTAAATATGGAGGGTGGAGAAGCAGCTAAAACAATTCTAGCCAATGCCGAGGGTAGTCAGCAGCTACACCCTCCAGCAGCCATGCAGGATTATGAGTAGGGTTCTATAGTTTTTCAAAAGTATGCAATTGTGCATAGTAGGGGAGAGCTGGGACAGTTGAAACACTTTTTAATTAAACGTAATTTACAAAGCGGTCGTATCACACTGAAAACTAATATTTTGTCACTATAGCAACCGACACGTGTCATCTGTCAAATCCAGTTGCATTTTCAGCTTTGAACAAAACCGTTCAGGAGTTATTACAGCAAAAGTGGGACGTGCGTAATGTGTCATCTGTCCCTCCTGGACAGGATGAATGAAACAGCATGGGGGGGGGGAATGAAACATACAGTTTAAGCCATATAAACATCCCACAACTTTAATATGTTACCATATATCATGAACGGTACTTCCAAAAGGTGTTATTTTAGATAGATTGTTTCAGGGTATACGTCTTCGTGAATGTCTGTTAACAACTCGTTGCCGTCATCGTGAAGCGTGTATGAAGGTTATAGGAATATCATCAGCACTGTGGATGATTCTGCCATTTTGTATAGCTAGAAAAGTAGGTTTTTCCATCTGTATCATGTTTCTATTGTGGAAAATGTCATTTCAATAGGTTTTTATGTGGGGTAGACCACTGGACAACCAAATAAGTCTCCATAGGATAACATGGGAAAACTCCCCAACCTGGTGGGCCCAAATATATTAATTTTATCTTTCTAAAACTGCTTTTCCATGTCTCACCTCCATAAATTATTGTAAAAACACAGATATGTGTGCATTTACTCAAAATCCATGGAGTTCCAGTCAGGTCGGGGACAGTTGGAACCATTGCAGCCGGCTTTGGTTCCCATGTAAAGAAGCATTAAATATCAAAGTCTGTGATTATGGAGAACACTAACTGGTCTACTGAATAACCATGTAGTCAAACAGTTAAATGCAAAACAATCAATAATAATAAAAAAAATGTAACCGCTAATGAAGGCTACTTTTAACCATCAAAACGCGCTTATTGGCTGTAACTCCGTAATGAAAGGACATCAGGTAATCACAGGGGCGGGAAAACCAAAAGACAGGAAGTAAAACACGACAAGACAAAAAACCCAGACCGTCAAAATAAAACAGGAAACAGAGCCAAATACAAAACAGAAAAACAGACTACCAAAATAAGACAAAATACCAAAACGATTTGATATTGATTTGATTGAAAATTGATTCACAGTATGTGAATGTAGTTAATTTCCCCATGTTTTTATGTATATATGTTCATATCCATATTATTCATGTGGATTTATTTGTTATTTTAACATCCTGTTTTCCTGTATGTGTATGTTGGGTGTGATGTCTGTAAGCTACTGGGACTTTGAATGTCCCCTTGGGGATCGATCTATCTATCTATCTATCTATCTATCTATCTATCTATCTATCTATCTATCTATCTATCTATCTATCTATCTATCTATCTATCTATCTATCTACCCTGTGATTGCAGTAGACATACAATAAAAAAAATAAAATAAAAATGATAACGTCCTGTATTGCCCTGCAACTGGTTCTAGTCACTGTTCCATTATCTTTTATTGGGACTATTATTGCCACTATGGGATTGCAAGGTTGGCCAATTCAAAGGTTGGCGGTTCGATCCCTGGCCTTGCAGTCCCATGTTGAAGTGTCCTTGGGCAAGACACTGAACCCCGAGTTGCCCCCAATGCTGCTCCATTGGAGTTGAATGTGTGTGAGTGTGTATCTGATGAGCAGGTGGCACCTTGTACGGCGGCCTGGGCCACAGTGTGTGAATGTGTGTGATGGTGAATGGTTCCTGTACTATGGTAAAGACCTTTGAGGAGTCGTTGAGACTACAAAAGCGCTATATATAAGAACAGACCATTTACATTTACTATTCATCACACCCCCAACTGGCCCCGTCAGACTCCGCCTACCAAGAGCCTGGGTCTGTCCCAGGTTTCTTCTTAAAAGGAGGTTTTCCTTACCACTGTCACACTATGCTTGCTCTTGTGGGTATTACTGGAATTGTGGGGTCACTGTAAATTATAGAGTGTGGTCTAGACCTGCTCTATCTGTAAAGTGTCTAGTATTCTTGTTATGATTTGATACTAAATAAAATTGAATTGAATATAAAACATTTTATCAAACCCATAAACAAAATCCAAATATCCTTGAACTAGAAATATTGTCTGGGAACATATCCCTTGTTTTTGGTACTTAAATTAGTTTTTTTGTTCTTCTTTTTAGTGTGTTTTTATCTATTTTATTTGTTTTACTTATTAGTTCCTTTTGAATACCTCTTGTTGATTGTTGTTGTTCAATAAAGTTTGAATTCATTCATCCCAGAATGCATTTGTGGTGTAGCCAGACCTTACTCCACAGCAAGTGGTGAGAAAGGTCTGGCAATGCACAACTACTCTTTACCTAATTTAGTACTCTGTTCCTATTCAGAGAAATATTATCATATTGTAGTTGTAACTTTAGCATGCGGTTTATTCATTGCCAGTTATGATGCAAGGATGCTGGATGTATGCTACTGTGGGCCAACTGTATGACTGACCAGCACATACTCTGTTGCTATTCAGATAATAAACGGGCCCATCGCGTCTCCTGCTTGTCATTCGTCCTTCTACACACAACGCAGAGTTGAGGAGTTGCTTAAATCAGCCAGCCATAGAAGTGCAACTGAGCGTGGTTACATGAGCAAAAGGGGGGGGGGGCAGGAAGGCAGGTAGATGACATGAGAGGCGTTGCAAGGTGAGACGGGGGAAAAAAGAAGGGATGAGAGACAAGAGGGGCATGTGATGAGGGAGTGAACATGCTTTGAGGACAGAGTGAGCGCATCCCTGTCGGTTCAAAAGGGGGCACCCATGACTCAGACCTAGTGAGATCTCCTGAGAGGAGCGGAAAGATGGATAGACGGGACGGAAAGATGGATAGATGAGACTCCGTGGCTCACGGAGAGACGATAGAGACTGTGGGAAGGAGGAGAGGCCAAAGGACAAGGGGATATAGAAAGACCAACGTGTTTTATCAAATCTGACAAATGTAGTCTCAATGTCCCCTGTTACGCCCCGGTCCAGGAGTGTCAGAGCGCAACATATAAAAAAAAAAAAGGAAACGGGAGACTGGAAATTGAAGTGACAGCAGCAATTAATTGCTTCAACATGAAATAATTGCCACAACCAAACAGAAACAGTCTTATTTTACAAAATATCTTAAGAATCATCTACCGGAACCACCTTTGGGGTGAATCAGTGCCAAAATAATGAACAGAAACCATATGTTACAGTTTTGCCTAAACCATAGTCTCGATTTGCCATGGCATGTCTTTAAACCAATCACAATCGTCTTAGGCCGGGCAGAGCAACGGCGCCTCTGCAAAAAAGCCTCGGTATGGAACTTGTTTTGGTGGAAAATGTACGTTCAGAAGTTTTAGTCGTGTAATAGGAAACTAAGATTGGACAGATAGTCTAACAGTTAACCAGAGTTTAGAATACAAACAAAGACAGAGGAAGGGGACAGACATCCGGCCGAAAACAGGGACATCTGGTGAAATATTCTCAACAACAGAGCATTCCCGAAAGTGGAACGTCGTGGATGTAGACTAGTCTAAACCTAACCCAAAAATAGCCAGCAATTTAAAATGGGATGGGGTTAGAGTTAGGCAAAAGATTCTAACATTTTCTAGATGACCTGCCAAATATATGACACCATGCACGTTCGGCCATTGGTACCAAGCACATTTCTTAAAAGGTCCCACGACTTGGTGCTCTTTAGATGCTTTTATATAGACCTTAGTGGTCCCCTAATACCTGAAGTCTCTTTATATAGACCTTAGTGGTCCCCTAATACTGTATCTGAAGTCTCTTTTATATAGACCTTAGTGGTCCCCTAATACTGTATCTGAAGTCTCTTTTATATAGACCTTAGTGGTCCCTAATACTGTATCTGAAATCTCTTTTATATAGACCTTAGTGGTCCCTAATACTGTATCTGAAGTCTCTTTTATATAGACCTTAGTGGTCCCCTAATACTGTATCTGAAGTCTCTTTTATATAGACCTTAGTGGTCCCCTAATACTGTATCTGAAGTCTCTTTATATAGACCTTAGTGGTCCCTAATACTGTATCTGAAGTCTCTTTTATATAGACCTTAGTGGTCCCCTAATACTGTATCTGAAGTCTCTTTTATATAGACCTTAGTGGTCCCCTAATACTGTTCTGAAGTCTCTTTTATATAGACCTTAGTGGTCCCCTAATACTGTATCTGAAGTCTCTTTATATAGACCTTAGTGGTCCCTAATACTGTATCTGAAGTCTCTTTATATAGACCTTAGTGGTCCCTAATACTGTATCTGAAGTCTCTTTATATAGACCTTAGTGGTCCCCTAATACTGTATCTGAAGTCTCTTTTATATAGACCTTAGTGGTCCCCTAATACTGTATCTGAAGTCTCTTTTATATAGACCTTAGTGGTGCCTAATACTGTATCTGAAGTCTCTTTTATATAGACCTTAGTGGTGGTGTAGGCTTTCTATACCACGCTAGAATGGCTCGAAACAAGGTAACTATGGTAACCAAGTAACAGAGTCCATGGTAGGACTTCAGGACTTTACCACAAAGTCATGAGATACGGGTGGCAGGGCACCTTTAAGAGAACTGACAAAACCATAACATCCTTAGCTTCAGAAGAAGAGATCGATGAGAGGGGCCCTGCCCAGTCACACGACGTGAGAGGGAGTTTCTAACATGTTCTTTGGGGACCTGAAACACATCACAACCTAGGGTACGTCTCCCTAAAAGCGCAGATATACTTGCTTTTAGTGATTGAAGAGGTTTACTGCGTTGCTTTGGAGGGTAGGTTGTGCACGTCTTCAGAAATGAACGCTACACGTTCGCAAGATGCAATGCGGCCCATGAACGCGGGGGCGGTATATCAGTTGACATGCGGGTCAGCAGCTGTTCCACACTCCAGCACAGGAATCTCTTCCGGTGTTGGCCAGGGATGATATGGCCCTGATCTGATTGTTAGAAAGCAAGTATATCGGCGCTTTACAGCTTTAGTGCAAAATGTTTTGATATAAATGAGCATCCGCCGACTTCTGCACAGAAACTGAACTGAAGATAATGACCTCTTTTGTTTTCATCCACCATGTGGGGGTACGGATGGCTTGTATCATATGGACGCACCGACAGGATTGTTGTAATACCTCATGGGGATGGCAGAAACCACACACTAAGGGAAAGAGAAAGGAGATGTGGGGAAGGCAAAGACGGAGCTGGGAATGAATGGTGGTGTGTGTGTGTGGGGGGGCAGACCCCTCCAGTTAGTTGGATGTTAAGCTGTCCAGCTCCCCCTGGTCCCATCCCACTTCCCCCATCGCCCCTCGATAAATAAACCAACCCTGTGCCACGCAAGCAGAAGAGAGATGCTTCATTACTGTGCTCTCCGCCCAGCGCTTCCTGTCTCCCCCCACCTGGGGTGATGCCAGCATTTGGATAGGTGATTCATCTAATCAGGCAATTAGTCGCTTGCTTTGTTCTACACTACATTTGGTTAAGCTGTTTTGGACAGAGGAGACTGAACAGAGGCTAGGCCACAACACAACTCAAAGTTAAATCAAAGTCTCAACAAGTGAGCACGGAAAACAATTACAGCCTCGGACAATTCAATGGAGGAAATCTAAAAAATCCATTACGGATTAATGAAAAGGAATGTCGCTATTAGCACAGCTTACAGGGTGATGAAAAAGAATCAATACAAGGTTAGCATGTATATATTTCTGAGTCAGAGCTACTTAAAAAGCAGGGCAGAGTTGACGAGGAGCATTTCATTCAATGCTCGACAGACTCCCCTCGGCCTTCCATTTCAGATGGCTCGTTATGTTCACTCTCTCCAGAATTCACTTCACTTTCAGTCGTTCCTAGTGGTTGGTAGAGGTGGAAGTCCCAAATGACTCAGTTTTTGAACCCTAAGCTGAAATGCACTTTGGTATAAACGGTAGTTAACGCACCACTGTTCATATGGCCATTCAGCCTCCTTCCACCTTTTTCTGATGCTAAACAGCTTTTGTTAACCATATTTTTTATCTGTTTTTTATTTGTTGTTGTGAACATTTTATAGAATATAAAAGGCAGATATCTGTCTTTTTGGCAATATGTGGCAGCCTTTCCCTATGTGCATAATTATTGCGGCAGTTGATGACGACGATTAAACAAAAGACATACTGGGCATCTCTAAAAATGGACACACGGGTGGGTCATTATGCAGTGGATTGGGATGGGGCCGCACAGATGTAGCACTGGGAACATCAAAGTAAGTGAGCGAGACCTAGCCATTGTTATTTAGTCCAAATGCCAACTTCAACCACAGCCTTCTTGTCTATTTTTAAAAGGCCCCCCACTTTATAAAATTGCAGCCCAGTCTTGAAGATGCGAGAGAAAAACACAGTCATTCTGTTAAGAGCTGTGCAGGTAAAACTAAATGGAAGTGTAATTTCACTATAAAGTCGGCTTCCTGTTTTTTTTTAGATCTTTACATTTTCCCGCAGTGACTCAAATCCTTAAGTGGAGGCCACTTACTGTATGGCAACAGAAGACATATGACTGCTCTTGGATTCTTTCAATTGGGTTATATTTGGCTATTCAATGTAATGGGCTAATCCTTTGAATAGACAATCAAAATCACTCGGAACTTAAAAGGTATAATAAGCATTTAACAATGCTTGTTCTACAAAAGTAATCCCTCTCAATCATCACGTATGACCCACTTTATCACAAAAGCTACATTTGATCATCAATCTGTGTGTGTAAATTGGATGAATATAAAGTATGCATGATTTTAAGGTGGAGCTTCTTTACTTTGATATTCATACAGAATTTAAAGGGCAAAAGCCCAGCATGTTCCCATCGCACCTCTATAAGTAAAGGATTCCAAAAGAATCTCCCTCTTGGTCTGATGCTTTTTTCTCTGATATTTTTTGGTTTTTCTTTTTCCATTTAGGACTTTCAATTACTATTCCATTGAGATATACAACTCTAATTCTCTACTCTCACCAATTCCAGCTTGAGTTTTCATTAGCTGGTGGATGCCAGATGGTATAGCTTTACTTGCTGAATTATATTCCTTAAAAGTAATAAGAAATGCTTTGGTTCTCGGGAAAAAAAGTACGCTACAAGTTAGTAAAATCTGTTTTTAAGTACAGTACTTGAGAACATGTAAACAGTATTCACCCTCTGGCTGAACTCCATTTCAGCGTCTGTGTCTTTAATTATGCTGAAAAAGCCCAGTCAATGCTTCTAGTATCATTTTATTCTCTGCATATGCAACAACAGGAGATGGAAATCATTTCACAAACGTTTTCAGCTATCTATGATTGATTGATGCTAACGTTAGCTCAAAACACCATTCAACTGACAGCCTTTGTTGGGTTTGATGCTAACTTGTAGCTAAGCACGCAGGGAACCAACTTGGTTGGCCATTTTTACTGGGTTGACATTACAGAAGTCTCCCGTTAGCATCTTGGAGGCTACTCGTCGACTCAAATGTGCACTCGACTCACATCGGGGAGCGACACCGGCACTTTCTACCTATATATAGTATAGCTGTGACATCACAACCACATAAAGTCCTGAAGGCTTGTTTAAAGGCACGGTTCACTGCGCAGTTTTCCTTAGGCTGAGCGTTTTGATACTTATTGAACCAAGACCTGCTTCTTACTCAAAAATCACTATTTAATCACTTTTTTTAACAAAGAGACCTTTAATTAAATCTGGAAAAGTCGCTGCGAGTTAGACTTGACATTTTACGAAAAGATTAAAACCGCTGAGAAAAGAGCTTTTCAGTTACGTTAGCCGCCAGCACAACCAAAACTTTAGATAAAGAGATACTGTTAGACAATAAAAAGTTAAGAGTAGGAAACAACTAAGACAACAGTGCCACATGTCCTCGCGCGTGTTCCTGTGTAAGCAGCTCCGAGGTAGAAGATATTTGGTTTTCCCTTCCTCCGCGGGCCTTCCAGTCTGCAGAGCACCTCTCTCTTTCCGAGCCAGCAGCGCTCAGCAGATGTTTCAGAGGGGCGATCATCAAGGCTCCGGCTGTTGCTATGAGACTGGTAATAACCATTTAACAGCACAGCATGCTTCAGCTAAAGTTGAACTGCTTTTCGGTTTGAGTCTTGCTGAGCTCAATAACACTCATACTGCAGTATTTCCTCTCTTTTTTCTATTAAAAACATGGCTGGTCCGTTGATTCAGTGTTACACAGGAACAGTGATGCAGTACACAGCAGTAATGTATTACTTTTTGCTGTAATGCAGTAATAATATACTTATATACTATAAAAAAAAAGCCGTGAGTGTTATTTCCTGCTATTGTATTCAATGGTCGAGGTGACTGCAGATACATTTGTAAGATGGCTATTATTTTCAGGAGTTATGACACTGCGTTGAAGCGAGGTGCTGTCCCGTCTCTGTTCCCGTGGTCAGAGCCAGAACCGGAGACAGGTGACGGGACGTCAGCGTGGACAGCAGTGTGTCCGAGCCGCTGACAGATAACATGTCAGGAATTAATGTTATACAATACAATTCAGAGACAGTAATATTATAACATAACTTATTACTCTTAAATGATAGGTGACTAGTTATCTATAATGTATTACATTTTGGAAGTAACTTGCCCATCACTGTCCTTTACATATGACACACAGCCACGCACGTTGTGAGGGAAATATGTGCTACAACATTGCTGAATATTGTGATGGCAATATTACTAAAGACTATCAAAATAAAACAGAACATACTCACAAGAGACCACAAAACAGAAACCACAACTAGACAAGACAAGGGACAACCCAGGACTAAAACATATCCAAGACCAAAAAACAACACAATATATAACCGTTATTGTACAAATTGGAAATTGAGTTGAATATAATAGAGAATGGCGGTTCAGGTTTCTACTGATATTTTCTTTCAACTAGATCAAAAGATCTCAGTGTCTTTTGCAAAATGTCACCGCCTTTGGTGATATGTTTATTGCGCAAGTTGATAATGCAATGACGATTAAAAAGGAAAAATAAAGACATATTGGGCAGCCCTAGTTCAAACATACTGTACTTTTCAGAAAACACATGGAAAAGTTGAGTCCAACAGGTGTCTCAGGTGTGCATAACGGAAAGCACAGCACAGGATGAAAGGATGGGATCAGCAGCTTGGCTAAAGGCCTTTCATTCTCTCACACACACACACACACACACACACACACACACACACACCCTTCTTTTCTTTCTCAAGGAGAGCTTTCCTTTGACAGAGTCATGCTTGCCTGCCTCCCTCCTTTGCTCTCTGCTTCCTGTGGCGAGCCCGACAGCCCCCTCCTGCCCTGTGTTATTGGTCTGCAATGGAGCATGGCGGCAGATGAGGTCCTTTGACACAGGGACAGAAATACAAGAGGATCGGGACCACAAATAAAACACGGAGCGCATTCCTCTCTGCGGGCCCCTTTGCCGACGCTATCTGGCGCCGCGGGTCATGCTGTTGCGCTCACAGTCGAGTGCACGCACACAAGCACGCTGCTTTCTCTGCGTCTGTCTCTCTGCCGTTGGACCTGATGCTTTTTTTTTCATTCCAGGCTGCAGACTATAGTGTCAGTGCTCTGAGTAATGTGATCCTAGCTGGTGTTAATGTATTTGGAGTCCCCCCCCCATCCTTAGGGCAGCAATTATTTTTTTATCAGCCTGTGAAAGTTGGTTAAGTGCAACAAAGTGAGGGTGAACAGGCCGGCAAAGGATGGGTGTGTGTGTGTGGGCGGGGGGGGGGGATTATATGCCGCCCTCAGTGCCCCTCTGTGATGAGACAACAAGTTACCCACCCCTCGCGCACACTATTATTGCTCAGATATTTTCCCAGAGTTAGAGAATGACTGAGGCCGAGAAATGGAAACAAATGAAGTCATAACGGAAAAAAGGACTGGTTTGGTGGGGGGGGGTGAACCAGACAGGAAAAGGGAAGAGGGGGGTAATTGAGAGAGACGCAATGATAAGATAACAGGCATACTAGCTTTTTTATTTAATTAGCGCTCCTCTGAACTGCTGCACCCCCGCTGTTAGCGTCGTCTGCTGAGGTTGCTCCGAGCACATATGGCTGGGTGACAGTAAACGCCTGAACCGCACTCCCCATTAGCATATTTTAACAAGCTAATTGGTCTAATGTATGCAGTTGTAAGCACATTAACCTAATTAATGTACACTTGATGGTTAACCTGTCATGATACGGGGGCCTCGGCTCCTGCTGACATTTCTTTCTTTTTCTTCAGCAACAGTTGTTTCAGTGGACACAAATTGACAGATCAGACACATTAAAAGAAAAATACCACAGGTTATAGATTTAAAGAATTGTGGTGCAAGTCAACAGGTGTTTCCTAGCAGTTGCTATACATGCGGTCCACATACACATTTGACTTTCTAATGTATATTTTGTCTAGAAGTGACCCCGAATAATTGAATATTTGATGCTTCGGTCAGTCTCAGTCAAATCTTCACAGTGGCGGAAAGTCCCGTTCAGACCAAAGACGGTGTCTCATCTCCATAGGAACGCCTCAACGTCCGACTTCCAGGCTTTTTGTAGGTCAACATATTATGGGTTTGGCTAAATATGAACGTGGATAACGTCAGTGATAGTGAGATAGCTGCTACAGCTGCATTTCAACTGATGAAATGGCGAAAACAACGTCTTATTTCTCTGATTCACAACGACACTCGCACGCTTTAGTCACTCTAAAGCTCGCTCGACCACATTCTGTGCTTGGAGACGCTCGTTGAGCCTCCGGGCCGGTTCAGCATTTAGGTTTGCGGGTACCATACCTTCCGTATTATTGGATGTGAACCCTGGTCTCCTGGGTAAAGGGCTCTGCCACCACCTCCAGCAGTTACAGCGCGCAATTAAGACAATCTTTTGGGGGTTTGGGTGAAAGTCCTGCGTTTGATCCGCCCCCCAACCAACCTCCCTACGAGGAATTCCCCCAATACATATACAATACAATACATACAATACATCCATATTGTACGCATTCGGAGTGAGAACAGGTGGGTGCTGGATTCACCGGGACCCTTTTTGTGGATCTACTGATCGCCGTGGATTACTTTTTTTTGTGTCGTTGGATTACGGCAAAAATACGGATCTTTTTTCTTAACGTTTTATGGTGTGTTTGTGCTTTGTTTCTGCGTTTGGAGGCATCTCAACAGACTGTAGGTCCAACACTGAGTGGTCACTGTTACATTTTAAATGCCAAAACAGCCGTGCCGCGATTAGATTTCATAAGGGTGAATTATTACATAAATTGTTACAATGTAATTTAAAATCTGCTTAAAAATAAACACATAGCATTATATAGCATGTTTGTGTTGTCCATATGTGTTCCCCAAGTGGTAGGACAGGGCTCAGCTGCTACGATTAGTTTTTTTTTTTTTTTTTTTTTGCCCCCCCCATCTCAATTGTTAAACTCCGCTTATGCTCTGTTGTGAATTTGCAGCCATAACCTCGCAAAAGGCCAAACTAGCATATGTGGCTCTGTTTCTCTTCATTCTTCTCCTCCTCAGCTCTGCTTATTAATGTTACGGCTGCCATTACACAAACATTTTGAAATGAAAGTGAAAATACTAACTTCCTCCATAACCTCCCTACCTTTAGTGCAACGCTGCGGCTGATGTCATTGTTATTGTTCTTTGGGACATGCGGGTCAGCTGGAATCTGATATAGGCCACATTTTAAAAGGTAATGTGAACAGCCAAACAAAAAAAAATCGGATCTGAGCAACAAAATCCAAATTAAGCATAAAGACTTTGTTTGTTGACTTAGCCTAAGTCAGTTTTGTCGCCAATCTTTGAAGCTTTAAATACATCTTTTAAAGTTGGTTCATAAATCCAACCGCCCCGTGACATATTCAAAATGATCTGTGACCG
This sequence comes from Percina caprodes, assembly GCA_013375575.1. Taxonomy (NCBI): domain Eukaryota; kingdom Metazoa; phylum Chordata; class Actinopteri; order Perciformes; family Percidae; genus Percina; species Percina caprodes. The sequence goes on along the minus strand of JABXJD010000238.1, from coordinate 237,885 downwards.
ACGGTGAAACATTCACCCTGAACTAGAAATTAAGGATCAACCGATATAATACCAATTATTACTACTTAAAGAAACCGATATTAGGGACTGACATGGCTTTCCGGATCAAAATTAAAGCAATAATGATGTAAAATATTAATTAAACTTTTTTTTTTTATGGCACTTCTTTAAAACATTTTCGGCACTCTTTTAGACACTTTTTTTTAAATCAACGGTCATATTTCATGTGACATATCACCAAATTTTTGAGTTAATAAAAGCAGAAATTATGAATTACTTTCATAGGGTATATGTCAAATTTGAGTCAGGATACTGTTCTAAAAGTATTTAAAAAACTTTTTTTTTTTCAAATGCTATAAAATTGAATAAAATAACCAAAATTAAATGAAAGTAATTGATTTGATCTGCAAATGTACATCCATGCATCCATGTTATTTTGGGTCATAGGTTGAAATAAATGTTATATATATATATATATATATATATATATATATATATATATATATATATCTGTCTCTCACTCACACACACACACACACACACACACACACAGATTACTATTGCAAGATATCTCATTAAAGAGACATAACATGTATACATTAGATTTATTATTTTAGTTCATGGTTTGTTGTATTTGCTTTTCTTAGATAAATACATATTTTAGAAACTGAGTTTCAGTCTGTATGGTAGATAAATAGACAGTTGGAAGTACAGTGGGAAGATGTTTGGGACACACTCAAGGCTTATTTTCACTCCTTGTTACAGTGTATAATACACGTATTGCACCAGATATATCACTCTATATGCTAATTCCCATCTGGTGCCCCTGGGCACATGTAACTATATAAAATATGACATATATAATTCCACACAACACTAATAAGTACACACCAGTGTGTATTCATTCAGAGAGGCTTCATCAGACATCAACAAGACTCCTTTTGTCTTAGTTCACCATAATCTTTTTTTTTAAAGATATTTTTGGCCATTTTCAACCTTTATTTTATATTTTTGACAGGACAGCTGAAGACATGAAAGTAGAGGGGGTGACATGCAGCAAAGGGCCGCAGGTCGGAGTCGAACCAGTGCCCGCTGCGTCGAGGAGTACACCTCTATATATGGACACCCCCTCTACCAAGTGAGCCATCATGAGGCCCAGTTCACCATAATCTGGATGAATTGTTTAAGGTGTGGGGGACTAAAACATTCCGGTATCTTCAACAAAAAAATACATTGGTCATAATACGCAGTAGGTACAGTACTACAGTACATCCACTACTGCAGACTGTGGGTGTCGGCAGTGTGTGTGTGTGTGTGTGTGTGTGTGTGTATCAGAGTTGAAAGTATCTTACATTTGAAATGTGACCCGCACCCAAATGCACACCTGCAGAGTGAAGACCTAGGATGCATGTCAGAGGTGGAGGTGGGGGTGGGGGGGGGACCATGCAAAAGGCGATAAGGTGCTATGGGAGATGGGGAGGGTTGTAAACGAGAGGCACTAAAAGCCTCTAAGGGCCATTGTGGGTGTGTGTGTGTGTGTGTGTGTGTGTGTGTGTGTGTGTGTGTGTGTGTGTGTGTGTGTGTGTGTGTGTGTGCAGGGTTGGCGTCATGGTGGGGGGGCTACAGGATCACACAAAGGCACTACTGTGAGGACAGGTGAACTGAACACGAAGAGTTCTTCTTCTTATTGGCCAGTGGAGAATGTTGGAGTTGTATACATATGTGACGGTGTGTTATAACCCTTTTATAATTAGCTTTTCCCTCACAAAAAGCCCTTTTCCCCCTATACATTTTCATTTTATTAGTTATTTCAAACAGTCAACAATGTTACAAAAGAAATAAGTAAATTAAAACCACAAAATGAAACACAAACAGTCAGAATTTACCAAAAATTACGAAAAGTTTGAACCTGCTGAAATTAAAAATCCACCCTTTTTCATTGGTGTTTTTGTTACTTTTTTCAACACTTTTTTATGTTTAACACTATGTAACACTAACTTTAGTTTTATAGTTAATTTTGGAATGTATGGTCAATAAAGCTCATTTATAGGAAATTATACCTAATGTTTGAGTTAGAAAAGCAGAAATTAATTAATTAAATTAAAAAGAACATTGATATAGGACAACATGAGGACAACATGAAGACAACATGGGGACAACATGAAGACAACATGGGGACAACATGGGGACAACATGAGGAGAACATGAGGAGAACATGAGGAGAACATGAGGACAACATGGGGACAACATGGGGACAACATGAGGACAACATGGGGACAACATGAGGACAACATGGGGATAACATGAAGACAACATGAGGACAACATGGGGACAACATGAGGACAACATGGGGACAACATGAGGAGAACATGAGGACAACATGGGGACAACATGAGGACAACATGAGGAGAACATGAGGACAACATGGGGACAACATGAGGACAACATGGGGACAACATGAGGACAACATGAGGACAACATGAGGACAACATGGGGACACCATGGGGACAATGAGGAGAACATGAGAACAACATGAGGAGAACATGGGGACAACATGAGGACAACATGAGGACAACATGAGGAGAACATGAGGACAACATGAGGACAACATGAGGACAACATGGGGACACCATGAGGACAACATGAGGACAACATGGGGACACCATGGGGACAATGAGGAGAACATGGGGACAACATGAGGAGAACATGAGAACAACATGAGGAGAACATGGGGACAACATGGGGACACCATGGGGACAATGAGGAGAACATGAGAACAACATGAGGAGAACATGAGGACAACATGAAGACAACATGAAGACAACATGTATGTATATACTGTACATCCAGAATACCCTTTATGTGACTATGAAAAAATACCCAAATGACCATATTCCTGACTGACCTAACATTTAAAGACACACTTGGCTTGTATTTTTCCCCCCAAAAAATCAGATACCGCGATATTCTTGTCCTAATACCTTGCTGTCGTTATTGTGGCGATGTCATAGCGTTGACAGTTGGTGCTTTAACAAAATATCTTCACATATCTTTAGTAATGTAGACATATTCAAAATAATAAAAGCAAAGCACATTTGTCTCCCATCCCTCCCTTCCTCCGCAGTGCTGTGGATGAAGGTCTGGCAATGAGAGACTAGATTATCTCTGTCCCTGTCCCCGCAGTACTTCTGTATTCGTAGCATCCTCTCCTGTCCCATCTCAACACCTTCTACTTCTCACACCTTTTCTGTACGTAGATATCTCTTTCCATCTCTCTCTCTCTCTGTCACTGTGGCTGCCTTTGTGCCATCATCCTCTTGTCTAAATCCTGCAGCAGCTGAATCCCACTTTATCCCTCCTCCAGTCTATCTTCCATGTCTGTGTGTCTATCTTTCCTTGGCTCATTGTCTTGTTTCTCCATCTTCCCCCTCTCATCCATTCTGTCCGGTTGTCAGTTTTCTCTTTTTTTCCCCCTCTGTGTAAATCCCACCTATTCCCCTCTCTACACTCTACATCTCACGTCTCCATCTCACCCCGTCTTTGTGTACCCGAGTCTGAGCCCGTTGAAACCGAGGGCCACGGCGGCTTAACTTTAATTGATGCGTTGGCTAGAGGAGAGGAAGGGAGGAGGGAAGAGAGGGATGGCTTTGGGCTGACAAGGTTAATTCTGTTTTTCTAGCTTCCTAGTCACCTGGCGGCAATTAAACACATGACAGGGCTCCCAATGGAAAGAGACACTGGCAGAAAGAAAGTGGGAGAGAATGGGGGGAGAACATTGAAAGGGAGAACTTAATGCCATTAAACATGTTCAAAGGCATTCTCAGACAAAAAGTAATGAGAGGACGGCGTGGAGCAAATGAGACGCATCGGTGTGGCCGGGACGCTGTGCAATAATGAAGTATTAAAATTCAAGAGGAATTATGCTTGTATTGATTCTTCAAGGGACGCCTGATTTTTCACAGTGAGAAAAGCACTGGAGATATTAATAACATGTATGCTGTCTTTGTGATATGTCAAATGGGTTGGGGGGACCGGCATGCAGGACACAGGACCCTGACACTTTAGCAGATCAATGGAAATTTGCCAATATTCATTTCATTTTCTACCCCAGTGCTTTTACATTCTGTGGCTCATGTGAAAATGTCTTCCTTGGGAGTTCCCTCCCCTTTTTATGTACAGAGACGTGCACCTTTGACCTTTTTCTGTTATCTAATGAACTGATTTTTATGACACACTTGGTTGTCACATGTACAGATGATTCAACCGAGGGGAGTTTCATGCTCATGAAAACCTCATCCAAAAGTTTGAAGGTCCCATGACATGCTGCTTTTTAGACCTTAGTGGTCCCTAATACTGTATCTGAAGTCTCTTTTATATAGACCTTAGTGGTCCCTAATACTGTATCTGAAGTCTCTTTTATATAGACCTTAGTGGTCCCCTAATACTGTATCTGAAGTCTCTTTATATAGACCTTAGTGGTCCCTAATACTGTATCTGAAGTCTCTTTTATATAGACCTTAGTGGTCCCCTAATACTGTATCTGAAGTCTCTTTTATATAGACCTTAGTGGTCCCTAATACTGTATCTGAAGTCTCTTTATATAGACCTTAGTGGTCCCCTAATACTGTATCTGAAGTCTTTTATATAGACCTTAGTGGTCCCCTAATACTGTATCTGAAGTCTCTTTATATAGACCTTAGTGGTCCCATAATACTGTATCTGAAGTCTCTTTATATAGACCTTAGTGGTCCCTAATACTGTATCTGAAGTCTCTTTATATAGACCTTAGTGGTCCCCTAATACTGTATCAGAAGTCTCTTTATATAGACCTTAGTGGTCCCCTAATACTGTATCTGAAGTCTCTTTATATAGACCTTAGTGGTCCCCTAATACTGTATCTGAAGTCTCTTTATATAGACCTTAGTGGTCCCCTAATACTGTATCTGAAGTCTCTTTATATAGACCTTAGTGGTCCCCTAATACTGTATCTGAAGTCTCTTTATATAGACCTTAGTGGTCCCTAATACTGTATCTGAAGTCTCTTTATATAGACCCGTCGCTGTGTCCGGAGCTTAGCGCCGCCCAAGCCTATTGTGATTGGTTGAAAACAATGCATTCTATCCCAGAATGCATCTGTGCTGAAGCCACACCTTCCTCCACAGCGCTGTTGAGATAAGTGCGAGACTAGTGTATTATTAACATTTGTTTTCAACTTTAAAAAGGAAAAAAAGTTGAAGGTTCTCACAAAGACCCAGCCAATCAGGAGCCAGCTTCTATATTTACCCAGCATTCATCACTCTGCAGCAACACACAATGGCAACGGACACGGTGTTGTTCTCTGCCCACGAAACAAAACAGAGCACCGCCCATGAACAACATTCAGGTGGCGGGTGGAGAGGGGAGGGGGAGAGATGGATGTGAGAGAGTGAGGGAGGGAGGGAGAGAGGGAGGGAGGGAGGGAGGGAGGGAGAGATGTGGTATTTTCGGCCGAGATAAGGAATGATTAAAGAGCCAGTGGGAGAAGCAGACATGCTGAGTTGATTCAGCTAACTGTTCACTCATCAGTCTCCTAATGGTCTGTGGGGGCATTGTTTCAACATGGGTTCCCAGATGTTACAATCTGGCCTGCCTCCCTCTATGCTGCTGTCACTTCTTCTCCCTGTTTTTTTTTGTTTTTTGCTGCTCACTTTCCTTCGTGTTGATGAAAGGAGCGCTAAAACTATTGATCACTACAGCTAGTCTGGGTCTGGGTCTGCACCAGCAAACTTCACACGACCCCTAGAACGTGAACTATATAATATAGAAACTACACTTGAACCCACAGAGATGAAGACACTTAGAAGCAACAGACGGTCTGTGATCTGAACACAGAGAGACTTTTAAAAAGATCTTTTCTTTCCATCACAGGTCCCGCCGCCCGTCGGAAGACATCCTGTTTCCCAGCGGCACGTTTCTATTATATCATTCAGGTGATAGAAAAAACATACAGCATAGTATCATAGTATGGCAATACGAGATCCGATCACAAGTGGTCACTCAAGACCAGGGCTGGGTACCATGACGTTTTAGGCACTGACCGAATGGGCTCTAAAGTACTGACTATTAAAAACTGCCTCGTCATTCTTTACCCAGTTTCAATACCTAAGGATTACATCTCATCAGTGGTGAGTTTTCTGTGGAATCTTATATTTCATAATCAAAGTTTTAGGCCTTAAAGGCGACGTTAATTATGTTATGTTATTTTAATTATGTTAAACAGGTCTTCATATTCTTAAATCTACGCAACACTGCCTTATTATGGCCATGTTTGTAGTGTTTGTAGTGTTCTTTTGCAAGTCCAAATATAATTTGTCTGTATTTGGACTACAAATGACACCCACTTACATTACAGCCAATCAGCTTCCGGGTTTTTGGTGCGAGTCTCTTTCAGATTGTACCACAATAACAAAAACAGATTTTATTCTTCCACTATGGGGGAAGTGCAAGTTTAGCGATACTAACTTGAAAAAAAACTGAATTTTAGGGTGAATTCAGTTGATGTGATAAAGGTCTTAAATGTCATTCATAATGGTCTTAAAAAAGTCATAAAAAGTCTGAAATTTGACTTGGTGAAACACGCAGCATGCTTCTACCAAGATCTAAATGTGTCTAATGTTACACGCCGTAGAGACACGCAGGAAAAAACTCTCCGCGTAGAAGAAGCTGACCAATAAATGAACCGATTTGTGCCGTAATGTTGTGATTTATTTTTGTTTTAGAAAATTGGTATTGATTGGTATTATTATCCAAGTAATGGTATTGGTATCGACATTATACCTAGCACTAGCCCTACTCAGGACGCATTTAGAGACACAATCTACTGCCGGGTGGGGGACACGTAGCCTACTTAGAGCTGTCCACATGTGATCCAATCACTCGGGACAGATGTTGAAACCAGGTCAACATCAGGAAACAGGTCCATAGAGTAAGCTAGGGCTGTCACAATCAACAGTTTGAATGAAATCAAACATCGTTTGTTCAAATTCATTTAAAAGTAACCCACTGGTCTGAAGAGAGTCGCGACCCTCTTGATCTTTTTTTAATCCACACAGCCTTTAATGCAGCAGAAATTTGGCATTACATCCACAGTAGCCTTAAACAACCAGAATGCAATGCAGCTACAAACCAGGGCGGTTGAAGACTGAAATCTGTGAGGGCCCATGCCATTAATGAAAGGAAAATATATAATATATGGCTATGCATATAATTAGACCAGGACAGTACTTCTTTCTTTTCAAGATTATTGTTCGGGCCTTTATATAGGACAGCTGAAGACATGAAGGGGGTGACATACAGCAAAGGGCCACAGGTTGGAGTCAAACCTGTGGCTGCTGTTTTGGGAGTAAACCTTTATATATGGGCACCTGCTCTACCAGGTGGCCACCCGGGCGCCCAGGATAGTACTACTTTCAAAGGGATAAAGAGGGAGACTATAGGAAATGGTGTACTTCCAGTAGTGGGCAGGGAGAGGGGAACATGAGAAAGAAAATGGAATGGAGAGTAAAGGAAGTGTGAACTGGAGAGAAATGGCGTCAGATTGTGGCGTACGAGGAAACCCCAAAGAGAGCAGACACGTTCCCTCCAAACACAGCTGCAACCTCAGCAAAACCTTTCGCTGTTGTTGCTCCTCGCCAGAACACAATCACCATCTGTGGCAAATTGCTGATGATTGAATTGGTCGGACTGAAGCCAGCATTTTAGTTATTTCTTTTTTTTAAACGGGACTTCCGATCACGTTCTGCTCCTTTGGTTTGAACCTGACCCCGTTACCAGCCTCCACTCACACTGACATGTACATTTCTGTCAGGTCCATTAAGTCAAGAACACACACACGACAATAAAATGATTCAAGACATTTTATTGAATAAATTGCAATTCAAGTTGATAAAATTCCAAATTAAATCTTTGGCGGTATGGCTCTGTTCAGGGAGACCTCTGACCTTTCATGAGCACCATGAAATAGCAGGGACAGTTTGGGACTGGGAGAGCAGCAACGATGACATAGAAGCAAATGCCACGTTATACATGAAAAAAACAAAAAAAAATGGGAATATAAGTGGAATATCCTCTTTTACAGAATAAAGGCAAAAATATATTACAATAGAATATTATGTATAAACGCAATGATTGATGATACACTACAGCCATCCACGGACACAGTTAAGCTTAAAGATTCATTGTGTCTTCCACATGTATGTTTGACATTAATACATGCTACATGGATGTGTAAATAATTCTTTTTTTAATAGCTCAGTATTGCAGGGCACAGTAAAAATGTATGTGTATATGCTTTAGGCTGCCCTACAAATTAGGCCTAATTAGGCAACTACATTTTATAAAATATATGGGAGGTCCCCGTTCCTCTTTCCGGTTAGGGGTCCTTCGCTTGAATAAATGTTGAAGACCCCCGGTTTAGACAATATTTTAGATCCAGGTCAAAAAGGACACAAGGGTGGGGCTCAGAGAAAAAGTCACAATCACAAATATGTCTGCTACTTCAGCGCCACGGATTGATCAATACCCAGTCAGGCTACAGGAAGCCTCAGTCAGATCAAGGATCAATGAGTCAGGCAGACTAGACTAACATATTCAACTACACAATCCTAAGGGGACGGAGGGGTGAGAAGGGGTGTCATCCCAATCATTTCTCATCAAATCACCTACTGGATATATGTGGACAGGTAGCTGGTTGCCTCAAGATGGCGAAATAAAACAATTAAAGTCAGCATTAGTGTTCAAGCTGGACAGTGTACTTTTCAACAGTCATAACTGGGAATGTGTTTAATTAAATAACAATGTGTTTAATTAACTCGTTAAAGTATTCTGGGCACCTGAGTCAGTTTGTAACTCAAGCCGAGGGGGAGTGGACTGGCTGCTGAGCAGCAGTCGCTATGCTCAGGAAATCCAAAAGACAGTTTGGTTCACTTTGCTTTATTGGCTCACTCTCAAGAGCATCTAACCTGTCCACAGTCCAGAGAACGTTACACCTACACGCCATGGGAAGGAACGTGTCAGCGATAACTGACAGCTCCCAGAAAGTAAACTGGAAATGCAGAACTTTAAAGGTCCCATGGCATGAAAATGTCACTTTATGAGGTTTTTTTTAACATTAAAATGCGTTCCCCCAGCCTGCCTATGGCCCCCCAGTGGCTGGAAATGGTGATAGGTGTAAACCGAACCCTGGGTGTCCTGCTCTGCCTTTGAGAAAATGAAAGCTCAGATGGGCCGATCTGGAATCTGGGAGATAACCTTGCCCTAATGACATCATAAGCGGCCAGGTTACTTCCCCTTTCTCTGCTTTGCTCGCCCAGAGATTTGGCCCACCCATGAGAGAGAGACATCATGGCTTTCAAACAAGCAAAGTGGCAGTTGGCACATACTAAGGAAAGCTCATTGTGGGACTGGCTCTAGTGGCTGGAATTATGGGAATTATGGGAAGGAGACTTCAGATACAGTATTAGGGGACCACTAAGGTCTATATAAAAGAGACTTCAGATACAGTATTAGGGGACCACTAAGGTCTATATAAAGAGACTTCAGATACAGTATTAGGGACCACTAAGGTCTATATAAAAGAGACTTCAGATACAGTATTAGGGACCACTAAGGTCTATATAAAAGAGACTTCAGATACAGTATTAGGGGACCACTAAGGTCTATATAAAAGAGACTTCAGATACAGTATTAGGGACCACTAAGGTCTATATAAAGAGACTTCAGATACAGTATTAGGGGACCACTAAGGTCTATATAAAAGAGACTTCAGATACAGTATTAGGGGACCACTAAGGTCTATATAAAGAGACTTCAGATACAGTATTAGGGGACCACTAAGGTCTATATAAAAGAGACTTCAGATACAGTATAAGGGACCACTAAGGTCTATATAAAAGAGACTTCAGATACAGTACTAGGCATATATATTATATATTAACATATATCAAGAGCACCATGTCGTGGGACCTTTATTGAAACATGGGAGAAGTCGTTTTCTTGAAGGATTTTAGGATTTGCCTGTCCAGTGGGGCAGTACTGACTCAGTCAATACATGTGTCCTCCTTTAACTGTTTAGACCGGAGATTCTCAACAAGGCCATCAAATCATAGTTCATTTTTAGAAATCTTCTTCAAAAATGTAAATGTCTTAACAACAACAATGCATCCATATAATTAGCAAACATAAATCTGAATATTTGTATATAGGCTATATATGTGGCCTTTATGTAAGATAGCCATCCACAGATAAAGTTTATCCTAAGGATTTTTCAACATAAAAACATCATTTATAAAATCAATTATTGTTTGAAAAGCTTAGTATTTTTATAAATATAAAGGCTTTATGCTGCTCACAGGGTATTGAAAGCCCAGCTTTATATGTAACTTAATTTTATACGTATATATGTGTAGTAGTGGGTCCCTGATCTGTCGCTCTTTCGGTTAAGGGGTCCTTGACTTTAAAATACATTGAAAACTAAAAATCTGTGGTGGAAGCAGTCAGTGATTTAATAATCTTACAATCTGTTATCTTAACAATAACTACTTAATCTTATGGCCTGTTCCCATAATAAAGACTATTTAGTATGACAACAACTGGATGCAGAGATCAAATCAGTGACTCTTTAGCTGGGGGGTGGACATGCAGCTCCACCACGCCACCAACACATGTCCTTCACCTTTGGAATATGTCCAAAACTACATGACTAAAACCTCATCATTGCTTTTCCCTTTACCCAATCCACCCATTTAGGGTTTAGGTCCTCAATCAAGAAAGCCATTGTTCTGTCCCCCACCTGTCTGCTCGAGATAGAGCACTGGGGAGGGGAAAACAACTTGAGACACTTAAAGCACTCCCTAACAGAGACGTTGAGTGAGTTTTCTCCATTGTTGCCAGCTTGTCGGATTAAATGAAGCTAAGCGATTAGGACTCGTGCATGTTGCTCTGTAATTGTGGCGGGCATTGTTAAAGCTGTAATTGCCCAATCAAAATCAGCTACCATATTATTTCAAAGATGAATAACCATCCAAAACAAGAGAGGCTCGATTTAGTGGAGTTATTAAGTCTTGGTATGTCTTAAATTGTCATTTTAAGACATTTTTCCAAGTGGACTTAATATGCCAGCAAGACTGTAGTTAAATATGAAGCCAGCATTTAGTATAGAGTGTTATATATATATATATATATATATATATATATATATATATATATATATATATATATATATATATATATAAACACTGTATATATATATATATATATATATATATATATATACACACACGTGTCTTCTTGTTTTATTGCTGACAGAGAGATGGCCATTTATACATACACAATGATAGAAAATGAAAGAAAAACACAACGAGTGGACATCCAGGACTTTTGAAGGAAATCTGGCAACAATCCCTTAAAAACATTCCAAGATGTTCTAAAATGGCAAATCCACCTCCGGGTTGGTTAAACTTCAAGCGCTGACGAATGTATCACTCAGTACAAAGCTATGATTGACATCTCATATAATTCTATCCTCAACCCTATTAAAATACCACAATTCTTTTCATTGAGCGTGTTTAGGCGAGGTGAACAGGGAGAGCAAGGGGAACAGGTCATCTGAGACGGTTGATTTTTGGAACTGGCACAAATAATGTCTTCTAACTGATATTTTTGTAAAAGAAGGGATGGGAAATGGTACCTTATCTAAGGGTACATTCACGTTATACCTTACGTTCATATCTGTCTTATTCTATTTTAGCTCTTTTTCATTGTTTTTAACTGCTCTTTAATGCTTTATGCAAAACAGTTTAAATTGCCTTGAAATGTGCTATGGTGTTGTCAGACGTGTTAACGTGGAAGGAGATTAGTTCTGCTATGGGGCAAAAATAGAGATTGTTTTTGTCTCAATGCACCGCTTAAAAACAAAAACATCAGCTAGGTGTCATATCTTTAGCAACATGTTTCCGCTGACGCTTGGTCTCCTCATACCTGAACAATCTCTTTCAAATTGAAGCAGTTGGTACGAGAATAGAATGTCTGTACTTTGTGTCTGTGTGTAGACATGTCTTAGCAACACATTCTCACTCCCATCTCGTAAAATACGGACTGTTGGTCAGGTACCTTTGTCGTTGTTACTGACGCTAAAAGATTCCTTTAGCATCATAACACGCGCTTGGTCGTCTCCTTTAGCATCACATAACACGCTTGGTCGTCTCCTTTAGCATCATATAACACGCTTGGTCGTCTCCTTTAGCATCATATAACACGCTTGGTCGTCTCCTTTAGCATCATATAACGCGCTTGGTCGTCTCCTTTAGCGTCATAAAACACGCTTGGTTGTCTCCTTTAGCATCATATAACACGCTTGGTTGTCTCCTTTAGCGTCACATAACACGCTTGGTTGTCTCCTTTAGCGTCACATAACATGCTTGGTTGTCTCCTTTAGCGTCATATAACACGCTTGGTCGTCTCCTTTAGCATCATATAACACGCTTGGTCGTCTCCTTTAGCATCATATAACACGCTTGGTCGTCTCCTTTAGCATCATATAACGCGCTTGGTCGTCTCCTTTAGCGTCATAAAACACGCTTGGTTGTCTCCTTTAGCATCATATAACACGCTTGGTTGTCTCCTTTAGCGTCATTTAACACGCTTGATCGTCTCATTTAGCATCATACAACACGCGCTTGGTCGTCTCCTTTAGCATCATATAACACGCTTGGTCGTCTCCTTTAGCGTCATAAAACACGCTTGGTTGTCTCCTTTAGCATCATATAACACCTTGGTCGTCTCCTTTAGCGTCATTTAACACGCTTGGTCGTCTCCTTTAGCATCATATAACACGCTTGGTCGTCTCCTTTAGCGTCATATAACACGCTTGGTTGTCTCCTTTAGCGTCATATTACACGCTTGGTCGTCTCCTTTAGCGTCATATTACACGCTTGGTCGTCTCCTTTAGCGTCATATTACACGCTTGGTCGAGACTATTGCTGTCCCTTTTGACGCTGTTGGGTTAAGCAAAAGCTTGTGGGGGGGTCTTACGTTTTGGTGACACACGGCAATAACGGGACGGTTAAGGACACACGCGGGACACAAACCCTGCTCTCCTGGGTGAAAGTCCTGTGTTTGACCTATCCACCCCCCCCAACCAACCTCCCTACACGGAATTCTGCCCTTACATACTACTCACTAAACCCCGTCTAGATGCTGCTCTCTCCGGTACGTTCTACACACACGCTGAAGGCCGCCTTTTTCGTCGTATCAGCCGCGGGCAGCCACTGTCCAAACGTCCGTATTTTACGGGTTGGACTTAGAGGCAAGGGGGGAGGGAGGGGACGTTTCCAGGAAAATGTCCAGCTGTACAGTAAGGTTGAATAGGAGGTGTGTGGTTTTAAAAACTTGGCAAGGATTTGTGTCTAAACCCCAGCTGACGGTAATTGTGTAATTGAACACGATACATGTCCTGGATGAATGCTCACGAATGTGTGTATTTGTCTGTGATTTTATGCTCTCCCAGTGTGGGTGTTATTCCAAGCGTGTTAGGTCAAGCATAACCCACAGAGGAATTTTCCTTTCTTTGTATATTTTTCTAATGTAGTGTCACAACACACTGCTACCTAACTTATTTTCCATCAAAAAGTGCCTTTTGGCAGATGTGAAGCAGTGACTGTTTTTAACATTAGCTTGTTCTGGTGGACGGAGTGGCTGCGTGTGTTTTACAGCGTGATGTCTTGTCAGTCAGGTTTGGTTGTACGGGGGTTACCCCGTACGAGTCTCCCTGTGTTGCATTTGCTTCAACAGACTTTGGGGTTAAGAGATTTTTTGGCAATAGATGTTAACAAAAAGTGGAGAGGGAGAAAGTCATGATGAAGTCAGATGTTCCTCATTGTAAACTTCAGCTACTTTTATATGAACAAGACTAACACACCAAGCAGCTGATTAACCCCCCCACCTATAAGTTTGGCTGAACCTTACATGGTTGGCCTTATTTTAACGATCTAAGCACCTGTTGCGGGAGTGTTTAGGGCGTGTAGGAATCCATGTTTGCTAGTTTGACGGTGGAAAAAAGGGTCTGTGCCCCGAAAGGGTTGTACTTAGTGTCTTCATTATTAATAGGTGTGTTTTGGGAGTGAAATGCAATCAACCAATCAGAGTCATCTCCCATTCTCTTTACCAGCCAGGCACATTTGGACCTTGAAGCATTGCTGTTATGATGGAGGATTTGCTGAGGAAGAAGGAGAGTAGAAATTGATCTGCTCATGCGAGAGCACTTAAAACTCTTTCACATTGTAATTTTTTCTGTCTTTTTATTTGTAATCTTTTTTGTGTACTGCTGCGCGTCCCCGTGTGTGTACCAAGCCTTAGGCAAGGCAGCTTGGCAAGGCAGCTTTATTTGTAGAGCACATTTAAGCAACAGGGCAATTCAAAGTGCTTTACACAAAATCAGTTAAAAACAATAAAAACAGTTAAAAGAAAATAAAACCCATAAAAAAAACAGAAGAAACATTTCAAAAATAAAAACAGATAAAACACAGGAATAAAAGTTACAGTGCAGTATATAAAAGAACAAACAGTAAAGAAATGAGCAACATTTAAAGAAAGGCAACATCAAAAAGAAAGGTCTTCAGCATTGATTTAAAAGAACTGAGAGTAGCAGCAGACCTGCAGGTTTCTGGGAGTTTATTCCAGATATGAGGAGCATAGAAACTGAACGCTGCTTCCCCCTGTTTAGTTCTGACTCTAGGAACAGACAGTAGACCTGTCCCAGATGACCTGAGAGGTCTGGGGGGGTCATAGTGTACTAGCAGATCAGAAATGTATTTTGGTCCTAAACCGTTTAGTGATTTATAAACTAGCAAAATAACTTTGAAATCAATTATTTGGGGCACAGGAAGCCAGTGTAAGGACTTCAGAACTGGAGTGATGTGATCCAGTCTCTTGGTCTTAGTGAGGACTCGAGCAGCAGCGTTCTGAATCAGCTGCAGCTGTCTGATTGATTTTTTAGGGAGACCTGTAAAGACCCCGTTACAGTAGTCCAGTCTACTGAAGATGAAAGCATGGACTAGTTTTTCCAAATCCTGTTGACACATAAGTCCTTTAACCCTTGATATATTCTTAAGGTGATAATAGGCTGACTTTGTAATTGTCTTAATGTGGCTGTTAAAGTTCAGGTCAGAGTCCATGACTACACCAAGATTTCTGGCTTTGTCTGTTGTTTTTAACGTTGTTGTTTGAAGCTGAGCGCAGACTTTTAATCGTTCCTCTTTTGCTCCAAAAACAACCACCTCAGGTTTTCCCTCATTTAATTTCAGAAAGTTCTGGCACATCCAGCCGTTAATTTGTTCAATACACTTAGTCAGTTTTTGTTTTGGACTATAGTCCCCTGGCGATAAGGTTATGTAAATTTGTGTGTCGTCCGCATAACTATGGTAATTTATTTTGTTGTTTTCCATAATCTGAGCCAGTGGAAGCATGTAGATGTTAAACAGAAGAGGCCCCAGAATGGAGCCTTGGGGAACACCGCACGTCATATTTGTACGTTCAGATGTATAATTACCTATTGACACAAAGTAATCCCTATTCTGTAAGTAGGATTCAAACCAGTTTAGTACTGAGCCAGAAAGGCCAACCCAGTTTTCCAATCAGTCTAGTAATATGTCATGGTCAACCGTGTCAAATGCAGCACTGAGATCAAGTAATACTAAGACTGAAATTTTGCCATTATCTGTGTTAAGGTGGATGTCATTAAAGACCTTAACGAGCCGTCTCAGTGCTGTGGTGTGGTCGGAAACCCGACTGAAAGGTATCAAAACTGTTGTTTAGTGACAAGAAATGGTTGAGTTGTTGAAAAACTGCTTTTTCAATGATTTTACTTAAAAACGGAAGGTTTGATATCGGCCTATAGTTGCTCATTAGTGACGTGTCTAGATTGTTCTTTTTTAAGAGTGGCTTGATTACTGCAGTTTTCAGGGCCTGTGGAAAGATTCCTGAAAGAAGAGACATGTTCACAATCTGTAGAAGATCAGAAGACAAACAATTCGAGACATTTTTGAAAATGTCTCTGTTGGAGATTACCATCTCCAACAGAAAACACTGTTCACAAACTGGTCCAAACAGCTCTGTTGTAGTCCAGCCTTTACTTCAGAGACGAAGGTGCTAAATGCTCAGCTAGCTGCTAGCATGGCACGCCCTCATACTCTGCTTCTGACTGGCTAGTAGTCCTTACCTAGGTACTGTCAGGGCATGCCCTCATACTCTGCTTCTGACTGGCTAGTAGTCCTTACCTAGGTACTGTCAGGGCACGCCTCATACTCTGCTTCTGACTGGCTAGTAGTCCTTACCTAGGTACTGTCAGGGCACACCCTCATACTCTGCTTTGGTCTGGCTAGGTACAGTGCATGTGCGCAGTACCTAGGTAAAGATGGAACAGAAGTGCGATTCCTCACTCTAAAACAGAGAGCTCAACACACAGGAAACACAGGAGAAAAAATTACATATTTCATACTGAGTCATTTAACAGAAATGCAGTCATTACATCCACACAATACCCCTAGAATAAATAATAAACTATATAAATACTAAATGCAAAACATTTGATGAATCCCAGCAGAGAAATAAAGTCAAACTGATCCAAAGAACAGTGATGAAGGGAAAAGGAAGACACTGGGCCATGGCGCCATGACAACCGCCTAACAACCTCATACATGGATGTATGGAGTTATTGAATGTGAGAGACAGCTAGACAAAAACAATCCTGTTTGTCCTGATTCTTATTAGTCTGGGGCACCAGACCACACACACGCACAGGACTCAAATTCCTTTAAGTGTGCTGCCAATTTGACTTCATTTGTTCCTGACACATACTAGCCAGTTACCGCAACACAAGATCGAATAGAAGTGCAGAAAAAAAACAACAAGAGACAACAAGAGAACATTTAACACAACACTAACTTAAAGATAAAAGGGAGAATCCAATGGTACTGCACTTCCATAAAGCTGGAGGAATAATTGACAGACACACACACACACACACATACAAAAAAGCAGAGGCTTAACCTTTAGTCCCAATAGTATGAGTCACAACCTTAATAATGATCCTACATTTCCCATAATGCTACTCAAAAGCACCTTGAGACCTTCCCAAACTGGTACACCCATATCTGCCTTCAGTATTAAACAGTCTTTCTGTCCAAGATCAAGCCAACATAACTCTGATGACATCACTATGACATCATGAGGGGGTATCTTGTCAAACCTGATAGAGACTAAAGTTTTCTATGGCTGCTATTATTCCATGAAGATTTGGTCAAACTTGGAATAATGCATACTGTGCAAAAAGAAGATTCAAGTGAAAAGACTGTTACTACTGGTTTTGACCACACAGACGTACTACTGAAAAAAAATCGTATTCGCGTCACGTCATTATTGGGTTAATATATTCAGAAATCCAAAAGGTAGTATTATTTGATTATAACTCCTTGTTTGTGTAAATGTAAGTCAAATTGTTAAATTACATGAATATTTACGTGAACATGTTATGAAAAAAATCACTTTTTCTAGGATTTGGGGTGTTATTTTGTGTCTCTGGTGCTTCCACACTGCTTCCAATGCTGTACCATGTTTGGAGTGAGATCCGGTTCCTGAATGTCCTCTGTCTTCAGTCTCTGGGTGAGCTGTCCAACATCTGTCCGGCTTTCACTAGAGACGAGGTGGCTAACCGTAGCATGCTAGCTCGTTCTTAATGGAAAACACTGCTCCAACAGCCACTAGTGGACCAGATTCTCCAATAGAACTACTTCCTGTCCCTGTTGTGCAGGTATTCCACAAGTGGCCCTGGTCTAGAAGAAGTCTCCCAGCTAATCCTGCCTTGGACTGACCAAAGCTGGAGAAAGAGTTATCAGCTGATGGGATCTTACCGAGCTACTGAGCATGTGCAGCTCCCAACAAAGATAGGATAGAAGGGAGATGTCTCACGTTGGAGATAAAACAGAGACCTAAATACACAGGGTGAAAACAGGATCTGCAGTAATGTGCAGTACAACAAAAACATGGTGTTTTCTGTTAACGTTAGCTGTCCATTGGGTTGTTTTTCCAGTCACACATAATGTATGAACAAAAATATGGTGTTTTCTGAAAATAAAACAATGGAAACCTGTTCTGGTTCAACCTCAAAATACAGTTAGGAACCTGAAAATGAGCAGAATATGGACGCTTCAAAGCTGTGAATCTTGTAGGAATGCAATGTGATAAGTCATTGCCTCATCAAATATGAATGTCTGTATTTGTCATGCAAAGAAATAAAATTTACAGGCTGAGATTTACTCCTCATGACTCGTAAAATGACTTTGGCATGTAAGATCAGTGCAATGCCACTTGTTCCAGTGCAGTTGCAAGTCCCACGTTCAGTAAATATAATATCAGTGGAAACATGTCTCTGTCTGTGAAACACACCTTCCTCTCGCCGGTGCATTCTAATGACAGTCCGCGTCGAACACAGAGTAATTAGAGAATTATGAAAGGCCGAGGTGACAGTGACCTCATTACGGCGAGGAAGATCAAACTAACAACCCGTGACTGATGAAGGCCTCCATGTCTCCCCGCCGAGGGATTTAGGGCTGTCTCTGGGTCTGAAGATCCGAGACAGGGAAGCAGAGGCAGAGAGGGAGAAATGGCCACATTCATCCACCTACAGAGGACATTATCCACACTTTATAAAGAAACACTGCCCATTTAAGGTTTTAGCATGGTACAGGCCGATCACATCCTGCAGGATGTATTCCTCTGTGCACTTTGCCTGTTTTGGATGCATTCTAAATGCACACTCAAACGCAGAAAATAAAGCGCTTAGCCCCAAACAAGTGGAAGTTGTATATTTTTGAGACTTTTCATATTCCAACTTTGGAATGAGAGAAAAATTGAATATACAGATTGAAAATACAGAAATAATATCTCACTCTTGGTATGTCCCACCCTAAAGCACATTGAGCAGCTATATGCATGTCAAATTAAGGGGAAAAAAAATCAACATTTTGGAAAAGTTGGACGAGAGAATCACTCAATATCATACCTGCTAACGCATTCTCGTGAACGAGTTTGTGTGATATCATACAAGTTATGCATGTAACAACTTCTCCAGGACATGAACACCTGTTTCCTGGTGAAAGTGTTGTGTTTTGTCCTTAACTTAAAGAACTCTGCTCCTTCTTTTCATAGCTACAGTTCACGAGAACAGCCGGTGCCTGTAAGTACAGATCTGGAGTCGGGGTTTGAAAATAAAAGAAAATGGGTAACGATTCTGTTAAGATCCCATATGCCCTGCATGATGCTGGAACCAACGGGATCATGTCGTGCTACTAGCTAGCTAGGTTAGCCTTGTTATTTGCTGAATTTGCGAGGTCTCACAAATCCAACTCCAGATCTGGCAAAACAAAGTAGAGATCTGGCAAAAGTGTTTGCCGCCAGTACATGTTTTTTCCCCCTCTGGGGCTCCGTACAGAAGTAACAGCAAATGAAAGAAGAAACTTTCCAGCAGTCTGCAGAACACAAATGTCAGCGTACAAAACAAGCAGAAACAATACACTTCATCACATTCAAAAGACAGGCAGCGAAATGGAGACGGAGACAGAATGGGTTCCAGGGAAATATTCCACAACACAGAATTCAGAGCACAAAGCCTCTGAAAGCAGAGATGGAGACCAGGCGATCTGTCAAAGTAAGCAACAGAGCGGTGGGCCTACAATCCGAAAACAAGAGAAATGAAGCTAAAGAAACCTGAGAAACACGGTCTTAAGTACGAGTGATTTCTGGGACTCCAGAGATGATTATGTGAAACACACCCACACCCACAGTCTGGGTGCCAAAAACAGCAGGCTGGATTGAAAACGTTTTAAAGGCAAAGTGTTCCAGCACTTACTCTTAAAAAGGCAATATCCACTTCTGTACAGCATGGCAGCTAGATAAAGACAAAGCCAGGAGAGGAGCGGTAGGCCGACTGCATGAATGTTTGTGGTTTTGATGAGGTGTGTGAGCAAGACGTTTTTCTTTTGAGAGTTTTGAATTTCCTTTCTGATGGCTGTAGGATTTTAGCAATGTGTTTCGTACAAATATGATCGCACTGATCCTTTAATTCATCCGTCAAGTGGGAATAAAGGGGCCCTATGCAAACTCTGCACCTGCAATGAGAAATAGTGGGGCCTGTCCTCTTCCTAAAGTCTTTTGGAAACTCAGCATATCTCACAGAAAATATATCATATCCAAAAAAACTGACTTTTGCAAGCATTTATGTTTTTCAGAGGAACAGTGAAGACATGTCAAACTCACTCTGGTTATTCCAATTAAGATCTTATAAGGTTTGGCCATGATGCGATTGTAATGAAATCTGGAAACATGGCATCACAAAAAATGTTGCTAATAATTCCTTGATTATTTAAAAAAAAAAAAAAAAAAAAGTGTGCAACACGTCATTTGAAACTTACCGATCTGCTGACTAGTCGGGCTAAAAAATGCTCCAAATTAAGGCAATATGTTGGCGTGGGGGAAAAACTGGAATGGCCATTTTCAAAAGGGTCCCTTGACCTCTGACCTCAAGATAATTCAATGACAGTGGTTCTTTGGGTACCCACTAGTCTCCCCTTTACAAACATCCCCACTTCATGGTAATCCCAGGTAGTTTGAGGCAAATGCCATCCAGCTCTTCTCACGTGGTATAAATGGGTTATTTCCCACCTATTCTAAAACAGTGTATTTGATTATTTCTGCATACTGGGGTCCTTTGCGGGATCTCAATTCTTTGATGTTAAATTCTTTCCTCGTGTGAGGATGTCTTTCCAGCACAGAAGACCCGGTCCAATCGGCAAAAATGCAATTCTTATAGAAATCTCCAAATGTCAAAAGAGTTTGATACCAAATCACAGCATGGTTTTTTTTTCTACGGTGTTCCTCAAGGTCCTCAAGGTGTCTTCATGTGTTATTTTAGAGGATTTTTTTCAGCAATTCAAAACTGCTACAACAACTTAAGATACCATCATATTATGAAGACCTAAACCCTTATTCCAAGCCCTGTTCATCCATCCATGAACATACCTATAACCCCACTAAAAACAGCATTACCTACTAATACTAACTCCACATCTCTCTTTGTAAAGAAGCCACAGTAAATGCAAGTGTGTCATTGAGTTAAACACCAACAACAATCGCTTCAGTAATAAAAAAAATTAAAAATAATAAATGTTATTTGCATAGGTTTGTTGCTGCCCAAGGACTGTTTGCTTCTGGGGCCTGTGTTCGTGTTAAGTTGTCAAATGAACCAGAATTTAAATCGGAAGTATTGCAACTTTAATGGATCTTAATAACGGATATTTGGTTAAGCATTTTGCGGTTCAACAGTATTATTATTTTAACAGACATTCCACCAAAACATGTTCCTTCCCGAGGCTATTTTGCAGCGGCGCCGTGTGAATCTTATCTTATCTTAATAGAAATAAACCTGAGCATTTTTTCTCTCCCATCCCAGAATGCTGTGTGGACTAGCTAGACCTTCTTACGCAGCGCTGTGGAGGAAGGTCTGGCAATGCTACATTCAGTTGGCTGGGATAACCCTGTACTAAACAGCAATCACACTTCTATACCTTCCCAATACTGAAATCTTTGCTCGATGGAGGCTGCGTGATATAACAGACCAGAGAAATGCCTCTGGGCAACAGAGAGGGCGTGAACACAGTCCAGTGAGACCCCGGTCCAAAGTACAACCCGCTCAGCCATGACTTTCTGTTGTGACCGCAGTGAGGTGAGTCGCATGTCAAAGACAGCGTGTGGCAGACCAACGTATGATGATGGATGTCTGGCCCCCGTGAATGGGACTACCCAAGCGGGTTTACTTCGTAGGTGTTTAATTAGCTGCTTGCATTGTTTTCCTGAGCGACCAAAATTGTAGCCTGGAGGGCGTGGTGACACCACTGGCGAGAAGAAAGCTCCCTCATCTTGTTTTCAACCCTTGTTTCATATTTTTCTCCACAGTCTTCCCTTCACATTTCCCCGTTACTCCCTCCACAGCTTCTCTCTCCCACCAGCCTTCGTGTTGATGAGATTTAAGTGGGCAGAGGGTTTACCAGTTGATTGTGATATTGCTGACATGTTGTGGGTAGAATTTTCCCCACCCCCTACTCTTACTTTCTGTCCCTTGCTTTTGTTTTCTCATGATCTCTTTCTCTTTGTGAAACCAGTGTTAAAAAACAGAAATGAAAAGAACTGTCCCAAAGGCTCCCATTGGCCGGCGTAATGAGACAAATATAACCAGAACCTTTTCTCTCCTACTGTACACTCAATTATGGCATCAGAATAATACATTTATCTTCATCCTAGCTTGGGATGGAGAAAGACAGAAGGGCAAAGCAATTTAAATAAAGGAGCAGTTTTGTTCATGTTGAAAAGAGATATCTGTGCAATTTAACAGCAAATGAACTAATAATAGTTAGAAAAATTAACCTCTAACCCCCCCAACCCTAACTTAAAAGGTTCATCATCAATGATGCAAACAATCCTCTTACATCTATTGCAGTCTTTCATTTTGGATGCTCCCAGGAACATCACAAGATGTAACGTGTAGGCATGCTAGTGCAAAAAGAGAGCCTGGAGGACTGATCCTTTTAGGCGAGCCAGTATCATAGCATAGCACTGAGACATTAACTTTGTTCTTTTTAGCTATCATAGCTACCCAGCCGCTAGCTCATGGGCTTGTAAGATCAGATCAGAGATTCAGAGAACATGCATTTAAAAGAAGGACACCACCAGAACGAAGAAGATAGGCACAGTGGTGTAGTCCAAAGTGTTGTAGTGGGGATACTGTACTGTATATGTCTATGTATGGGCCACAATGGGTCTAAGGGAGGGGGCCATATCCTATTGGGGGTCTGGGAGCCCTCCACCAGGGACATTTTGAGCATCAAAGACTTAATTTGCTGCATTCTGATACACTTTTATCAACCAATTTACTGTGGAAATACCTTTTGTATAGCCTATGCAAAAATAAAAAAACACAATTCAAAATATATCAAACATATAATGGAAAGTATGTTTTTGCGTGTCATTGGGCATTTTTAAAATGTTTAAGTGGGTATATGGAAATCCTGGAGGTTTCTCAGTTTCCCAATTGAGCCGGTTCAACTTGGTCAAATCAGTCGTCTTGGCCAAATGATATTTATTATCGGCTCAACAGTTCCAATGTGTGTCCCTGCCCTACAGTGGGGCTCGAAAATTTGGACTCCCCAGATAAAAATTTGTATTAATGTGCATAAAGAAGCAAAGAAAAGATCTTCAAAAGGCATCAAATGAGAAATTAGACATTCGTATAATATGTCACAAAAAGTTAGATTTTATTTCCATCATTACACAGAAAACAAAAAAAATGGCATCTGCAAAAGTTTGGGCCCCCTGCAGAGGTAATACCTTGTTCTTTGCAAACTTCAAACGCTGATGTTTGTGGCGAGGACGTAGAAGAGGTTTTCTTCTGATGACTCTTCCATGAAGACCATGTCTGTACGAGTATCTCTTTATAGTGGACCGGTGTAGCACCACTCCAGTGTCTGCAGGTCTTTCTGGATGGATTGGGCAGTCTAACGGGGGTCTGGACTTGCTCTACTCACAATCCTGCCAGCTGTTCTGTCTGATATTGTTCTTGGTCTTCCAGATCTTGCTTTAACTTCCACTGTTCCTGATGACGGCCATTTCTTAATAACATCCCGAACTGAGGATATTGGCATCTGAAAACGCTTTGCTATCTTCTTCTAGCCTTCTCCTGCTTTGGGATCGTCAACTTTTTTCAGTTTCAGTTTTGTAGACAACTGCTAAGAAGAAACCATGGTGCTGATTGTTGGGGGGTCAGATGAGTCTGGGGCAAGGTCAGATGAGTCTGGGGCGAGGTCAGATGAGTCTGGGGCGAGGTCAGAAGAGTCTGGGGCGAGGTCAGATGAGTCTGGGGGGTCAGATGAGTCAGTCAGATGAGTCTGGGGCGAGGTCAGATGAGTCGAGGTCAGATGAGATGAGTCTGGGGCAGAGGTCAGATGAGTCTGGGGCGAGGTCAGATGAGTCTGGGGCGAGGTCAGATGAGTCTGGGGCGAGGTCAGATGAGTCTGGGGCGAGGTCAGATGAGTCTGGGGCGAGGTCAGATGAGTCTGGGGCGAGGTCAGATGAGTCTGGGGCGAGGTCAGAAGAGTCTGGGGCGAGGTCAGAAGAGTCTGGGGCGAGGTCAGATGAGTCTGGGGCGAGGTCAGATGAGTCTGGGGCGAGGTCAGATGAGTCTGGGGCGAGGTCAGATGAGTCTGGGGCGAGGTCAGATGAGTCTGGGGCGAGGTCAGATGAGTCTGGGGCGAGGTCAGATGAGTCTGGGCATTTAAAACCTTAAGATTGACATCACCTAGTCTTTCCAGACCATGATTGAGAACAATCCATGACACTGTCAGGTCTCAGCTTTCCAAAGGGGGGGTGCATGCTAGAAACTCTGCAGGGTGCCCAAACTTTTGCAGATGCCATTTTTTTGTTTTGTGTTATTTTGAAAGCGTAAATGATGGAAATAAAATCAAACTTTTTTTGACATGTGAAACAAATGTCTAATCTGTCATTTGATGCCTTTTGGAGATTTTTCCATCTTTTCTTGGCTTCTTTATGCACATTAATACATATCTTTACCTGGGGTGCCCAAACATTCGAGCCCCACTGTAGATGTGACACACATGCACATGCATCCATTCGTAGTGCTCACATGCTCCATCTTAATATTAATTATTTCTTTTAAAAAAAGGAACTGAGGGATGCAACTCAACCAGAATTAACAAAGGCACTTACAGATGCTGCAATAAGAACAGCTGGGTGGCCAGTCTGTGGATTTTTCCTCAATGAAGTTAGTGAGATAAAGTTTTAATGACTCAGAACAACCAAGGGCTGTTTGTGTTGAGCGCTATGCTTGAATTGTAAATCGATGCAAAAACATCTGTAGGCTCTGGGTCTATGTTCCCCTTTGGAAATGAAGTAACTATCACCCCCTCCCCCCACACACAGCCAGATGTGTAATAATAATCAGGGCTGTCAATCAAGGGGGACCGGGGAGTTAAACCCTGTGATGGAGCTCATGGCTGCTGTCACGCCAGTGATACTAAGACTACTATGTTAGTCTTAAAGTCGAAACCTTAATTGTTGCCTGTATATATGTTTATTTAGTTTGTTCATATGTTAATGTTAAAGATCACAAGGGTTAAATCATCTGTGAGCCTAACTATTCCTCAAATCGTTGATGTGAATCATATGACTGTGTAGTGTGAAAGATTCATTCATTTTGGCTGTATAGAGCCTTCAGTACTGCCAAGTCACCTGAGCCACCCCTGCCTTGTAGTATTGGAATGTTCCAATTTGAGGGGGGGGGGGGGCTTCAGGCCTATAGAGACAGGCAGGGTATTTGCTCGAGACGGAGAGAACATGAGGACCACCAGAGGGTGGAAGTCCAACCCCACCCCCCAATTATCAAAAAAAGGCCTTTTCCAAAATAATTTGTTCCTTTTCAATGTTATTGAAAAAGAATTTATCATCATCATTATTATCATACGTTATGGGAACAGACAGATTTCATACAACAGAAGCTATGCACATTCAACCCAAAGTCCATTAACATTAATGCAATAACACGTTAACTTTGACAGCCCTAATATTAACCCATTGCTATAAAAAACAAAAAGAATATATTGTTTGACTCCTGAACTGGGACTGACTTGGCTAGGGTTAATCGTGGACTTGATTAAAACCTGTCTGCCTCGTAAACCTCATTGTAAAGCCTTGTCTAGAGCAAGTTTGTCCACCACTGAGCAATGGTGTGTAAAATGTTATCGTAACAGATATAAAAAAAAAAAAAAAAAAGCCAACAACTCAGGTTGTAAAACAAATGTAACCTTACTTTAGGGACAATCTGTCAAGCTCGTCGCCAACCCATATTACTTGACAAATGATAAATCACCATTAACTACATATTTAGGTGACATTGTTATGAGGGAGAGGGACTCATTGGCCAAACTAAACACTGGGAATACATAGCTATTGCAATGCACCAAATCAGGCATATTAAAATATGAACATTACAGTAAATTCATTGAATCTTAGTGATGCCATAAAGTAGAGATAGACTGCACAGGGCCCCTGACTTGTATCCCTTTGGCTCACACCATCAACATTTTACAGTACATGACAAGAGGTTGGCTGTTGATCCCTGGCGGTGCGGGGGTGCAGGGGGCTGCGGTGATCCAAGGGATAAGAGGCAGCGATCTCCACTCAATCCCAGGCAGATAATAATGGGCTGTGGGGGTCTAAGAAAGGAATCCAACACAAAACCTGGAGTTGAACTGAAAATATGGCTAGCCCGTAAAATGGATAGCCTGAAGGTCCTTCATGCCGGCTGGTTACTGCACCAGACAGAGTGGGGTGAGCCGGGGCCGCTGGGAGAGAGGGTGTTTGAAGAAAAGGGAAATAGTAAAATGAGGAATAAAATAAGCCATTCATGTCTCAAGGAAACCACTTTTGGTGATGGCTTCTGCAAACCATAATATATATATATATATATATTTCAGTTACAAAAAGACATCAGGTTGGGATGATAAAGTTCCAATGTTGCCATGGTGAATGATAACAAATGGGCAGTGGGCTCAGTGTAAAGCTACACACTATGAAATTCTGAAGAGGGTGTGAGCACGCCTCCATCCATTATCCTGCTATGACATCTAAAAGCACAACCCTAACCACTAGAATCTTGTGTTTTAATAGGTTTTACTGACAATGCGAACAAACCCAGAGGATTTGGAATCAAGTCTCCGTCTCTGTTAATTTCAGAGTTGTGCCTGAAACAAAACAGCAATTATCATTTAATAACAGAAATCCCTGATCCGGATCACTTCCAAATTCCAAGACAATTGTTCCATGGCCTGAGGCTTCTCTGTCCACCAAATTTAATCATAGTAAGCCTTTGAGATATCTTTAGACAGTCAATCCAACTAATGAATTTCCTTTGCAAATGTAATAATTTCCTCTGCAATATATGTGTGGTATGTTTTGAAAAGGAGACCGGGTTTTTCAAGGGTGAACACCAGACACGTTGACCAGTCCAGAGCGACCAAGGCGGCGCTAACATATGCAAGGAAGCAAACATTGCCTGATCAGACAACGTTATGCTCAATCTTTGACCCAATGTTGGGTTTTAGTTTTTATATTTTAGAACTTCAGGGAGCAGAAGGCAAGAAAGGCTCAGGATAAAGCCAGTTCAGAATGAGACCCTCATTACATGGAATAAAGAGGGCATAAACATCACAGAGCCTATGGGTCCACTGTTAACGAGAACATCCCTCCCAAGTCTGTAGCAGAGGGGGGAGAGGAGAGTTACAGTGTAGAATATGACAGGAAGAAACAGAGGCTGCAGAATGAGCTCCGCATGGACTGCAGGCGCTGCATGGTTCAGAAACCCCCCCCCCCAGTCTACAACGACCACGGTGCAGCCTTGTTTCTAGTTCAAGGTCCTTTATTTGTACCCAGAGGTAGATTTTGTTTGCAGTCGAGTCCTCATGCACATGTAAAAACAAAGAGGTACGTATCACACGTCATTCAATAGAAATTAAGAAAATATTTTTAATTTAAAAATTAAAAAAGTTCTTACCGGTTCAGATTATAAAGAGCTTGCACCTTGGAAATTGTACTTAACGAAACCTTTGACTTTTCATCAAGGAACCAGAAATGTGTTTAAATGCATCTTTTGAACTGAGGATTTAACCAGGAGAGTTAATTAGATTTAGGCAAATAAAAAGATTTGGTAAGGTTAAGTACCTTTATCATTCAAATCTATTTTTCATTCAAATATAAATCTATTATCTAATTGTTCCCACGGAGAACAAGCTGGCTTTTCATTTCATTCATCAAGGGGTAAAAGCAGAAGGAAATAAGTTTACAGCCTTTGGAAGTTAGTGAGAGCCCTGTTGTAATTATTTTTGCACAGAACTCTTACTCAGCAATGATATGAAGGACTGTCAAGTTGATGATTGAAACCATAATTTGTATTGCACTGCTCAATAACAGAGAAATGCCGGGAGAGATTGTGTCTCCCCCAAGGTGACATTAACCAGCACATCCAGTAAAAAGAGATGATAAGAATACATGACAGGACTTCACGTGATAACATTCACTTGGATATATTTGTACATGTGTCGGTGGAATTTAAATATTGAGGATTCGACAATTCTTCAAACTTCATGAAGCTGCTACTTTTTGCTCGTTGTCAAACGGACAAAAGTCTGTAAAAAATTAACCTATAATCAACGAGGTGCAGCATATCAAAAGTATATAAACATATGAAATGCTATGCAGCTCAAGTTGGCAGCAGGCCAGTGACCAGTGGCGATTAATTGGGACTCGGCTTTTGTGTTATGGTGCTTAGTAGAGAATATGTTTGATAAGGCCTGCGAGTAAATAGCAGAATTTTCTTTTTTTTTTCTTTGGGGAAAGGCAAAGTAATCACTGTCTGCCTTCATCGCTTCCACAAGAAAGTTTTAAAACACCAATCATAAGCTCTCAGTCCCTCCGTCTCTTTTCTTTCTCTCTTTCTCCGGGAAATGAAGCTGCATTCAGTCAAGCATTGAGTTCTATGAACGATCTGACCAAAAACTGCTACTGTGAAATATAAAGTCTACTACGTTGGATGGGGGGGGAGGATAAAGAACACAACAGGACGTCATACAAATGGGCCGTTTCATTGACACTCCTGTCCCTTTTTTTTTTTAATCTGAATGCAGTTTTATGCTGAACTAGGCCAACCCACAAAGCTCATTTAAGAGTTTGCTCTGACGTCTGTGTCCATGAAGGCAGCACGGAGCGGCGCCAAACGAAGCTGAAAGGAGCACAGGAGAGTCATGATACACCATCTCGTCCAGTTGCAATGCCGTAAACTGGCCCCTTTTAATGTCTGCCAGTAGTTTAAAGTGTGAACATGTCTTATTATTGGCAATCTGTATTTTAAACTAGCCTTCAAATTAACGCCCCCCCCCCAGGGCACCTCAACGCCCACCTTTCCAAAATATTGCTTCCAGCGCCCCTCCCTCTGAGGAACACCGGTTTATACTATCCGCTTGGAGGACACGCTCCCCTTCAGTAGGCGACTAATGTAAATGGACTGTTCTTACGTCTACTCAAAGCACTTTCACATAGTACAGGAACCATTCACACACATTCATACAGTGTGGCCGAGTACACGGTGCCCCCTGCTCATCAGATAAACACTCACACACATTAACACTCCGATGGCGCAGGTCACCATGACAGTAGGACATTAGCGTGTGGAATAAAGTGATTTAACACAAGGTTTAACACCTAGAGAGCGGATGACGACACTAACGTCACATGGACCCTAGTGCACACGCCGACACGGCTTTACTTCTTCGCCTCGCTACGTAAAGGCCACACTAGAGGCTTTTTTATATATGCGTATGCAGTATTTGCCAACACATGTATTTACGCTTTGGTGTGTGAAATCGGTGGAGTTCCCCTTTAATAACGCAGCAGTCACAGTGTTATCACATCTGCATTACCAGCAGGAAGTGACAATGGTGATTCAGTATAGTCAGGCTAAGCTTAAGGACTCAGTTTTTAGGTTTGTTCATACATGTACTGCACACCATCGGAGAACTGAATTATTCAACACTCCCTGGAAAACTAGCAAAGAACTGCAGTTAAATGACCATTACAGACTGGGACTAGAATCAATTAATAGTATATTAAAGTGACTGAATATATAATTTACTACCCTTTAAAAACTGTAACTTAGTCTTTCAAGAGCTTTAGGGATGCAAAATGAATCTCCTGGCTTCCCTCCTGATGCTTGTCAGGTTCCTCCCCACAGTCGTCATTCATCCCACCCGTCGAAACTCGAAGCTGTGCAATTTCTGAGTGCTGACTCAGTTGGCTGAGCAGCATCAATCATCTGAAACTCTATGAGGCGTAACTTGGTTTAAGATGGTTCTGTAATAGTGTTCCGGCCAAACATGATGGCACACTGTACATCTGTATTTAGCTTGGCACCACATTGGCAAACCATCAAATCCCAACTGGCAAAATGGTGTTTATAGCGATGAGAACTGCTGGATAATGCAGTGGTAATCTCTTTGAAGACAACAACCAAGCCGCGTCCGTTATTCACTGACAGTAATGTATGAGTGTGTGCATTACTACTTTAAGATCTCAGCATCTCCACCTCGACCAACAACACTCCACTGCATTGCCGCTGCCAGCTGATCCCTACTGGCTCAATTAATTTCCCTACAACACTGTTTGATGCAGTACTTGCCAGAGGGTTTTGTTTCTGATTGTGTTGGAAATAGCACCAGAGAAATCCCACAATGAATACAGAAGAAAGATCACAGCGACCGCTGTTTGTTTCATAAAGACAGAAGCTCTTTCTGCCTTAACTTTGCAGCTTTTAAGTTTCCCAATTATTCTGGGGCAAAGGTGACCCCGGATGAATCCTTAATACAGATGACATGCAACCAACGCCAGTGCCCAAAGACGTTATAGCTACACTGGGTGTACATTTTGTGATTATCACGCGTGACCATAGTCGGCTGTAACACCATTTGTTTGAAAACCTTTTTTTTTTAGAAAGGCACAAGATTAACAACTTTACACATCACAGTGTTAGCCCTTTCTTTTCTTTTGTTTCCAGCCCCCCTACCCCTTAACCCTCATGTTGTCCTTGGGTCAAATTGACCCGTTTTCCTATATCAATGTTCTTTTTAATTCTAATTTTAATGATTGATTCCACACAACGCTCTTTTGGCAAGTACAAATCTCTACTTTCATTCATTTTGGGGCGTCTTACTCAATTTTATAGCATTTGAAAACAAATTGAAGTGTTTTTGAAATAGTATTGAGAGTAAAAGTTGACATATTCCAGTCTGTGATTATCATCAACATCCATTCCTTTAATTTTAGTCTCAATAATTCCTAATTTCTGCTTTTCTTAGGCATCTTTACATTAGGTATAGTTTCCTATTAATGAGCTTTACTGACCATAAATTCCAAAAATAACTGTAAAAAAAAAAGGGAGAAAAAAGGTAAAAACATTGATAAAAAGCGTCAATAAAAGTGTTGGGAAGACAACACAAGGATTAACACACACATGCAATCTAAAACATAAACCAGAAAGTGTACCTCAACCCCACGTCCCCAAACTCCCAACCCTCCACCCCATGGCGACCGACCCCCCACCCCGGATCCCTCCCCCCCAACACTAAACAAAAGACTAGAGACGATAATGCTGCAGCCTTTCTTTAATTAAAGTGTATGTTTCATCCCATGCCCGGATAGTTTTAATGCTGGCGCCATGTAATCGGGCTACGGACCACTCCATGGAAAGAATTTCAAGAAGTGAGTTGGCCCTTTGCTGCCAGGTTAAGGGATGTGGCGGCCAACATCCCATAAGATGTGTCTCTGCTGTACAGACAACTCTAAACAGGAGTCGTCATTTAGTAGGAGCAAAATCGGAGAGACTATAATCCTAACTTTAAGCATGTCTAATGTGAGAGATATCATCTTCCAGAACCTAACACACCGGGGCATTCCCAGGACATCGATTGGACATAGGTCACAATTGAGAGATGTAGTAATTTTCACAGAATGGCGCCTTTTAGGGGTAACGTACATCCTATGTATTTGTTGATGATCTGGATTCTTAGATGTACCACATGTATTTTTTGTCCCAACACACCACTGGTAATGTTTGCCAGGATCAGAAATACATTTGTAAAGTGTAGAGATCCTCCCTTGTGTTGTGCGTACACTGAGAAGTAATAGTCCAATGATGTAATTGTGAATTATTTATTTATTGACGGAAGGATGACAGTAGTTAGAAAGAGAACAAGGATCGAGGGACACAGTGAGCAGAGCTTGTCTGTGAGAAAGCTCTGTATACAGTATGCAAGATGTGCTATGACTATAAATACATGTGTGCATGCCATCAGACTGCTCCCGCATATGTACTTGCGTTAATATATGACCATATGAAGGCCTACGTGGAATTGTGTTTGTGCATATGGATATGGTTTGAATGTGACAATAGTATTTTGTGTCTACAAGTATGTGTGTGCACATTTGTAATACACATTATATAATGATATTTTATTTTTTATTAGCAAAGAGGACTGTAGATCACACCGCCAACAGAGCGGTCCCTCTTCTCCAAAGGAATAAGGAGCTAATCATATCATTTCAGGACAATTTTCCAGTTTCACTTTTATGCTTATTACTATTTCAAGATGATCAACTTTAAAGTACGAAGTGAGGCACTCCATTATTTAAGTAGCTCATGATAAGTAAAGTGTGCAAAGTTAGTAGACTACACCACATGTAATGTGCCAGATATAGTTAGTTATTGCAAAAATTTCAATTCGAACAAAATTAGATTAGGTAAGGGGTTTGAAAGGCTTCTCATTTGATAAACTGATTTGATAATCTGCTTATCTGTAAGAGTGTATACCTGTGGAGCCTGTGGATATGTCTCTTATAAATGACCAAATCTGGCACTTTAACTAATTTCTTGACAATCTTTCCAGCTACAAACAAAACGTTGGCTGTATAACATATGGTGTGAATTAGAGGGTGAATTTTTTTCGGGTATTCCCGCAGTATGAGAGTCAAATCAAGTTGGTAACGTGATAGGGACGGAATACAGCATAGAAATACGTCAATCATGTCATGAAACGGCCTGGGCCTGCAGGTAATGCATGTATAGTGTAGCCTCAATTTCCCAGGCAACCTCCGTGATTTGACCACGATTAACCAAACGCACACACCTGATATCAACTGGCTAGTCCTCCAGACAGCGACGGACAACGTCTCTTTTTCATCAGGTGTCCGCGACAGAGTCTGATAACGTTAGACCACAGGAGCGGGACCGGTTTCGGGAGTCTTTCTCTCAGGATTTTTTCCGGGATATTACCGGAGTATTTTTGTGGGAGCGACAATTGATTCCCTTATGACAACTCATATACTGAAATACCCTTTTTGTCATGCTGCCATTATTTTAGGACATGTTATTCAGAATAAAAGAAAACAAACAGGCAGCAGTTTATGCATAATCTGTTGGATATTACTAAAAGTGTCTCTAAGTATGTGCATCTATATGTGTGTATAAATAAAAATATACAGAATCACATGGTAGATATGATAGTTGCCATCATGCCACTATGTGCACACCAACTGCCTATTCATGGTTGGTGCATTTCCTTGTAATCCCTCCACATTTGGCTCTCTGACTACAACAACAGCTCCAATCAGGCTCTGGTTTATCCAACGACGGACTCATTAGGTTTTGTCTTGTTTGAGTGGGCTTCTAACCAAGAGCTCTTACACCGCTTCCAACAGTTTCAAGCCACAAGGGAGGTGCCCGGTGTTTGCCGACTTTGCTCTGGTGTGCATGCTCAGGGTCTGTCAGCGGTTCCTGGGTTCTGTTTAGAGTGTGAAATTATCTAAGGCGCCTTCTGGCAAATGCCTCTGGCGCTTTAGCCCTGCTCCTCTTGTTTGTATGCAAGTATGTGTGTGCATGTTTTGGCCGTTTCCTGTCCTCCCAAGAGAACGCCTGTCCAGAAGTCATTATATGAATGTTACAAAAGGGATTTTGACACACACACACACATGCATTCCACAGATCTGGCAAAAAACAGAGACCAGACACTTGACCTTTTTTACCAGACAGCCCTGACCCTGAAGGCTCCATCTTGCTGATGGTTCCCTGTGTGTGTGTGTGTGTGTGTGTGTGTGTGTGTGTGTGTGTGTGTGTGTGTGTGTGTGTGTGAGTCTTTTTGTCACTGGGAGTATGTTCACTTGTCAAATGTGGCCATGTGAGAAGATGCGGTGAAAGAAAGATTAACAAATACTCCCCTCTGTACCCACACTTGGCCTAATGAATAAAGTAACGTTGGAGGACATTTGGAGGTCCTATTTGTATGTACACAATACCTGCTTTCTGCCACTCTAGCTGCTTGAATCATTTATAGGATCAAGACTATCAACCTCTCTACGACACCTGCTTTGGTTTCAACATTACGTGTCAGCGGCTTGAAAGCTAACTCTTCCTTACAGCTCCTTGTTCTCCATCTTTTAAGAGACATCTGCATGCAGGGTTAGTAAAACACTGAATTGAACTGTGTAAGGAAGGCGGCAGCCCCATCTTCTTTAACCACCAAACCTCTGAAAGCTATCGCTAGCTACACAAAAGGAGGGGAGCTATAATTGCCAGAGCTGGGCAAAACCATGCAATTAGCTTCAAATGACAGGACGGTCGGCAAGCTGAAATTAGTCCGTTTCCAGAGCGTCTCTTAGACAGAGACAGCGGCGTGTCTCAAAAGCTTTCACAGATGAGGAAGAAAGGAGGCCGGAAACGACAGGAAAAGATAAAGAAGAGGTCTTTTTTCTTAAATGTTTTACATAAAGTGTAATTAAAAAAGGGTGACGTATCCAGCAGAATAATGACAGTGGAAGTGAATATGGAGCAGATGAAACAATGGAGCACACATCAAACCCTTCTCTTTCACACATTGTTGTAGCTGTGGGTCATTTTGGATTTCAAATTCTCACGCACAGGTTTAAAAAAATGATTTTGTTATTATTATCCAAATGCACTGCAGTAATATCTATCTATTATGCATTTTTTTCATTGTGGTACTGAAGGGAATTTGCTCGCTGTGCTGTTGGCCCATCGCTGCTGATTGTACACTAATTCTAGCACAAAGACCAGATGCCCATTTATTGCTTGATTTCTTTCAGCCAACTGTTAACCTGTGCTTCAGCTGGCCTGCAATTAAAATCAAATATGCAGTTCAGCTGCTCCCCAACATCGCCTACCGCTAACCTCCTATTTAAAAAATGAAAGTGCAGTAAAATACAATTTTTACGGTCTTTAGAGGGAGGACGATAATGCTTGTGACTTTAAAATACAAATATCAAAGACTAGAGCAGCCAATTACAGCGGTAAGAGTAGTTCACTTTATTTTTTGGACTCATTTCGTCTAATTTAAGCAAGTTTCCCTCTTCTTCTGTTTCTCTTTTATCTCTCTCTCTCTCTCTAATTTGCCATACATGTGCATTAAAACAGTTGTTGGTCACTGTAATCAAAATCAAAATTAATTTTGCATTATTCTGTTTGCTTGCTTAACTGCAGAGCCATCTACTCTTGCAGTGACATTTTGTTTTTGCGACTTTTTGTTGTCAAAAAGCAAAAAAAAAGAAATGACTGACGCCTGTGTTTGTTCAACCCAAATTAGCAACGCAGCACACAGTAGCTACAGACATTAGCCTGACTAGCTAACCATTTATTTTACTTACATTTGCAGTGCCTGTAAGAGACGTTGGCCTAACAAAGCTAACAACATGCTCGGGCCCCGTTTATTTGACACAAATATATATATAGTAGGCTATAGCTAACAGTACAGACATTAGCCTAACTAGCTAACAAGTTCATATTACGCTCTACATGTTTATTCAACACAAATGGCCTACACAGCTAACAGACATTAGCCTAACTAGCTAACAAGTTCATATCACGCTCTACATGTTTATTCAACACAAATGGCCTACACAGCTAACAGACATTAGCCTAACTAGCTAACAAGTTCATATTACGCTCTACATGTTTATTCAAAACAAATGGCCTACACAGCTAACAGACATTAGCCTAAGTAGCTAACCAATTCATATTACGCTCTACATGTTTATTCAACACAAATGGCCTACACAGCTAACAGACATTAGCCTAACTAGCTAACAAGTTCATATTACGCTCTACATGTTTATTCAACACAAATGGCCTACACAGCTAACAGACATTAGCCTAACTAGCTAACAAATTCATATTACGCTCTACATGTTTATTCAACACAAATGGCCTACACAGCTAACAGACATTAGCCTAACTAGCTAACAAACATAATACATGTTTATTCAACACAAATGGCCTAGCTAACAGCTAACTAGCTAACAAATTCATATTACGCATGTTTATTCAACACAAATGGCCTACACAGCTAACAGACATTAGCCTAACTAGCTAACCAATTCATATTACTACATGTTTATTCAACACAAATTCAGCTATTAGCCTAACGCATATTCTACATGTTTATTCAACACAAATGGCCTACACAGCTAACAGACATTAGCCTAACTAGCTAACAAATTCATATTAACTCAACACAAATGGCCTACACAGCTAACAGACATTAGCCTAACTAGCTAACAAATTCATATTACGCTCTACATGTTTATTCAACACAAATGGCCTACACAGCTAACAGACATTAGCCTAACTAGCTAACAAATTCATATTACGCTCTACATGTTTATTCAACACAAATTACACAGCTAACAGACATTAGCCTAACTAGTTCATATTCTACATGTTTATTCAACACAAATGGCCTACACAGCTAACAGACATTAGCCTAACTAGCTAACAAATTCATATTAACATGTTTATTCAACACCTACACAGCTAACAGACATTAGCCTAACTAGTACGCCTACATGTTTATTCAACACAAATGGCAGCTAACAGACATTAGCCTAACTAGCTAACAAATTCATATTCTACATGTTTATTATGGCCTACACAGCTAACAAACATTAGCCTAACTAGGCTAATGGCCTACACAGCTAACAGACATTAGCCTAACTAGCTAACAAATTCATATTACTACATGTTTATTCAACACAAATGGCCTACACAGCTAACAGACATTAGCCTAACTAGCTAACAAATTCATATTCTACATGTTTATTCAACACAAATGGCCTACACAGCTAACAGACATTAGCCTAACTAGCTAACAAGTTCATATTACGCTCTACATGTTTATTCAACACAAATGGCCTACACAGCTAACAGACATTAGCCTAACTAGCTAACCAATTCATATTACGCTCTACATGTTTATTCAACACAAATGGCCTACACAGCTAACAGACATTAGCCTAACTAGCTAACAAATTCATATTACGCTCTACATGTTTATTCAACACAAATGGCCTACACAGCTAACAGACATTAGCCTAACTAGCTAACAAATTCATATTACGCTCTACATGTTTATTCAACACAAATGGCCTACACAGCTAACAGACATTAGCCTAACTAGCTAAGAACACACTCTGTCTATTTATATGACACAGATGGCCAGTGTAGCTAACAATGCAGAGCTAAGCTAATAACTGTAACAACATGTGTTTGTTAGCCTGTGTGTGTTAGCGTGTGTGTGTGTCTGTGTCTGTGTGCGTGTGTGTAACACCTCAGATTTGGAATGAGTTTAAAAGGTGGCATGATCTCCAGCTTTTCTGATTTTACTCCAGCCCCTCTTGCTCCTGGTTCTGTGTGTAAAAAGGACAGACAGACAGACAATGGTTTGCATCTGTGTTTTTTGGGATGTTCACAAAGTAACTGGCAGTAGTATTAGGCAAAATGTCCACTGACAAGACTTGTAGCTGTCCATCTGGAGTTGTGTCCACTGTAATAACCCTTCAGCATTGAAACACCAAGAGGGGATTTTCTACTTTAAAGACTAACTGGAAGAGACCTGGAAGGATTGGCCGAGTGGTGGAGGGGTGACCCACGGAGGCAGTGGTGGAAGGGAACGAAGACCATCTACTCAAGTGCTGGACTTGTGTACAAATGTTGAGGTACTTGTACTTTATTTGAGTCTTTTCTTTTCATGCCACTTTCTACTTCTACTCTGCTACATTTCAGAGAGAAATATTCTACTTTAGTTACTCATCTGGCAGTTTTAGTTACTAGTTACTTTAGTTACTAGTTACTTTAGTTACTCCGCTACATTCATCTGACAGCTTTAGTTACTAGTTACTTTAGTTACTAGTTACTTTAGTTACTCCACTACATTCATCTGACAGCTTTAGTTACTAGTTACTTTAGTTACTAGTTACTTTAGTTACTCCGCTACATTCATCTGACAGCTTTAGTTACTAGTTACTTTAGTTACTCCTCTACATTCATCTGACAGCTTTAGTTACTAGTTACTTTAGTTACTAGTTACTTTAGTTACTTCACTACATTCATCTGACAGCTTTAGTTACTAGTTACTTTAGTTACTAGTTACTTTAGTTACTCCTCTACATTCATCTGACAGCTTTAGTTACTAGTTACTTTAGTTACTAGTTACTTTAGTTACTCCACTACATTCATCTGACAGCTTTAGTTACTAGTTACTTTAGTTACTAGTTACTTTAGTTACTCCGCTACATTCATCTGACAGCTTTAGTTACTAGTTACTTTTATTACTAGTTACTTTAGTTACTCCTCTACATTCATCTGGCAGCTTTAGTTACTAGTTACTTTAGATACTAGTTACTAGTTACTTTAGTAACAAGTTACTTTAGTTACTCCACTACATTCATCTGACAGCTTTAGTTACTACTTAATTTAGTTACTAGTTACTTTAGTTACTAGTTACTTTAGTTACTCCACTACATTCATCTGACAGCTTTAGTTACTCGTTACTTTAGTTACTAGTTACTTTAGTAACTAGTGACTGTAGTTACTCCACTACATTCATCTGGCAGCTTTAGTTACTAGTTACTTTAGTTACTCCACTACATTCATCTGGCAGCTTTAGTTACTAGTTACTTTAGTTACTAGTTACTTTAGTTACTCCACTACATTCATCTGACAGCTTTAGTTACTAGTTACCTTAGTTACTAGTTACTTTAGTTTCTGCGCTACAATCATCTGACAGCTTTACTTACTAGTTACTTTGGTTACTAGTTACTTTAGTTACTAGTTACTTTACACATTAAGATTCCTGCACACAACACACATGCATATAATAAAATCTGATGTTTTATTCTAAAGTAACCTAGCAACAATATACCAGCTGAGATGATGAGACCATTAAACACACAGCTGGTTTAACCCTTTGCTCTGCCTTAAGTGATTTTACTTTTAATACTTTAAATACTACTTACACATTTTTACTAAAGTAAAATAATTTTTTTAATTGTAACAGTATTTATTACAGTGTAGAGGGTATTCTTATATATTATTCTGTGGTTGTTAAAAATATACACAACATTTCAACCAAAAATAACCCTTTGAAGAGAACATAAGGTGACTCAGCAATGAAAGAGGACGGACCTTGGCTAGACCCATGGCTAGGGGGCACTCGCCAGCCCAGCTGTACTGGTCCGCCCTGAACCAGAGACTAGTCAATTCCTTGCCCCTTTTTATTCTATGTACAAATGATATAGACTAGTTTCTATGCTTATTGTCTAACATAGAAAATATATACAATTTTACATTCAGGTAGCCTACTTTAAAAAGATTATCAGCTGACAGCTAACAACCCTCCCCCGCTGTACTCCCAACGAGGTACAGTCTGGGTTACTAACATACAAAAATTAGGCTTTACAAAATATTCCTCACAAAATATTAGCCAGATATTGTTCTATGATCTAAAACTAAGCGATGCTTCCGAAGGTAAACGGAAAAGGATGGCAACA
Source organism: Percina caprodes (assembly GCA_013375575.1). Classification (NCBI taxonomy): domain Eukaryota; kingdom Metazoa; phylum Chordata; class Actinopteri; order Perciformes; family Percidae; genus Percina; species Percina caprodes. The sequence continues at coordinate 198,291 of JABXJD010000238.1, read as the reverse complement.
GATGGGAATGGATTGAAATGTGGCTGCATACTAAAAACAAAATGGCCAACTTCTTGTTCTGGGTCAAAAATCTTCTTCTCCTTCCTTCTCTTCTTCTTCTTCTTCTTCTTCTTCTTCTTCTTCTTCTTCTTCTTCTTCTTCTTCTTGTCCAGCGGTTGCCATCCAGCTTTTCGTTTCATTACCGCCACCTTTTGCTCCAGACTGTGGATCAGACAAAAGACTTACAAGCTAAATCCCTTCAAAATAAAATAAATGAAAAAAGAAACCACTCACATATACACCCATTTATCTAGGCCACATGTTATACTCCCTACTATCCATGTCAGCAGCCATAGCACCCTCTTACTGTTTTTCTACCATATCCTATAAAAAAACTTGTGCATGTCAAACTAAAAATAATTGAAATGGCCGGTTAATAATGCACTTAACCTGAAGGCAGAACAACTCAGGTCAGTGTTGGCAGATTCTTTTTCAATTCAACTCAAAACACTTTATCCATATTTTTTCCTTTTGAAATCGACATTTCCACCGCTGGTGTTCAGGAATTGTTCCTGAAATTTGCGTGCCACGCTAAGACAATTTGGGTTTGTATTTATTCAATCAAACATTACCACAGTGGTTGTTTAAAACATTCAATAATGTCAGCCAGCTGCTGAAATGCCTTTTTCGTTAAATCGTCACATATGGTGGCGGTACACTGGGCGACTTTTTATGTCAACGTGACAGGGCAATGTGCTTGCCAAAAGGAATTAACGTACACTAAATGCCTTTGTGAAACATGCAAACACAAAAAAAGTGTATGGCTGTGGCAGGCCGATGGAGAGGCTCGTACAGTACGTGTCATATTGAGCATGCATGCACATCATACACAGCTGCACTCTAATAGAAAGTCCTTCATAATTACATTGAGAAGAACCAAATGTCAAGCAAAACAATTACCTTGCTTCCACCTCAGGCATGCTCATAAAGATGTAACCTACTCATTTTTTTTTTAAATAATACTCTCTCCACCAGTCTCCATTTTATTTCTCTTTTCTCACCTCTAACAACAAGTTGAGCCGAGATGTCTGGAAAAAAGAACAAATGGTTGTCCAGTGACTGCTGTGCCCTTCGGATCTCTTATTAGGACCGGGATGGAATGGCTCGGCTCACTTGAATAAGCCCAGTCGGGTGATCATTACACGACCACGCTCTGCAGCTATTATTGCATTAGCTAAACCGACCAATAAATGAGCAACCAGTTCTCCACACCAGGACACACGCCTCCTAGGAGCTGACACTAAACTCGGGTTATGATTCTTAGTGCATATGCTCGGTGCATTTTGGGAGACTGAATGTCTCCAACCATCAGATGCCTCAACAAAATGGATGATGTCGAGTGGGCAGAGATAGAGTTGGATGAAAAGATGCTTGATTAGTGTTTTTCTGCATCATAAATGAGTATCTAACAACAATTTCAAACATGTAGGCCAGTCTGAAGATAACAATGAACAGAACTAGAGCTGCAATTATTAACCAATACTCCATTAGTTTTCACTATTACTAAATAGTTAGGAATAGTAGTAATAGTTGTCTTGTACGTGTTTGGATCCTGTTGCTGAGCAACCTGGGGAGGCGTGGTCTCCGTTCATTCTTCCAAGCACTCACCTGTTCCTGTTCAGTGTATTCACGAGCACCCACCTGTGTCCCATCACCATCATCACCACCATTTATACCGTCATTCATAGGATGTTTTTGGCTTCTTTACCGGACTACTGTATTTTGTTGATTTTTGCATTGTGTCGTGTCTTCTCTGCCTCTGCTCCTCCGTCATATATTCTTCCACAGACCTTCAGCATTCCATACTCACCTTCGGGTCTTCACTACCCACCTTATCATCACAGTTGGGATTCTTCGTCGCTCCAATGCCGCCTCACAGCAGCCTCCCATTTCATTAAATTTGTCATCTGGCTCACGAACTGTTCCAATAAAACCCTCATCTGATTTCTCTACTACCTTTTGTCTGCGTTTGGGTTTTCTGCCAGCCGGGTCTGACAAGAGCCTTTGTTCTTTAGCTCACCCATTTCTGATTGGATGAGCAGGGCTTTTGGTTTTTAGGTTCTGGTTGACAAAGTAGTTCATTCCTTCCTCGCTAGGCTCACTGGAGATGAGCCTGAGCAGAATTGATCAGCAGCGATTGCCACCTGATGCGTGCCGCTTAGTTTTGTGTCCGATTTGATCCTGACTTCCTCGGACGCAGTGGTGTAGTCTAGTTTTTTTGTAGTCTAGCTTTGCCAGACCTTCTTCCACACGCTTCGGCGCGCCGCACCAAACCACTGCAAAATAGCCTCGGGAAGGAACTTGCTGGGACGTGTGTACGTCCAAAGGTTGTTTTGGTCGTGCAACTCAGATTGGACAGATAGTCTAGCTAGCTGTCTGGATTTACCCTGCAGAGATCTGAGGACCAGGTAACCATAGTCCTCAGATTGGACAGATAGTCTAGCTAGCTGTCTGGATTTACCCTGCAGAGATCTGAGGACCAGGTAACCATAGTCCTCAGATTGGACAGATAGTCTAGCTAGCTGTCTGGATTTACCCTGCAGAGATCTGAGGACCAGGTAACCATAGTCCTCAGATTGGACAGATAGTCTAGCTAGCTGTCTGGATTTACCCTGCAGAGATCTGAGGACCAGGTAACCATAGTCCTCAGATTGGACAGATAGTCTAGCTAGCTGTCTGGATTTACCCTGCAGAGATCTGAGGACCAGGTAACCATAGTCCTCAGATTGGACAGATAGTCTAGCTAGCTGTCTGGATTTACCCTGCAGAGATCTGAGGACCAGGTAACCATAGTCCTCGAAAATCCAAAGAGTAAGAAAGACATCCGGTGGACTTTCACTGGAGCAATCGCGGAGGAATGTTGGCACTAACATGCATGTACTGCCACCTGTCAAAAAAAACAGAGAAGCTCAGAACACACACGGAGGGAGTGTGACTTTATTCTCTGCTTAGGACGCCATTACTTCACTAGCTATATCGTTTCATGATCAAATAATTATTTACTGCTAAATTAATGGTCTGAATGTGGAGCCCGTTTCATATTGTTACTCCAATATTAGTTTTTCAGCAGGAGCTCATTAACTTCTTATTTTAATTAACTAGCCTCTTCACCTTGTTGCTCAGTTGTGAATGATTCGTGTGGAGAAGTAAATGATTATATTTTCAACATTTTAGCATCATCATGCATTCAGCAGGCCCGTGGAGGGTTGTAAGCTTTGACACAGAGCTGTTCTAGTCTAACAACTACTCAAAGCGCTTTTACGTGTACCATTCACACGCATCCATACACTGTGGCTATCATCAGGGAAACACTCACACACATTTACACTCTGATGGCGCAGCATCAGGGGCAACTCGGAATTCAGTGTCTTGCCCAAGGACAGGCGACCGCTCTACCACTCAGCCACAGCTGCCCCCAAGGTCTTCTGGGAAAAGACCTTTAAGCTCTGTAATCGGGGTTTTAATATAACCTAACATAATGGACGACGAAATGGTAAATGGGAGTAGAGAGTCAATAAGAGCAGAGTGTTTGGTCGAAGTTATCTGGCTGCTGCTGTTGCACCTGCCAGCAGATATTTTCAGTCGCCGGAACGGATGGTGATTTTAAACTGATAATTAGCGTGCCATTAGATATGAGCAATTATCCAGGCTTCCCCCCACCATCTCTAATGATGAAGATGAGGGTGTAAATGAGCGGCTACCATTGGAGCAATTTGCCACAGATTTCTAGCTGTCATTATACTCCATGGATGTCCAGGGATGAGACAAATGGGATTCAATTAGAAGTGTATGTCTGCATATGTGTGTGTGTGTGTGTGTGTGTTGAGTCCATTGTCTACCTACTTATCCTTCTCCCCAAGGACAGAGACTGAACTGATTCAACCCATATCTGGCACCTCTCAGCAGGGGATGAGATGGCGGTAATCCCCATTGTCAGGCCTCCACGCTAGGACGGACTGACAACTTGAGTCCCCCGCCTGAGGCCTGTGTGCCTGGGCTCAGACTACTTCAGCTTCAGCAATTGCCGTTCTCTCCCGGCAAACACCTGAACAACAGGAAAAAAACCTACCACTCAGCAGTCAGCCAAGAAGAATATTTCTGCAAATCTGACGCTCGACTGAAGGAAATGCAGTTTTATTCATGTTTCAGCGGGTTATCCGAGTCCCAGAGTAACCAGAGTTTTGCTTATTCAGTTTGTTATTCCACATGAATAAAAAAGGCAGCAGAGAAATCATGTCATGGATGGAGACCAATAATAAAAAAAGCTCAACACCTGCTAAAAGCAGCTAACTCAGCAGCATAAATGTTTGAATTTCATGTGGTTTAGAGTGCTTAAAAGTAGCTTTATCGTCGGGGGGGGGGCATTTTATTAGAACACATCATAGATAATTAATTAGAAATAAAGGAAATTTTAAATAGGATACAACAACAAAATGTAATTTTGCTAAATAAAACATTACATTCATTATAAAAATATCACAAAAACTAATTTTATATTCGAATACAATACACATTTTCTATAGGCTCAGTCTGCTACTTTAAAAAAAATAAATAAAAAAAATTCCATTGCTGGTATCAGCATTTTGGATAGTCGTCATGGAAACATTAATTGGTCATGTGACAAGGGCTGGGGCAATTGGCAGAACAGGCAGCCAAGTGGTAGAACACTGATCCAATGGAAATCACAACTGTCAGATTGACAGCACTCTTGGGGGGGGGAATCATATTTCAGGGCGTGCTAGTGCCACCCCGTGCCCCCCTTATAGCCCCACAGTAGCCTACAAGATGCTAACGAGACTTCTGTAATGTCAACACAGTAAAAATGGACCTACTGATCGATGTTGGTTCACTGCTAGCTTAGCTACGAGTTAGCATCAAACACAACCCCCAGTGCTTCAGAGAATACTGCAACGACCAACGCGTCATCTATGGAGGCCAGCGTGTCAATTACATACTTACAATATGTGATTGTCTGTCTTCTAGGGGTCTTTCAATCGAAACAATGGATGTAACCACACGGCCTCTCAATGACGTGTAGTTGTGTGGGATAGTGCGAGCTGTTGTCTCCATTGTTAACTACCGTGGCTATCGTAGAAGGTAGGCTGTTGTCAGGTTTGCAGGGTGGCGGTGATAACGAGCTTGTGGAAGTCCAAGTAAAGTCACACGGCATTAGTGTCGAAGTCAAAGTCGAACTGCAAGTTCATTTTCTTTGTGTCAGCTCCATTCTGAAGTCATCAAATTTACAACTTTGGGTCATCTTACTCATGCAACAAACTGCCAGGGTCTCCCTAAATGCTTTTTTCCATAGTACTAGTCACGTTAACTACTTACGCTGCATGTGTCTGCAAAGCTGAGGCACTTGACACCGTAAAGTGCATTACAGTAGTTGCCATTAAACAGTGAATCTGACAGCTATGCGTATAGCATTTTCCCTCTTTAATCCAATCCAGCAGAGGTTAGGGCCAACTCTATGTCATTACTGAATTAATGGTAAATACTGTATGCACCATTTCATTTGGGAAATGCAAAACACACTTTCATAAGTTTGCTAAAAGCCCACAGCATATGCCTCTATAAAAGCGCCGCAGCCAAAACATGATTAACACTGCTGTTTTCATACCAGCTGCATTCATAAGAGCTAATCTAATGAAACATAACGGTTCTGCAGGAACAAAGCCAGCTTGGTTTAGCACAGAGGGGTCTTCTGACTTCACTCGCAGTGTTACACACACAATTTGGTCAATGCATTCCTCCAAACTGCCATACAGTAGAAGGAAGCATTATTTGTGAAAAGGCTATGACAAACACAGTACTAAGAGTAAAACCCAGTCATCCTAAGCTCAGCTAATTATGTAATAATGTTATAGTTAATAAACGTTTGAGCTATTATTCAGCTCAATTTGCTGCTTGGTAGAGATTTAGCTGGGTGGCTGCCATTGGCAGAACAGGCATGTGTCGGTAAATAAAGCTATACTTCTTACAGACTAAAGGTTAATAGGTTATGTCATTCATCATGTAACGCTCTCAGTTAGCAAAAAACAATGATGATGGGATATTTTTGTTGTTAAATACTGTACACTATGTTACATCTATTTCATTTAATAAAAATGTGGAGCAAAAAAAATGTATAAACCATGATCAATCCTGAAGTACTTTAATCCCGAAGTCACGTTTTTATGATTTTCTGTTTTTACATTGGAGTCAGTGACTGGAGGCTGTGACCTTCAGATAAGCCCGTAGGAGTACGCTGGCTTGTTTTGTTCTTGTTTTTGTTCATTAGCATGACCATGGCCACTATCAAAATGTTTCCACTCTCTCTGTTCTGCCTTCTGTCTCGCGGACAGAGACACCTGTCTGTAATCAGTAGCAGCACATCTTCTTTGGCAGGTCAACACACAATCTGGTCACCGTCCAACAGTATATGTGACAGATTGGGTCGGATGCTTTTTCCAGTACTGGCACGGCATCGTCCCGGTCCAGTACCACACCAGCCAACTGTTATCCCTGCAAACAGACGAGACAAACACACCACCGGTTAAAGCTTTGCCCTACTACCTACATTCCATCCGCCTTAGGGCTCGCATGCACAGATTCACTCCATAAGAGGTCCTATGTACGAGACAGGGGGGACGCCTGCCACCATTAACATTTTGATCTAACTCATGGTGAGTTGGATATTCAAATAGCTTGAAGCTAGATATGCCCAGGACGTATGACATAGATTGGGTCAACACATGGACAGCTTTGTCATCACGTGATCTTGAAGAGATAACAGATATTTAAAGACAAACCAGTAGCTGTCAACATGACATTTTGTAGGCAGACAGGCACTTTAATGCTTCTTATAGTTATACTCATGTATTGTGTCACAAGAGCTCATGGTTAATGACAATTGAGTAGATACAGGACAAACACCAGGTGTCTTGTGCAGCAATATTACAGGTGTTATTACTGTGGGAAACGTGCATCACCATATCAATGGACTTAATGAACTAGCAAAGCACACAGAGTTGGATAAAAGCACAATAGACCCCAAGAGTTTGTAAAAAAACAGTGTAACACACAGATGTGCATTCATATTACCATGGTTAGTTAATGATGTGTTAATGGTCATAAATAGACCCAATCACAATGTTTGAATTATTATAGCTTCAAGGTAGGAAACCCCTGTGTCCCGTACATGGAATTGAACGACGCATGGCAAACGGGGACGAGGAACAGATGAGTATATCACATCTCATCTAAAATGCATGTTTGATGCTTTTATAAGTCTGACGTGAGAGTGACGTGCAGCCTGCTGTCCCAACAAGACTCTAAAGACACTCGCAAAGCACAGAAAGTGAGCACTGCAGAAACGACAGATAGGTCAGAGCTCTGTGTTTAACTAGGCTATAACTATAGCTAACTATATAGCTATAACTATAGCATTAAAGATTACATTTACAGCTGACAATGACAACAGAAATAAACAAGTTTGCCCATTTTACATTTGTCCGGCATTCAAAATAATAGCCGCTTGTCTACCTAAAAGTGATTTTTGTGTTAGCAAAATATCACGGGGATTGGGTCTACAGTATGCAGAGCTTTTAGAGATTGCTTGACATTAAATTGCTCCTGAACAATGGATTTAATAGTAGTGCAGCATCTGAATCCATGGTAAAATCACACATCTCCACTCATAAAGCCCTGAGATTGGTCCGCTTTGCCTTCATGCCACAACTGAAGTAGTTTGTTTTGCACCAAAGTTTGATTGACAGCTTTCACACCAGCCAAAATGAACCAAACCGAACGGTACCAAGGTTTGCTTTAACCAAATCCAACAGATTAGGTGTGAATGCACCCTAAGTCTTACTTCATAACCCACATATTGATATGCAATATCAAAAGGTGAAGTGGTGGGCGCGTGTGCGATTACGGAAGGCTTGTGTCATGTGGGTGCTGTGACAGTGGTGTTATTACTTAGAATTTGTCATGGGAGCGACAGAAACTACGCACTATAGCTTTAGGAAGGACGTGTAATACGTATGCGACAGGATGGCTTTAAGACTGAGCCTACTGTGTTCACTGTCAGCTGCAGTGAATTGTAATTCTAGGTGTGTGACAGAGCGAATGTTCATTAAAAGAGACAACTCCCATTAAGTCTTGTCACCCCTGGGCATCTCCCCACAGAAGCAGCACTCTTGAGTTCTCAGCTTGCCCGCACCGTCAAAGAAAGATCTAATGAAAGTGTAGGGTGCAGGTCAGAGTTGAGTAACCATATGATCAGAGGGGAGGCTAATGCACTATTGGTTGCTGTGTCTTTGTGGGGGGAAAACTGTCCTTTGAATGTAAAGGCATTGCTCTTGTCCTGGTAGTGTCTTTCTGCATCAGCTGTTTTTTTGTGTAATGTTGGTGTAAAATTAGTGCAGCATGGGCAGACCCGGTCCCTGAAATGGACCAGCACATCTGATATCCGTCCATATGAGTACTATTACTTCTAATGGTTATTAACAGTATTATTCGTAGGGTAGTAGTAGTGCTGTTCTGTATTTCCTCTGTAAATTTCATTTAATTCCATTAGATTTATAGTGTCAAATTTTAACTGAGAGTTATCTCAGAACACTTTCAAGATAGTCCATAAATTGAACTCAGAACTTAATACAGCGCTAATAACAGCATGATAAATTAATCACTTTCTCTTCCATTCATTTATTTGGAACTTCTGCAGAGCTGTGTGTGCTTCTTGAGTTGTGTTTTACTTTGTTCGTGGAGTGGGATCTTACAGACTTTTACTGAGATGAAAATTGTGCAGGTTCATGTAAAGGTGAAGTGGGGGATCAAGGGAAATTTAAGTACAAAGGTACTTTATTATTACTGTTTTGAACTTAAAGAAAATAAAGCTATAGATTGCATTGACCCACACTGAGACAAAGCTCAATATTTTAAATAGAATCATAAAATGTAATTTCTCTCTAATGTTTGAAGATGACCTGATTAATCATGCTCGCATTGGGGGAACATCTGGTGTTCGAGTGGTAGGACCCTGGAAGCTGCTTGATATCCTCCTTGACTGGGTTCCTTATCTGAAACGTGGGTCAAAGGACAGCGTATGCCGTACAGATTGTGAAGCCCCTTGGGGAACCTTTGGGATTTGTGATATTGGGCTTGATGAATAACATTTACTAGAAGGAGCTATGACGTGCCATGAATTGTAACTTTGAAAATAGCCAAATGATTTGCACATCAGTAGGAGAGACACAACGGCTGAATGTCCACTGAATGTTACGGCTTTGCTAGACTGCCACCAGGGGGGCGATCCGGATGTTTTGACTTCACTTGCATCATCCCCTGGAAAAGGCCCCGTAGCTCGCGGTCCCGCAATTATGTTTCAAATATTTTCATCAGGAGGCATAAGAACAACAGTAATACAGTTGTGTGGAACAGATATCACGCTTCCTTTCATATACTGTGCCCACCCACCCTTCCCACTCCAGTGTAGGGCCACTTAGATGCACTTAACACTATTGCCTACGTGGTGAATCTTAACCGTTCATTTTCTCCATAATTGATATCATCGGTCTCCAGATCTTTTCAAACTCCTCCAGCCTATCATTAAGGATGTAACGAATCCTTTCCAGGTGGAGGGTATTAGTCAGTGTCGCAATCCCAACTTTAAAATCCGGTACCTCTTTATCTTTCCACAGCAGAAGAATAGGTTTCTTCACCCAGAGGAGGCAATAGGACAGGTGATGGTGCTGTGCGGTTTGTAGTTTTTTCTGAAGCACCCAGTATAAATCAAAGTGGGTCCGATCTTATTTGAACTTTAAAAACCTGTGACTAGAAAGAAAATATTGCCACCCCGGATTCCTGTAGTTTAGGGCATGCTATGTGGTAAATCTGCATCCGCTTGGTTATATTTTTCACAAATGTGTGACACAAATGGGAAGATTTTATGTAACTTCACCTTTAAATAATGCAACCTGTGCACAATTTTGAACTAGATCAAACAGCGTCTGGCATTAATGGAGCACATATTGACATTTTTCAGATCTTTGTCCCAGGTGGACTCTGCTATTCCCATCCCTAATTCTTTCTCCCAGTCCTTTTTTTTATACCCTCCATATTCACTTGCTCAATTTCATGTTTTTCTTCTATACAGTTTCTGAGACATTAATCCAGCTTATCAGGTTTTGGAGTCTAAAAATTGTCCAGATGTCCAGAAGATCTACACAAAATGTCTCATCTGTAAGTATCTAAAGAAATCTTTCATTGACAGTCCATATTTCTCCTGAAGCTGCTGGAAACACACCCCAAATATATAACCAACACAGCAGAGTCCAAACTCTTTCCACTGATCAAAAGCTCCATCCATAATTGAAGGAATAAATAACAGATTTGCTAATACTGGCGGTGTCAAGGATAGAGCTCTAAGCTTGGAACGTTTTGCTATTTGGATCCAGATCTGAATGGTGCTAGGAGTAGTTGGATTATAGTTGTAGTAGGATTTTTTGAGACAAATGGGAGACATTAGGGCAGCCCCAATCGAGTATGGTCACACAATTATGGAACCCACTGCAGTTCTAAGCAAGACCTCCCTATAAAGCAGCCAATTAGTTGCGTTTTGGCATTGACCAGGAATAGTTAACGTTTGATAGCTGATTGGTCAGTGGATAGGAATCGGAGTTGTGCAAACATGGATGCCTGGCCAATTGTAGCGTATGAATGCTAATGAAGGGCGGGTCTAGAACTGCAGTGGGATCCATAATAACACCTCGCGGTCTAAAAAGGTCATTTTTATTTCTCTCTCTACCAACTGGGTACTTGGTGCAAAGGCACCATTTATACTTTATCACGTAAAAGCACTCACACATTTATAAAAGGCCAAATTGCATTCAGCTTCCAAATATTTTGGGTTTGTTTGCTCTGTAAAATCATTAGGGCAATATTTCAGTCAGTCGGACCTTGAGACGGGGCAGATAGCGGATGCAAGTGACGCACAAATCATGGTGCTGTCAGCGGCCGCAATCTATTCTTTATGAATTTTGCCCTCGTTATCTTGTGAATGGTCACTTCAGAACTGCTCCAGTTTATGCTTATTAGCTACGTAACACTCTGGTCCTCTAATCATAAGTGTCTTTTCCAGCCCTAATTGAAAGCAAAGTGGGTCATCAATAACCACTAAGTATCTTCCTTTGTCTTATCTGCCACACAGCTGTTTCATATTAAGCGATGAAGACATGCAGCCAATTCCATGACGATCCATGATGATGCAAGCTAAGGCTGCTAATGGACACAGCTGCAAGGCTTCTGCAGCACGAAATCTATGGTACCTCGAATGAAGTGGGACTGAAAACCTTGTCTACTGTTGCTCGGCATCCTTCTCTTTCACTCCTTCAGCTCGGAATGGCAAGTGACACGTACGCTCATGGGCCGCTCTAAAACACACACACACACACACACATCAAATGTAAGACTTTGCTGTCTGTTTCTGATTCCACCTTAAAACACTTTTACATCTACATCTACATACAGCCTTTCCTCTTTACCCTTTTCTTCCTCTCTTTCCCCCTGCGTGCACACACACACACACACACACACACACACACACCCGTGACTCCCACACTCCATTGAGTAGGTGTCTTTAAGATTCCCAGACAAAAAGGTCTGCTTTACATTTCCATTTATTTATTTATGATGGGAAAAGAGACGAGAGGTCTGAGCATTACTTCCCTCTGAAAGGAGCAGCTCCAGACCTTTGAATTGGAGCTGACGTGGCATATATAGTATATATCGTATGGAAAGGTTGGCGTTGGTAGCTGCTTTCAGGTTGGTTTTCTAACTAAAGTCTCTTTGAGCATTATTGTCGGAGTCATCTTCAGTTATTACCGTGCGCTCAGCACAATGAGCCTAACCAGCAGCAGTATGGGATGCAGCTCGGTGGACTGTCTCACTTTGCACCTTCCAGGGTGCAGGCTGCCCTTTCTTACTGCTGAAGGGTGTTGGGCCTGTATAAAGCCTGACAAGTATACCTGCCAACACTTATCAGGGCTGAATAAATGGACATGCCAACTGTGTTTCTCAGGTATATTTGTGTCTAGAGTTGAGAGTCTCCTAGAAAGACTCTAAGATTATTAAGCTTTTGATGAAAAAAATAAAGTAAAACTCAACATTGAAATGACTTTTGAGTGTAACACTAAGAGAACTCAACTTTTAAAGTTTATAATAAAACTTTGAAAAGCTAATAATCTTTGTTGGATTTACTTTTTATTTATTTAACCTTTGTATTGTCTTTGGGTCAAATTTGACCCGTTTTTTCAAAATATCTAAGAGTTTCTAAATTTAATAACCCAAAAATAACATGGATGATTGATTCCACACATTGTGCTTTGACTTTTGGGTCAATTGGCTTTTGGGTGTTTTATAAAATAAAAATTGCATTTGAAAAAAAAAATGTTTCAAAACCAGACTGAACGTTGACATACACCCTTCTGTAATTATCCTTGAGTCTAAATAATTCATTATTTCTTCTTTTTTAACTGAAGAATTCTATATATAATTTCCTATAAATTAGGTTTATTGACCAGGATTTCCAAAAATGTAGTAAATGTAAAACTGGTAATAAGTTGGTGTTAGTGGTGTTTATACATGGTAGTGAAGAGAAGCGTTAAAGGTCAAAAAAAGAGCCGAAAAAAGACGACACAAATGTGTCAATAAAAGAGACAAAAGTGTCAACAGGACGACTGGTACATGGTCGAATGGAAGACAACACAAGGGTTAAAAAAAAAGAGATTTAATAACTGAATTATATTGCCAAACATTGCTATTAAAGGCTTTATTTTGTACTTTGAAGCCTGATGCAGCACGGCATGAGCTGTAATGACTGCCAGTGTGTTTCTAGTGCTGCTAGAGAGAGTAGTTAAGGTGAATATCTACCTATCTGATCAGATGGAACCATGGGACGTATCGATGTGGCTTCCAATAAAGCTGAAATGGTTTTCTACTGTATTTGTGTGTCTGTGGAGCACACTGGAGTCCTTTTCAGGCCGAGCATGAACATAATTGAGTGAAAAGGCTCCTTTGAGACTTTTAGATTGTAGGCCTTAATGGATCTCATTCTTATTTTATAAGAAGTCATCTCGGGTAGTTTGTGGTCCTCAGAGGGAGTTATTCATTATGTTGCAGCTGTTTCTTTTGTAATGATTGTGAATCATAAAATAGTCTTTTTTGACTAGCGTGCGTTGACAATGGATACCAATCCCAAATTATTGCGTATGTAAAACCAACTCGGAGACACAACATCAGCAACCGAGGTTCAAAGATCCCTGGTGTTAGCTTGTAGCTAACGTCACACGTAGCTAACGTTACACGTAGCTAACGTCACACGTAGCTAATGTTACACGTAGCTAACGTCACACGTAGCTAACGTCACACGTAGCTAACGTCACACGTAGCTAACGTTACACGTAGCTAACGTCACACGTAGCTAACGTCACACGTAGCTAACGTCACACGTAGCTAACGTGGCTGTTCAACATTTCTTTAAGCCAAGGACCCGTTAGGTGATATGTAGAGACACCCCCCACACCCCACACACACACACACACTACATATCGTATACAATAATGTCTAGGGCAGCCCAAAGCCTTTACACATCCCTTTTTATGGTGCATACAATGCTAAGCTATTAAAATAATTATTTTTGACATGTTCATATCTTCATACATGTTTTAATGTTAAACATCCATGCAACACAGAGAATTCTTTGGCTAAACTGTATCTGTGGATATCTACCGTACCTACAGGCCAGTTAGCCTGACATCAGTGTTATGTACTTTTAATATGAAATATCACAAATAGGCCAATTTATCTTTGCTAATAATATGTTGGACTCATGTTTATGCATATTTGTTTTTCGCTTTGAGAAAAAAAAAGATTATTTTAAAAAATGTTAATAATGACACAATTACTGGGCGGACTCCCTGCTGTTACTCTGAGGACCCCCTAAGGGTCCCGAACCCCCTGTTGAAGATCTCTTTTCTAAATCAAAACCTGCACAATCGAACATGTTCCAAAAGGAATGTGATCCGGAATTGGGGAGAAATGATTAACATCTGCAACCAAGAGTGTGTGTGAAATAGAAACGCTGCCGTGGCGCCTGGTGACTGGTGGAAAGTGGATCACATCAGTCCAGTTCTGAAGCTTTTACACTGGCTTACTGTCACTCAAAGAATTGATTTCAAAATCCTTCTATTGGTTCATAAAGCACGAAACGGTTTAGGACCAAAATACATTTCTGATCATCTACTACACTATGACCCCAGAACCACCAGACCTCTCAGGTCATCTGGGACAGGTCTGCTTTCTGTCCCCAGAGTCAGAACTGAACAGGAGGAAGCAGCGTTCAGGTTCTATGCTCCTCATATCTGGAACAAACTCCCAGAAACCTGCAGATCTGCTGCTACCTTTCTTTTGGATGTTGCCTTTCTTTAAATAATAGTTTATTTCTTATACTGCACTGTAACTTTAATTGTCATATTTTGTCTGATTTTATGTTTTTAACTGCTCTTTAATATTTTGTGTTGACGTCCACACGCGTATGGGATGCGATCTAGCGTCTACACAGAGACTGAACAGCTGATGTATTTAGCTTATATTTGGAAAATGTTGGGGCAATTCTAGGACCTTTAGGGTTATGGTAAAGTGTTTAGGAATATGGGAAACAGATACAGTGCAAGTGTAACCCCCCCCGTCAAGGTTCATGTCAGGAAAGCAAGGCTTGGACCCAGATGCAGAGTTGAGGCACATAATGTTACGACACCGGACCGAAACAACACCAGGACTAGATCCACCAGGTAAGGGACAGGTCACACTAGGGACAAGGAACAGGTGAAACAAATCAGGGCTGGGCAGACAATCACAAAAGGCGGGAAAACACAAGACAGGAAGTTAAAAAAGACAAGGGAGAACTTCAAAATAAAACAGGAAACAGAACACACAGACACTACCAATCATGGCACCCCCTGCTAAATCAGTCATTTCCTTATCTGATCATCTCTGAGATACAGTGGTGTGAAAAAGTGTTTGCCCCTTCCTCATTTCCTGTTCCTTTGCATGTTTGTCACACTTAAGTGTTTCGGAACATCAAACCAATTTAAACAATAGTCAAGGACAACACAAGTAAACACAAAATGCAATTTGTAAATGAAGGTGTTTATTATTAAAGGTGAAAAAAAATCCAAACCATCATGGCCCTGTGTGAAAAAGTGATTGCCCCCCTTGTTAAAACATACTATAACTGTGGTTGTCCACACCTGAGTTCAATTTCTCTGATTATTGCCACACCTGTTCACAATCAAGGCATCACTTAAATAGGAGCTGCTTGACACAGTAAGGTCCACCAGAAGATCCTTAAAAGCTACACATCATGCCGAGACCCAAAGAAATTCAGGAACAATTGAGAAAGAAAGTAATTGAGATCTATCAGTCTGGAAAGGGTTATAAAGCCATTTCCAAAGCTTTGGGAATCCAGCGAACCACAGTGAGAGCCATTATCCACAAATGGCAAAGACATGGAACAGTGGTGAACCTTCCCAGGAGTGGCCGGCCGCCCAAAATTACCCCAAGAGCGCAGCGACGACTCATCCAAGAGGTCACAAAAGACCCCACAACAACGTCCAAAGAACTGCAGGCCTCACTTGCCTCAGTTAAGGTCAGCGTTCATGCCTCCACCATCAGGAAAAGACTGGGCAAAAATGGCCTGCATGGCAGAGTTCCAAGGAGAAAACCACTGCTGAGCAAAAAGAACATCAAAGCTCGTCTCAATTTCTCCACAACACATCTTGATGATCCCCAAGACTTTTGGGACAACATTCTGTGGACCGATGAGACAAAAGTGGAACTCTTTGGAAGGTGTGTGTCCAAGTATATCTGGCGTAGAAGGAACACTGCATTTCATAAAAAGAACATTATACCAACAGTAAAATATGGTGGTGGTAGTGTGATGGTCTGGGGCTGTTTTGCTGCTTCAGGACCTGGAAGACTTGCCGTGATAAAAGGAACTATGAATTCTGCTGTCTACCAAGAGATCCTGAAGGAGAATGTCCGACCATCTGTTCGTACTCAAGCTGAAACGAACTTGGGTTCTGCAGCAGGACAATGATCCTAAACACACCAGCAAGTCCACCACCGAATGGCTGAAGAAAAACAAAATGAAGACTTTGGAGTGGCCTAGCCAAAGTCCTGACCTGAATCCTATTGAGATGTTGTGGTATGACCTTAAAAAGGCCGTTCATGCTCGAAAACCCTCTAATGTAACTGAATTAGGACAATTCTGCAAAGATGAGTGGGCCAAAATTCCTCCAGGACGCTGTAAAAGCCTCATTGCACATTATCGCAAACGCTTGGTTGCAGTTGTTGCTGCTAAGGGTGGCCCAACCAGTTATTAGGTTTAGGGGGCAATCACTTTTTCACACAGGGCCATGATGGTTTGGATTTTTTTTCACCTTTAATAATAAACACCTTCATTTACAAATTGCATTTTGTGTTTACTTGTGTTGTCCTTGACTATTGTTTAAATTGGTTTGATGTTCCGAAACACTTAAGTGTGACAAACATGCAAAGGAACAGGAAATGAGGAAGGGAAACACTTTTTCACACCACTGTAGCTACTGAACACTATTTTTTCACTATTTTTTGACACTATTAACGCTATGGAAGGAAACCTGACACGTTATAAGTCACAGTAATAACGACCAATTTGACAAAATGTTCCAACGTTCAGCAATTTTTGCTGCTTACGTTACAATTTGGGTTCTAATCTGCGCCATTAAATTACCAGTTTCTTCTCTGGGGACTACCAACGTTACCGTTAGATAGCGACTCGGCACAACCACCTCTGATTGGCCAACACCACCTTTCTGTTAATGGTAATTGTTTGTCCTCTGTCACTAAGAGACAAGTTCACTAACTCTCACTTGGAGCACTAAAAGTGATCTAAAACATGTTTTATTATTATTATAATATTTAGGGGCGCTCAGATGAAGTTTAGTTTGATTCCCTCTAAAAAGGGTCTCAAATCACCCATGTGTTGCAATATTAATAATTACAAGTATTTGAAGTAAATAACTTGCAATAGTTGGAAGATGGTCCCTTAATATTTTATATTCAGGAAAAATTACAGTTCTCAGTATTTCAAGACATTCTCTCCCATATGATATACTGAATTGCAATAAATTAAACAAAATGGATTTGCAGCATTTTTAAGGAAATATTAACACTGATTACTCTGTGTGAGAGAAAACAATATATTATAATATTACTGTAATTGTTGGGATATTACTGCAAAGCCATGTGATGTTATTCCACCGATGGATGATTTTCTTTAATGAAGCTGAATATGTAGAAGCTGGAGGTTAATGTTTAATGTTGCAATTTACAACAAGCGGAATACCTGAACACACACACACACACACACACACATAAACACACACACACAAACAAACACCTGAGATAACATGTATAATGTGTTATATGCACACATCAATCACGTTATCATGCATAAATATATTCCAGATTCTTCTGTCTTTTTTCTCACACACACACACACACACACACACACACACACACACAAGTTAATTCGTCTCATTACTGATTTACACAACCAACACCAACACAGCAGCACAGGTGGCCCGCCCCGGGCTCTTTTCCTTTCTCCTCCTACTCAACCAGAGAGTGAAAAATGGAGAGGCAGAAAACCAGGGATGAACGTGCTAACGTGTGAAAACATAATGGAATTCAGCCTGAAGGTAAAGACCCGGGATTACAAAGTGAATCCAGGCTCGGTAACCAGCTGGAACACTTTTATTCTACATACACACACTTGATACGCTGCTATATTGTGGTTTATGTTCCCATCCTGGAAAGCTCACAGCAATGTGGGAAATGTGAAGAATAAGTCGTGTTAACTCAGACCGGGCTTAGAGACGCTGGAGGGGGACAGAGTGTAACGGGTATAAAGAAGAAGATGATGATGATGATGATGTCAACTTTAAAATACTATTGTACAGTGGCACATTTGTACATTATATACATGCACATTTGCATTGAGGAAATATAGTATGTACACCAGTTTAATTTGTCTTAATGATGATGATGATTTTCCAATATCGGATATGAGAGTAGCTAGACGTCTCAGTCAAAACCTATACCCCAGATTCATAATCTCACTAGCAGCAGGGCCGGGTTTCAGGGCTTTGAAAAAATGGTCTTTTTGTGTTTGGCGCACACCTAGATTAAACTTCCAGTGAACCTAAATTGATACGCGGGCCGGATTAAAAACCTGCGAGGGGCTATCAACCTGTTGGTTGTGTGATGAAAAATTATATTTGAAAAGTTTCAACAGCAACACATCTTTTTCAAAAACAATGTCTTAGTTACCCATCAGCCTGGAAACAGAAATGTCAAACACCTTCAAGCTCCAGGATTTCTATCTAGTCCTGAGTTCCTGTCTCCTCAAGAGGTCCTATGTCAAAATCTGGTTTTAAAAACTTTATTAATCCTAGAATGCTGCTCCAGTTTAAGGTCATGCATCATGTTCCCTGTTTAAAGGCCAGATTTAATAGGATCTTCCCATCAGTTTCAGCTATTTGCAGCAAAAATAAATTAGGTAAGGGGGGCCCAGGGTGGGGGCCTGTGAGTTCAATTTTATTCATAGAACCAAATCATAACAGGAGTTATCTCAGGACACTTGCCAGATTGAGTAGGTCTAGACCACATTCTACAATTTTATGGTTCACATTTTGTATTTATAGATTGAAACTACCTACCCAAAAAAAAGGTCCCTATGCAAACTGTTTACTGTCTTTAGTAAATTATCCGGAGTGACAAAGAAGCTGTTTTATGAAAGGAATATGTGATTTAAAAAAAAAAAAAATAATTCAGTGCTGTTATATTACCACATATAAAATGCCATTCACCGCCATTGAATTGGGGGTGAAGACAGAGAAGAGCCAGGCAAAAAATACCAAAGTACAACCAGAACCCATTAGTGGTAAGTAAATCATTTTTTTGTGATAAAAAATATAAAAATTCAGTTTGTATCCAATTATTCAATTCAATTCAATTTTATTTACATGGCGCCAAATCGCAACAACAGTTATCTCCCAGGAGCAGGTCTAGACTGGACTCTGGAGTGTTATCTACAGAAACCCAACAATTCACTTCACTTCATTTAAGGGGGAGAAAAAAAAGAGAGAAAGAGAGAGAGAGAAAGACAGAGAAGAGACATGGAGAATTGTAGCAGATGGTGTGGAGCAGGACCATGGAGGCAGCACGTGACTCCAACCACAGATCCAGACTTCACAGATCCAGAGCCAGAAACACCTGCAGGAAGAGATAGGAGGAGAGAGGAGAGGGGCGAGAGAGCACAAGACTCCAGGAAAGGGAAGAAGTCGAGTTAGTAACCTGCATTAATGGGATGAGAAGCCAGGTGCTCAGTGCATCATGGGAAGTCCCCCAGCAGTCTAGGCCTATAGCAGCGTAACTAAGGGATGGTTCAGGACTCTCCTGAGCCAGCCCTAACTATAAGCTTTATCAAAGAGGAAAGTCTTAAGTCTACTCTTAAATGTGTCTGCCTCCTGAACCCAAACTGGAACCTGGTTCTACAGGAGAGGAGCCTGATAGCTGAACGCTCTAGTCCCTGAACCCAAACTGGAACCTGGTTCCACAGGAGAGGAGCCTGATAGCTGAACGCTCTAGTCCCTGAACCCAAACTGGAACCTGGTTCCACAGGAGAGGATCCTGATAGCTGAACGCTCTGGCTCCCGTTCTACTTTTAGAGACTCTAGGAACCACCAGTAACCCTGCATTCTGGGAACGCAGTGCTCTTGCAGGGTTGTAAGGTACTATGAGCTCTTTAAGATAAGATGGTGCCTGACCATGAAGAGCTTTGTAGGTGAGAAGAAGGATTTTAAATTCTATTCTGGATTTTACAGGAAGCCAATGCAGAGAAGCTAAAACAGGAGAGATGTGATCTCTTTTCCTGGTTCCTGTCAGATCACGTGCTGCAGCATTCTGGATCATTCTGAATTACAGCTTAATGCAGACAAAACAGCACGATTACATTTTAGCATGCACATTTTTGTAGCCTAAAAGAGAAATCTGTCAATTATATAATTACCATACAGGTGGAGAGATGAGATTCTGGGCGTATTGCTATCTTGAGGCAGTGGCAAATGATCGCGCCATTGACCAACAAAAACCTGGTCTAAAGTCAATAACGCAGCATTTCATTGTTATTTTAACAGCACATTAGTGAAATGCTCAGCACACACACACACTATGCTTGTTACACACAAAGGGACTCGCAGCAGCACACACACATGCAGAAGATTAAAAATAAAAATATTACAGTGCAAATCTGCCATCATAGCAGCAACGCGCCAAGGTCCAAATTTGCTTTTAAGATGGGAGATGACCTCTGATTGGTTGATTGAATGTTACGCCCCAAAACACACCCATGATTAATGAAGACACTAAGTACAACCCTTTTTTTAAAGATATTTTTGGGGCATTTTAGGCCTTTATTTTTTGACATGACAGCTGAAGACAAGGGGGCGGGGGGGGGGGATTATTCATCAAAGGTTGGAGTCACCCCCAAATGCCACAGGATGCAGAACGGCTGTGTGTCGGCTCCGTGCTCCGTCGTCTGTCAACACCCACCAGGTCCGGATCTGTTGAAGAACGGCTGCGGCCATGACTGACAGCTGAAGTCTCGAGGACCCACGAGATCCCGCGAGATCTTGTAGAATAGAAGAACCACAAAACAGTTAGTTTCCATCCAGAGGAGTAGAGAGGAAACAACTCTGTGTTGTTTTCAAGGTGGAGTGCAGGGAGATGTGATCTGTCGTGAGAATGATCTATTTTAGTTTGAAAATCAACCGGGTGTTTTATTTTGTTTCTGTGCTCCACTTCCTGTCCCGCGTTATCTGCTGCGTCAGTGGAAATACACATTTTGACTTTAATGGAAACCTGATGACTCGGAACCGCAGCCGTTACGCGCCCGGTGGAAATTGGGGGTCAAACCCGCTGCGTCTAGGGGTAAACCTCTATGTATGGACGGCAGCTCTACCAACTGAGCTATCCGGCCACCCAAGTACCAGTTTAGCAGAGCCTTTTATCCGCCATCAAACTAAGAAAAAGGGATTCAGACACGCCCTAAACGCACCTGCACCGTGCGCTTTACGCCGTGGGCTTAAATCGTTAAAATAGGGCCCAAGATGTTATACCGCCCTTGCATGCTGCCTGCCCTGCACTCCATTTCAGTTTGGTTCCCTGGCCAATGAAATACACTCAGATCAATAAATTAGGCAATGAATAAGGAAATAAGTACATTGTGAAATAAACACAGAAAAATCAATACAAATAAAAAAAAGACTTTTGTTTTATTTATAACAAACTATGCCTACTTATTCATTCATTTATTCACTTTGGTAATTGATGTATTTTTTTTGTACCCTTAGATGAGGCCAGGTGTTCCTTTAATACACCGTCCACAAACACAACCATTCACATGCATGTCAGCTCACTTCGGAGTACATCTTGGGTTGAAGTTTCATAAAGTTTCATCTTACATCATCTCCCCCTGATATGTGTGAGTTATGACCCCTGGTAGCTGACATTTTTCACAACAATAACAACACATAACTCAGTGTGCAGTCTCTCTCTGTCTCCCAGCCTGAACTCCCCCCTCCTCCCTCTGGCTCCCAAACAGGGCCATGATATCTTTTTTTTCCAAGCAGGGAACAGACACAATGTTGAGCATATGCCTTTATGTTTGCTTGAATGTGTTTGTGTGTGCGCGCGTGAGTGTGTGTGTGTGTGCATGTCTGCACAGTATAATGTATGAGTTATGCGTAATGGATAGAATTCTGCCTGCATGGGAGTCAGTGTGTCATCTCGGAGATATCAAGCTTATTGATTTGAAAATCGAGCATGAGTGAGTGCACTTAGCCCTCGATGAAACTAAAAGCAGCTGGGGGGTAGGGAATGGTAAAATGTAACATTCCCTTCCTTTATTTATCCTTATCCTTTATTTATGCAACTGTGGTAGCCTACCAGCCAGACGCCCGTGTGCTTTAGGATACACTCGCACAACACATGACAACGCAAAGACAAATAAACCGCATCAACCACAAGCAAACAGAAAGCCATAAAGTATATAACGTTATTCCGGTATTAATATATATATTAGTGCTATCAAAAATATTTAATCACGATTGATCGCATTGATGTCATAGTTAACTCGTAATTAATCCCTATTAATCACACATTTGGATCTATTCTAAATGACCCTTATTATTTTTTTCTTATTTTAATGCTCTTATCAACATGGAAAAGTGGATCGGCTCGCTTTGTGCTAATATTTTTTTTTTTTTATTGAAAACATTGGCATGTAGCCTACTGTAGTGTCCAAGAACCCCCCCCCCACCACCACACCCCCCACCTCTGCATATAGCCTACTGTAGCGTTCAATTTCACACTAACATTCTCACTGGGAGCAAATAATCTCTCACACGATGTAACACTGTCCATCAATAAAAGGGGGAAAAAATACTTTGACAAGGGGGGTGGGTGGGGGTGGGGGTGGGGGGGGGTATTGGCATCAGCTGTGTGCTTGGCCATCAGGTGGTATTTCAGACTGGACGTGCTGCGATGATAGCTCAGTTCACAACGACCAAACCCACGGATCATTTTGGGTCTGGTCAGTGGAACATTTGGCAACTTTTAAAAGTTAAACTTTCCATCCAGAATCTTATCGGCGTCCATTTCAGCGTCTCGCGCTCGCCATCCACTCAAAACGTAACGTTACTACTCTTTTGCCGGTCTAGCTAGATCCGCTGTGCTGTTGTAACATTACTAGTTGTTGTAACAGCATGTGTAAAAAACTACAAAGTTTGCCAGGCCAAAAAGAACGTTAATCTCACGATAAAAAAACTACAAGCCGTTAAAATGGGTTTGTGTTTACACCGTTAATTACGAGTTTAACTGACAGCACTAACATATAAATACATATACTGTATATCAGAATAAGAAAAGGTTTATTCCCACAGTAAATCTATAGCCTACTGCCCGTTTTGTCGATTAAAGATGAAATCAGTGTTTGGAAATTTCTACCTCACTAAACCCGCCATAGACTTATGGAAACAGAGGCCTGAACACAGGTAGGTATTGTTGAGATTAAAGCGGCATGTAATTATAAAATGGGGCTGTCCTTCATAAGGTTGTGTATAGTTGTTTGCCTTTAATATGCAGTGCAGTACCGTAGACTGCCTTAAAAAAGGGGAATCATTGAGTGTTAACTGGGGAAATAAATGCATTAAAAGACAAATTACACCATGAGGTCCCAGTTGGGATACTGTGGATATACTGTACACACACACACACACACACAATTCCAAGTACACTTGCTTGTACACCATATGTGTACAAATATGTGTATTCTGCATTGGGGGCACCATGCACTCATAAACAGATGTATGCAGTGATTAAAAGCATGAAATCTGGGAAAACCATAAAGACTCACAAAATATCTTTAGCATAAGATGATGGCACAGAGAGCAATTCACAGACACAAGAGTCTACAATGCTGATGATAACAATGTTAAAAATTGCATATTTATTATCTTAGTTTAGTATGTTAGCATGCTAACACATCAGGCTTGCTACACTGGTAAAGATGCACACTGTACACAGTTTTTATCTGCAAGCCAGGGATGGGACTCAACTCTTGGGACTCAACTCGTGGTTCCAAGACTGTATTTCCAAATGTCAATGGGATTTTGAAATGGGGTTTTCCTACTTGTGGAACAGAACGCAGGAGCTCCGGTTTCGCTTGGGCTCTCCATAACACCACCCTGCACATTAACTTGACCTCCTCACACCTCTACTGGGCTATCTATGTCATATGAAACACAGGCCAGACTTTTCATACGTTCATAAAGTTTTTTTAACAAGCCTCACACACAGGTGGCAGGGAGGCCAGAGAGGACGAGAAAGGGAGCAAAAACATTCCCGTGTGATGAATACATCCACAGTGAAACGTCCAGACATCTTGGTTAATGTCACAGGGTCAAAATGTGGATCTAATACTGACGATGATATACGATGTCTCTCTACACTGTCGGTGTTTTATCAGTTGGCTAACACCATCAATTCTCAAATATAGGACTTTTATTTACCTCAAATGAAGTGACAGAGCCTGAGCTTCATTGGAAGACTGATTTTGTATTTCCGATGCTGTACAACAGCAGGAAGCCTTCGTGTTTTCTGTTTTGTTCCCATTTTGCTCTTGCTTTGGTTTGCTGATGTTTCTCCACACACTGTTCAAGACGTCGCGCTGTGTGTAAGTGCCTTTAATGGACTGCAGATATGAAGTTCTTTATGAATCTATGCATGCTTGATAGATTAGACCCTTGTCTTGTCATTCAGTTGGGTAATTTTCCAGAAGCACAACAAGAAAAATATATTTAAAACAGGCTGGTAGTCCAACTAATGATGAATCCCTAAACCCTACTATCAAACAAAAATACTCTATTTGTTTCGGTTAAGAGGTCCAACTCCGAGAGTTGATGTAAGTTGATGTCAGTTTAAGACTCCTCTTAGCATGACATGGTTTTCTACTCTACTATGGCCATTTTTAATGGTCTCCTCTGCTAGATCAAGTCTTTTTTGCAAGGATCTGCAACCTTTTTGATCTAATTGGTAAATAGCAAGAAGCTTCTGAATAGTGGTCTCATTACAACGTTAAAATCTAAAACTTCCAGTAATCACAAAACAGGTGGCATGTACCAAAATACTAGAACATTATGAGCATAGCCCCAGCTTTCCATCTGTTCTTGCTATTTAAGAAAACCCAGACATGTCTGATGGCCTTAATGTTAGACTACTTTTTGGAAAAAATTTAGCAAATGAAGAAGCTGAACAAGACGAAAAGAACAGACAATGAGGTTTAGGCCACCGGAAATTCCGCCAGTTTTCAATCTTTTTGGCCAAATGTCCAGATTTCTGAAGACTATGGTTACCTGGTCCTCAGATCTCTGCAGGGTAAATCCAGACAGCTAGCTAGACTATCTGTCCAATCTGAGGACTATGGTTACCTGGTCCTCAGATCTCTGCAGGGTAAATCCAGACAGCTAGCTAGACTATCTGTCCAATCTGAGGACTATGGTTACCTGGTCCTCAGATCTCTGCAGGGTAAATCCAGACAGCTAGCTAGACTATCTGTCCAATCTGAGGACTATGGTTACCTGGTCCTCAGGTCTCTGCAGGGTAAATCCAGACAGCTAGCTAGACTATCTGTCCAATCTGAGGACTATGGTTACCTGGTCCTCAGATCTCTGCAGGGTAAATCCAGACAGCTAGCTAGACTATCTGTCCAATCAGAGGACTATGGTTACCTGGTCCTCAGATCTCTGCAGGGTAAATCCAGACAGCTAGCTAGACTATCTGTCCAATCAGAGGACTATGGTTACCTGGTCCTCAGATCTCTGCAGGGTAAATCCAGACAGCTAGTTAGACTATCTGTCCAATCTGAGGACTGGTCCTCATGCACATTCTCAAACCCAAGATGCGGAAAAATATGAACCTGTGTGTGCGAATGAGTGCACAAATGATTTAAACACAAAACTGAAGTTGCAAATGACTACATATAGAAGATATTCTGTAAGTGTGGAAGCTTCATTATCTCTGACTTTGTGTCCACTGAAGAAAGAATCAGCATGTTCGTCCTGTCATTCATGGAAGTAGTACCCACAGCAGGTATGGTTGGGTCTATGTTGACGAGGAGTCAAAAACAACACAAATATGAAATTCTGAGGAGACACCTTGAAGTAATTGTTTGACATTTTGGCAATTATCCTCATATGGTTTCTTGGTGAGAGTTAGATAAGAAGATTGATACCACTCGCCTGTCTGTTCTCTAATTATAGAGCTACTAGCAGCCAGTTAGCTTACCTTAGCTTAGCTTAGCAAACAGACTGGGAACAACTCTGTCCCAAAAAAAAAAAAAAAAGATCATCATCATCAAAATACATTTCAAAATCTAATTTGAGATGCCAGAGCTTCCCTTTGTAGACACATCTGTAGAAATCCGATTAGAATCTCATTTTAAACTTTGAATTTGGATCAGACTCCATGTAAAGTCTCAAATTAATCTGGGAACAATCTGCAAATGCCAAAAAACGGATTTGGGCTGGCACTCTCAACAAGGCCTTACTGCCACTTGCCAACACATAGTAACAACTTATAAATAAATAAGAATAAAAGTACAGCATGAACTTTACACTTGTCTTTGTCTCAATAGAAATCCTGTTGCCTTTAGAGAGGCAAGCTGGTTCCCTGTGTTTCAAGTCTCTATGCTAACCTAAGCTAACCAGCTATTGGCGGTGGCTCCATTTTTAGCATACAGACATAAGAGTGGTATCAATCCTCTCATCTAACCTAAACATCTGCAAGGAAGCACATAAGCTCTGTCACATTAAGCTGTCATAGGTGATGTGTTTTCGATGTGACATAGACTGTGTTGCTGTCGCTCCAGCTCGGCGGCCTGCTTTCAATGTGGCCTCTGAGACTTTTCTCTGGTCTCCTTCGTATTGTCTTTACTGCATGGACTGTTTTAATGCCATTGCAGTCATCTGTGCTTGTTTGCCTTTTTTTGTGTGTTGAAACCATTTTTGCCTAGGCCTGCTGTTATTATAGATGAAATGTAACTCATTTAAATATGTTACCCATTGCATTTTAAGATACCTATTGTCAGCTGGCCTGGGACTACAGCTGGAAATTAGCCGTAGAGGCTTAAGCTGCTAAATTAATTAAGGGGGACTGTCCGCAACATTATACACTAAACTAAACCAATCCAGTTAAATCTCCCTAAATAACACATGCTAAAACCAAGTGAAACAGATACACAAATAAAGAGCATGTTAGCATTGGCTGCGAGTTACATCTCCTATATGCTACCTTAAAAACATGCAAAAATGAGCATGAGGCCTTAAACCGTGGTATCAAAGTAACCCAAAACATATTTTGCAAAGCATGGAATAGTGGGTGATGATGGTAGATGATGTTTGGTAGCAAAGACATTGACTTAAAACACACCGGGATTATTCTAACTGTTGTTTCTGGGTTGTGTCTGGCCCACTGCTTACACACACACACACACACACACACACACACATACAGTCTGAGTGGTCTGTTTCTTGTTGCTTCATTTCTTCCTCGATGCTGATGAGCCTTGATGCCATTAGTGTTGACTTCATGTGACAGCGATGAAACCGGATAATGAAAATCAATAAGGCTTCTCTAATCCTGCAATTGTCAGGTTTTATAAATCCTTTTCTTGGCCAGGGTAGACCTTTCATTGCTGCAAATACACACACACACACACACACACACACACACACACATACACACATGCACATGCAGGAGACATGCCAGCAAAACAAGTTCCCAGGAATATGTTGCATTTCCTGCCGCACAGAGGGCACAATAGTTAATTGATTCAATCAGTGTAAACTGTATTTATCATGCAGCATTAAAATGAATTAGTACTGGAAGGGTATACGTTTGATAAGTTACTCATGTAGAACATTTTTGCTCTCTGTTTATGTTCTCTTAAATATATGTTCCAGTCCTCTTTAGCAGACCACTAACCCAATGTCATTTTGGTGCATTTCATTAGGCAAGGCAAGGCAAGGCAGCTTTATTTGTATAGCACATTTCAGCAACAGGGCAATTCAAAGTGCTTTACACAAAATCAGTTAAAAAACTGTTAAAAAAAACACATGTCCGTCCCCGTCCCGTCCCGTCCCCATACCGCCACAAAGCCCTTTGGTTCCCCTCTTTATTTACCACTTTTTGCACTACATTCACAGAGCGCCGATCGATTCTCTCGCTCTCTGGCCTATCACTGCTCCAAGTTCAACAGTTACCTTCTCCACAAACGCTTCCAACAGAGAGAACAGACGGAAATGAGAACACGTGGAGAACAAGATGCCCGAGCTCGGAAATGGGAACGACGACAAGCCTCACTACCATCCCATCACACGGGGCAGAGTGTACTGGGTTGATTGTTTGTGGACTGAAGAAAGGGAGGAGGCTCAATAACACAATAGGCCTTGATTCATTGGCTAAATATTCTCTCTCTCTCTCACACACACATACATGCATCCACAGACAAAGGGTACATCAACAAACTTTCTTTTTCTTTTGCTCACACAATCACACTTGACCTTCTTTCTTCTGTCTCCTTCTGTGAACTTCCAGTCGAACGCTGCAGCTGTGAGGGACGGGGGTGATAAAGGGCTGCTGGGTTGTGTTCTTTTCTTTCAGCTCTGTAGCTCTCCCTCCATCGCTCTTTCTCCGCCGCACACACTCCAAAACTTTTGGCAGATTGTCCAACTCTGGGGAACAGAAGAGAAAATGTGTGTGTAATCACAGGGAGGGAGTGATGATCGCCTGTGTTTTCAGCAGAGGGCCTTGCGTCCTTGGAGGCCCCCACTGACTCATGAATATCTGGCCCCCGCAGCTGACAGTGATTGGCTATTGTTGTGCGCCGACCGGCCTTGTCTGTGCTCATTGCCCCGACACCACACAACAGTAGCCTCTCATCCCGCCTCTGACAGCAGACTAGATGGTTTTAAAACCACATGGAACAAATAGCAGTATGGCTGCAATTGTGTGCTGCGGGCTTGTATTAGTTTAATTGGGGGCAATAGCGTGGCTGTCAATTTTGTCCTTGGAAGAAGGAAATCCATTTCCCCAGTGTTTAAATAAACAGTACTGCCCTACAAATGCAAAACGCAGTAACTAAATATTTGGTCAAAATGAAATTATCATACATTCTTACATCTGTTGCACTATAAAAATAATATAGTATGCCATAGAATGTGTCGAATCTGGGACAAGTGTTGTTTGCACTAACAACAAAACTGACCTAACAATGCAGTATATGTACACTGGCTGTGTTTTTTCTGCATTCTGGCGATGTATCGCTGCCCAGACCACACATACTCACAGCTAGCTTGTCAATTAGTCACGGCTAGTTCAATTTTATTTACAATAGCAAATCACATCAAGAGTAATCTCAAGACACTTTACAGATAGAGCAGGTCTAGACCACACTCTAGGATTTACAGATAGAGCAGGTCCAGACCGCTCTATAATCTACAGATAGAGCAGGTCTAGACCGCTCTATAATCTACAGATAGAGCAGGTCCAGACCGCTCTATAATCTACAGATAGAGCAGGTCTAGACCGCTCTATAATCTACAGATAGAGCAGGTCTAGACCACTCTATAATTTACAGATAGAGCAGGTCTAGACCGCTCTATAATTTACAGATAGAGCAGGTCTAGACCGCTCTATAATTTACAGATAGAGCAGGTCTAGACCGCTCTATAATTCTCTAAAAATGATTTGCGTGCTTGGACAAATGGGTCACCACCATTATAATAACAATGACACGTTAAAGCTCTGAAAAATCATCATCATCATCATCAGGTGATGATGTACACCTGTGTACTGGGTGTATTTGTTGCTCATATGGGAAGTATCTACGTTTCCATTGAAAGCATGCAAATTGGTAACAGCTTTGAGTGTTCTGATGAGTGCTGCATCTGCGGCTAGTTGAGATGGCACAGATAGAAGCCAAGGAACACAATGAGATGAGACAGCAGACTTTCTTCTCTATCCAATCCATTCCTATGTAGTCTCCGCTCTGTCCTCTGGTCCTCCTGATCACTGCACAATAACAAGTCAAACAACTGGGCAGCGGTGATGCTACGCTCATCAATCCTCAATCAACCCTCAGTCCAGGGGCGATTCCTGGATTTTTTTAAGTGGGGTGGCACAGGGGGGGACCAATAATCAGTCAAAGTCTTCCAGTGCTGGTTCCATGGCAGGGAACTTTGGATGGTCGTCATGGAAACATTAATTGGTCATGTGACGGGGGGCTGGGAAGATTGTCAGAACAGGCAGCCAAGTGACAGTACTCCAGTGATCCAGTGGAGTTCACAATTATCAGATTGACAGCAGTCTAGCCCCGCTTCCACTGCTGAGATGCTAATATAGATATTTCTCTCGTTCCATATTTCCTTAAACTTTCTTCCTTTTTGGCAGTTGACCTGTGTTGTTATGACTACCAGCGTCTGGAGGCATGTTCTCCCTTTGCATGCACATAAAATATTAGTCATGTTAGCTCATCTCGCTGAGAGCACTTTGACTAGCGTGTGTAAAAGAATGGAAGGCTTGCCAAGCCCATTAGACATGGCTGCAGAGTCCGACACTGTAAAACTTTGGGTGGGATTGCTTAAAAGCTCCAATGTAAAAAAAAAAAAATAAAGATATTACTTTCCCCTGTCAAAATGGCAAATAAAGTCCAGTTAATCTCAGTAAAGCCTGTTCTGGCCAACAGGAAACATGTATAAACAAATCTATGACAAATGGCCTAGATGTTTCTAGGAAATTACATTTTAGACCACAAATGTTGTTCCTCTTAAAAACCAAAGGCTATACAGCCCCCACACACACACACACACTCTCAACGTATTAATCCTAAAAATATTTCACATATTTCTATGTCCCATTTCTCTCATCATCAACTCATCGACTATTCTGAAAAGTGATGTTTAATCATGGAAAATGGGTCGAAAATGTACTGCTCTGTAGATATGTATCCAGTATTTGTTGAGATATTTAGGTCCGCACCTCGGTATTACCAGGACTGACCAACCAACCCACATTGCCGTCCCTCGAGCCCTGACACTGTCTTTAGGCTTGTTGTTAAAAGGGTGTATCAGAACCGCATCAAAACCAAGGCAAGGAAATATTTAAAAAAGCCTTTATTGATGCGGCTAATGCAAACTAAATGTAAAAAAGAAATATGCGGTTCTGATACTGGTGGATTGCCCCTGCACCAAAGCAACCCTGATGCCGTATACAGCGGATGGGTTGGGTTTAGGACACGATCCCCGGTCTCCTGGGTGAAAGTCCTGTGTTGTTTGACCCATACACCCCCTCCAACCAACCTCCCTATGCGGATTTTTGGGCTTTTCTACTACTGTCGCTCTTAATGCTACGTCATCTTCTCATTGACTTTACATTGGCATTGTACATTGGCCAAGAGCACTTTGTTAGACTTTTTACTCAACCACCTCCAAAAAGAAGCCACAATATACAATGTTGTGTTGCTGCTTGGATGACAGCTTGTTCCAAGAGCCGTTTCGATCTAAAAATGTAGGAAGCTACATTTTATATGAAAAGAACTTTATTGCATTTATGTGGCCTGGTTGGCTCAGTTGGTAGAGCAGGCAAACATATACATAGAGGTTTATGCCTCAAGTCTGATTTGTGACAATTTTCTGCATGTCTTCCCCCCCTCTATCCCTTTTCTCACCTAGCTTTCCCATTAAAGGGGCAGAAATGCCCCAACAAATAAATGAATAATAATGGGATTCATCTTGTGACATGCAACCCGCTAATGTAGTGAATGGCTCTCTAAGAGAATAATGGACAGACTGGCTTTTACTGCTGCAGCTACATTAGGGATAATTGTGCTTGCAGAATCACCTAGAAAGGTAGAATACTTGGATATGGCTTAATATGCATGCTCATATATGTATCTGTGTGTAAGTACTTCTCGTGCAGTTGAGTATTGCAATAGTAACACAATTTAGACATCAAATATCCACACATGGATTAACTGTTCAGGGTGCAGACAAACATTTTTGTACATTTTGATACAATTACTGTAATATCACTCTGGATATTATTTGCTAAATAAACTCCTTCCTTCTTACAAATTGTTGCATCTGAAAATATTATTCTGGAACTCCAAGAGCAAAGGTCCCAGTATCATCTCTATCATCTCTAGCGGGTCAAGATTACTTTGTTTATCATCCTTTTTACCGAGCTGGTTGTGAAAGATGGAAATTCCCCCCTGATAGTGTATCTCTTTATGTTTATTACAGTAGGCGAGTCATCAAAAAACACAATGAAATGTAGCCGTTTGAGTGATTTCAGCTGTGGTCATTCTCTGCTAATATTTCTGTTTTTGTGAACTGAAGGAGAAAGGCTCTTTTTGACCATGTGCTCCTGGCTGCAGGCTATGTGGTCGACATCTCTTTTTCAGGTTAAGATGAGGGCAGAGCGCCTGACAAGAGGTTGAAACGGAGCTTTCCAGAGTTATTCTCATTCATTGATTCCCAGCTTCTGAAAAGACTCGGCTGGGAATAAAAGTCCTGGAAAACAGAGGTACTGGCCGGACACAAATACAGTAATGTCAAGTTCAATATTCAGAGATTAGTCAAGGATATTCCTCAAAAACCTGTGGATAAATATCATCAATTAGGAAGGCGGGTTTGGCAGGACAGAGAACAGCTGTTTGTTTTTACCTCGTGATTTGATCTTCAATCCTGGGGCTTTGCACAACTTGACAGTAGACGGTAAAATAATGAATAAGTCAGGGAGCGTCTCAAAAGGGCATAACTAATGGCAAACTTTACTTTCATCTGAAACTCATACACAACTCCCAATTATAATCATACCAAGCACTTCAGATATGAATACACATGTGTTTTATCTGCAACATAAACAGTACAAAGTAGCTTTCAGCGTTAAGACTCATGGTAAACAGATTTCTCTATTGCACAAAAAAAAAATGTATTTCTTCATCTGTTGTGAGTTGTGCAATACATTCTTGTCTTGATTTCAGCACATTAATTAATTAATTAATTAAAAACGACGTTGTCCGTCCATCCACTGCCTGGGTGTCCAAGCACTAAGCCATCAACAGCCTGCGCTGAGCTAAATATAACGCACGCCAACTTCATTTTCTCCCTGTGATAATAACCCTTGTGATGTGATTTTATCGAGCTACACGATCAAGGCTTTTGTTGTCGACGCCCCAGCAAATATGTCTCTTTGAGGCAACAGCATCACAACAAACCTGTGCCTGAAATAGGATTTCAAACAACAAAGATTAGAAATGAGCTTCAGAAGAAAAATAAAGGGAAATGTGTCGTTACAGTTCCGTGTACTTGGGTTTAAAGTTTGGCACATTTCATTACGTGTGCATCCTGATTGTTTTCGCCCTCAAAACTTGTACAGACAAAAGACAATAGATCTGCTGCTTTTAACGATGCGACGGCAAAGAACATTGAGCAGGGAGCGTTTGATTTACTGCTCTCTGAGAGGAATATGTGCGAATGCAACGCACACACGCAGCATTGTCTGAGGATAGCAATTACCCGTTTGCATGTACTGTAACATCTCCTATTGTCACCAGCGCTGCGTCTCCGACCTCTGCCTTCGGTAAAATCTTGTTTAACAATCCCATTTCATCTTTCATCCTTCATAGCTGTGCTGTGCTATTGATGAACCTTCCTGTAAACCCTCCTGTTATCCTCAAATTCAGATCTTTCATCCTTTTGGTCAATTTAAACCTCCAGAAAATGATGATTATTAAATGTATCACCTAATTGTATGTGTTAGGTACATCATGGTAGTGTTAAATACCTAAATACCCACATAACGCCCATACATCCCGAATACCCTTAACGTGACCGTGACAAAAATGTCCATAAAACCATGTTTGATCTAAATGTAAAAAATATATTTATTTTAAAAAGGCTATTTTTGATGCTTTACTGGCTTTATAAAGAAGTATTGGCTTGTTTCTTTCTCACTCCCCCCCGACACTCCCTAAGAAAAAAGAACAATTTAGGAAAATATTCTAATTAGTCACATATACAATTCAGTGACACAGTTTAATAACCCTTTAATGACATGTAATGACATGTGTAAAATTACAATATAATATTAGATAATATTCACATACCCCATGTTACTTTGGTAAAAGTCTGTAAGTATCATCAGGAGAATGTACTTAAGGTATTAAAAGTAAAAGTACTCAATGCAGAACTCTCATCCCATTGTAGAAAGTAACTAGTCACTAAAGTAACTACTAACTAAAGTAACTAGTAACTAAAACTGTCAGATGAATGTAGAGGAGTAACTAACGTCATTAGAAACTAAAGTAACTGGTAACTAAAGCTGTCAGATGAATGTAGTGGAGTAACTAAAGTAACTAGTAAATAAAGTACTTCAAATTTGTACTAAAGTACAGTTATTAGTACATTTACATTATAGTCAGTAAGTGTTGTAGAGGGAAAACATGGCCGCTCTGTTCTGTGGTGCGTGGCTGTGCTGAAACTACAACCAGCGAGGAATCCCTATTGTCTTTAGTGTCATTGTACGAATGTATCGCTCTCTCTCTCTCGCTCTCTCTTCCTCTCTCCGTTCTTCTACGTCTCTCCCTCTCTCTCTGTAGTGGACCCACTTATGCTTGATGATTGTCTCTCTGGGTCCTCTGGTTTGAACTTGGTGCTCCCATGGCCCGTCTCTCTCCTTGGTTCCCTTTCACACTCTGCAGCTCCGTGTCTCCTTCGAGAGCCACTTCTACCCCTCTCACTTTTCATTACAGTCTCTCCAACCTCCACCCTCCCCTCGCCTTTCAATCTCTCCATCCTCTCCGTGTCTTTCGGTTGCGTCCTCTGCCCAGGCGTCCTCATTCAGCACTCATAGTGTGTTCCATTTGTACTCGCAAGTCGATTTTTTTGGCCTGAGGTCAAAGTGAGAAACACATGTACAGTAGTTTACAGTATAAAACACAATGTTTTATTACAAATTAAACTGAAGTGATTAGCTGATTGAGCACTTAGTTGATTGACAGAAATGTTCTATAATGGGAGGAGTACTTTTACTTTTAATACTTAAGTACTTATGATACTTACATACTTTACTAAAGTAATATTTTCAATGCAGGACTTTTACTAGTAACTGAGTAGTTTTACAGCGTGGCATTCATACTTTAACTTAAAGGGATATTTGACCATTGGATTAGGTCACTAATCACTGATAGCGTTGTTTTCTTATTATAGCTCGATATGTCGCTATCAGCTGACACATGAGCACTATTACAACTCGTCCCATATTGATCATGTGATGGTAGACGGGATCCATTTTGTCTAGAAACACTTTGTTGTTGCTTGAATGTTGTGCGTTTCAGTGCGAAAATGAATGGAAACACCTTCAAATGTCTTAAATCAATTCTATATACCAATTTGATAGCAAAACAGCGTGTGATGTCATCACCACAGGTTTTCATTGGCTTTAAAGCCGTTGGATGGAAACACACTTTCACCAGATTTATTCACAGGAGGTTTTTACCATAACTTCAGATAATTTGATTGACAAGTGGATGGAATGAAACTTGGCTGTGCAAAATGTGCTACTTTGTTATCTGTAGCTAAGAGTAAATCAGTTTTGTGGGTCCAAGCGGTTAGATAATACTGATGCTGAGCTTTGCAGGTGTTGGGTGGGTGGTGATTTAGCAGGATTCTGCTCCATAAGACCCCCAGAACACAAAGTTAACCCTGAACTGAGAGGAGCCACAGCTCCATACAGATTATTTCTGATAACCACTAGGGTTTCTCACAGCTGCCACTCACCAAACCTGGCATCGTCCAAGAAAGAAACTCCAGCTGCTAAGGCGAAATGAAAATAAGGCATTAGAGAGAAGAAACAGATGCTACTGACGTTTATTCTATTCACTTCAACAGATTGCAGTCCATCGTAGCGGACCGGAATTTCTGACTTGGAAGGAATAAAGGATGGGGGAGGTTGTGTGTGTGTGTGGTTGTGTGTATGTGTGACCCACCTCTCAATATTGCCCTGGCAGCAGAATAAAATGGCCGCAGACTCGCACAATAGAATGATTGAGACTGCCCTGTGTCGAAGTGAAACAGAGAGAAATATCTGATGCGTCTCATTACATTGTGATGGGCTCTGCAGTGAGGAGTCCACACTGTTCCCCAGACATTGCACTTCTTAAAGCAACACCAAAGATTCTTTTGTACCTTCAAATAATGTTCCCAAAATGGTTTCAGTGGTCCATCAACTCGTAACAGGGTGAACGGCACTCCTGCATTCGCTTTGCGGCTCTCTATTGGCTATACCCGCACGATGTAAGTGTTCGAATGAGACAGCGGTAATGGATAACTCGGCTTCCAACCTGTAGGGGGACCGAAGAGGACAAGTGTTGCTTTCAACAGGAGGGAATAGAAATAGCAAGCGGCAGTATAGAGGCTGATGAGAAACTAGCTTTTTTGTTGCAGTACCATGGACTTTAGGTACCGTGCAGAATTGCAGGATCATACAGTATATCATATAAAAATCCATCTCATCTCACAGCGCTGTGTAGGAAGGTCTGGCAATGCTAGACTGGTGCAAACGCCACTTGGGACCAACTGACACAGTCTCTGACACTTACTCAGATGATGAACATCATCCTGCTAAACGTCCTCATATTAACATTTCGACTGTAAGCATTTTAACACTGCTGTACCAAGCTATAGCATGTTTACATTTACTTCACAATGACTGGATAAAAAAAAACAGCATGTAGCCTCGAAGTGTTAATCTTAATTCTTTAAATGCTCCTTCCTTGGAGCGAAGCAATGATCTGGCTCTTAATCCATCACTAGTCTCCACAGATCCCACATCATGCAGTCTCCAACCTACTGTCTGTCAAACCTGCGGCTGATAAATGACTACGCCCATACGTGCTCACAAACACAGTGAGGAAGGGTCGGCATAAGGAGAGAGAAAGAGGAAAAGAGTAAGAGGAGTAATGTGTGTGAGAGGCTGAACTTTTGACAGTTTGAACAATGGCCTGCAGGGCTCCCTGGAAAAACACTTTGCACTATAACACCCCCCATTTAGCTTTTCATTTTAACACTACGTCTGCAGCTCTGAGCCCTTAGCAAACAAAATAGGAGACCTCTGGTTTGCTTCCAAGACCGAACGCGGTCTCAGATTCGGACAATGGGCCACGGCTTCCTCTGCAAAGAGGAAAGCAATCCACCGCTTTGGGTTCTGTGGTGCCGTGCTCTTTGTGCGCCTGCCTGACCACTCAGCCCGGTTCACAGGGAACATGAGGATATATTTTTTAATTGTTTGGCCTGATCTCTGGCCTTAAATGCAGCCTGTCACACAGGAAGCAGAGCTCTGCTGGTGGAAGCATATGCCAAACCTCTCTTTAAATGTATATAATTTCCTCTGCCGCCTTGCCTGCAGCTCACCACCTCCGCCTATTTAACGCTGAGCATTAGCTCTCGGTTGTGCGCTCTGTGTTTTAGGGTTGACATATTGATGATAGATGATTTCCACCTAGAGGCAATGCAGGGTGAGACAAACAAAGAGATAAAGGGGTGAATTTTATGAGGGGGGAAGTGGACAGTGGTGGGGAAAAAAAGGTCATAACTCATTGGTTATTCCTCTGAGGAAGCCAGTGGGAACAGTAAGCTCACAGCCTTGGCCCTGCAGATCCGACCGGTGAACCCATCCTAAGGGACAAAGGACACATTGAAGAAAATAATGTGTAATCTCTTTGTCAGTGAGCCTGAGTTTATATACGTGTGTGTGTACTCACCGTTCGCAGTCTGTAGCACAGCAAAGAAAACACAATCACATTTCTATCGAGTTAGTGAAGTCAGAGGGGACCTGACGCCGTCCTCTCCTTTGCCCTGAGAGTAACTGGAAGTGAGGATGATTGAATTATCTTCAGGCAGAAAGGAACATATTGGAGTGTGTATCTTGAGATACTGAAGGGCCCGAGACACTGGAAACATAAACTCCATTCTCCAGCTGAATCGATCTCATGTTGCTCTGTAATTGCATTGGGAAAGTTGGAAAGGGAAGGGAGCGAAATTACTATTTTTATTACTACAGGTTGCATCAGGGAACAGGGGAGGTTCTGTTTTGTACTCACAGTTAGTCAATTATGTGACAACACACTGACAGAGTTTGGTTAAGGTTTCAAAGCCTTGACTTTTCGGCTTAAACAACTTTTAATCTGGTATTCTGTGACAGTTGGCGTTGTGGAACTACAGCTACAACTACAGTGTTTGAGCCAGGAGTGTCATCTGAAGGGGCAAATAACAATACTTACACCTTAACACTTTCATAATCCAGTGGCTACCGATTATTAGCCTGATAAGCATCCACTGACACTCTGTAATCTACAACGCTCCTTTTATGTAAAATCTGATAGCATTAGCCGTTGCTGCATGTCCGTATTTACCTTAAAAATGTCTGAAAATGCATCTTCTGCCGCGCTTTTCACTCATACACATACAGGCGAGATTGCAGCCTGACAGAGGTCTGATCCCACTTCCATGCTGCTCCCTAGATCCTAACATAGAGCTCCGAATTGCATACTGCATCCTGGCGTAATTACATGACAGAACCATGTGTTGAAACTGTAATTGTTGCCTTTTGTGTGCTGCAGAATTTGCATACACTATTGAAAATCAAATCAATATGGGGCACAAAGGTGAGACTGGAAGAATCTTCTCGCTGCTGCACACTGGCAGTCCTTCAAAGACAATCCTTTTTAATACTTTATATTTCAATGCGCTGAAATGAATTTTATATTAGATTTATTCTTCTTGCTGCTGACAATATAAAAGGGATTCAACGAGATAACCAGTTAACAAAAGCCTTTATGTTGGCTGCTTTTAGTGTGTGACAGTTTTTCTAACATGGCTGAAACAAAAGAGTGGAAACTCAAACTTTAACTTGATCAAGGAAGTGCAGTTAAAAAGACAGCGCAGTGTGTGTGAAGAAATAACACTAAAGGCCCGCTAAAAAACTATTTTTCTCAATCAGCTTCTTACGGAGTGTGATGGGGTCCAACAGTTGGAACAGTTTGGTTAATAAACATGAGCTGTGGTTTGTTCTGTTTTGCCTTTGCTCTCTTGTACAATTTATTAATAAAAAGCATTTCACGGGTAAAAAGCACAAAGTGCTTTACATAAAACATATAATATGATGCATGTTAAAACACAGCACCCAATTCAAATCATAAAATAATACATCAAAAAACAAGAGTTCCCCCCCAGCCTGCCTATGGCCCCCCCAGTGGCTAGAAATGGTGATAGGTGTAAACCGAGCCCTGGGTGTCCTGCTCTGCCTTTGAGAAAATAAAAGCTCAGATGGGCCGATCTGGAATCTTGCACCTTATGAGGTCATAAGGGGAAAGGTTACCTCTCCTTTCTCTGCTTTGCCTGCCCAGAAAATTTGGCCCCCCCATGAGAGAGAGACATCATGGCTTTCAAACGAGCAAAGTGGCAGTTGGTCAAGGCCACACCCCTTCAGACTTCAGATACAGTATTAGGGACCACTAAGGTCTATATAAAGAGACTTCAGATACAGTATTAGGGACCACTAAGGTCTATATAAAGAGACTTCAGATACAGTATTAGGGACCACTAAGGTCTATATAAAGAGACTTCAGATACAGTATTAGGGGACCACTAAGGTCTATATAAAAGAGACTTCAGATACAGTATTAGGGGACTACTAAGTTCTATATAAAAGAGACTACAGATACAGTATTAGGGACCACTAAGGTCTATATAAAAGAGACTTCAGATACAGTATTAGGGACCACTAAGGTCTATATAAAAGAGACTTCAGATACAGTATTAGGGGACTACTAAGTTCTATATAAAAGAGACTACAGATACAGTATTAGGGACCACTAAGGTCTATATAAAAGAGACTTTAGATACAGTATTAGGGGACCCCTAAGGTCTATATAAAGAGACTTCAGATACAGTATTAGGGACCACTAAAGTCTATAAAAAAGCATCCAAAGAGCACCATGTCATGGGACTTTTAAGAGATTCTTAAAAGAGTCAACAGAGATTATAATTAATTATTGTATTGGAGGAAGCAGAGCGTTCCAAAGTCTCGGTGGTACCGACTCGAAGGCTGGATCACCACGGGTTTTAAGTAGGGTTGGGTATGGTTTGGGTGAAATGGTGCCAGTGCAGCGAAATGGTGCCAGTGCCCAAACGATGCCTGAAGTGATACTTATTATTTAAGTAAAAAAATAGAAGAGCACAAAAGGTCTTGTTTATGGCTAAGTCCATATGGTCAAAATGTAATGATTAATTATTAAAATAAATTGTACTTTGTTCCTCTACATCTCTGACGGTAGGCAATGCTTCTGTTGCCTCCAACGTCCGTTTCAGAGCATCAGAGAACAGCGTAGGCATTTTAGTGGCACCAAAATCCGCTATTCTGCTAATGCTATTTGGTCCGGTACATACCCGTTGTTTAGGCACTGGGTTTTTGGTACCCAAATCTAGTCCTAAGCCAGGTGCAAGAACTGTTAGTATATTTGACATAGACAAAGGTTCTAGTAGGTCAACCACACATGCAGTTGAGTGACCGTGCAATGAGCTGCATGTTAAGCCCAGTTCAGATCAAAGATTCAGGATGAGATGATATAATTAGAGAAAGTTACAGGAACAAATTGCAGTGGTCTGAACCGGCCCGTCTCAAGCTAGCCCATGGCAAAGCCAGCGACTCAGCTGGTCAAGATGCTTTCAGCAGCGTGTAAAAAAGGCTATAAAATACAAATAAAATGACAGTCCATTTTATTTCTATGTTACAAACAGCTGGTCCAACTGGAATTAAGTGTGCAAAATCTTAAACTGAATCCTATACGTGAGTAGGTTGGTTGGTAGCCAGTGGAGAGGCTTAAGTGCAAGGGTGATGTGAGACCATAGATGACTGTGTAGAAAAAACAAGATCAAGATCCGATTAGCTGCATTACATGGGGGTCAAACAGTGTTGATTTATTAAACATCACTCCTAAACTGCGCAGGTTTGAGCGGACACCAGAGGAAAGAGGGGACGACCTTTTCTGAAGGAACAATCAGATAAGACCTCTGTCTTATCAGTATTGAGCTGTTAAAACTTTACTGCTAACCAGTTCCTAATTGTGACTTTGGGGGCAACCAAGGGCATGCATATTTCCTCTTTATTAGTCATTATAAAACACAATGCTTTATTCTGCATGGCCATATTCTACAACTGCTAAGGTGCCCTTGAGTAAGGCACCAAACTCCCTACTGCGGGGGTCGCTCATCCTTTGGCATCCCCCTCACTCTGACATCTCTCCATTAGTGCATGTATGACATATACATGCATGTGTGACTTTCAGGCATGAGCATAATGTGTGTAAAAAACTGTACCAACAGTGCTTAGATGTGAATTTGTAAAGAAATAGATAGAAAGAGAAATATAATGTCCGCAACACTGCTTTAAGTTCCCATAATTTAATACAAAGGCAATGTTTCAACCCTACTGGGTCTTCTTCAGGCAAATGGTGGACTCATTTGACAAAGTAATATATATCAGCATTACAATCAGCTGACCCAACATGTGACTTCAATTAGTTTGATTAGGTCTAAAAAGCCTAATAGCCCCACTCATGACTCAATTAAGAGAACATTTACATAGAGGTTTTTTAATAGGCTTATATCAAAAGAGGGCTGTTAAAATTCAATATCCCCAAAGAACTACATAACATTACTATCCACAAAAAAAAGAAAACAAAAAGAAAAGAAAAACAATCAGAGGAAGGAACAGTTCCATATATACAAGCCTATCACAAACATCACCCCACACCTTCATAAAAGCTGTTCTAATAAACATAGTTTGATATTAAATTCTTCATTAAGACCATGGGGAGACATAGCATTTAAAAAATGAATCCAAAAGGTTTCCTGTTGGAGAAGATCTTCCCCTCTAGGTGGTTCTATATACAGGACTGGCATTTATGGTTCTCTCTGGTCAATCTGGCAGCCATTGTTGCCTGTTGTGCAATGCATATGGACACCCCTCGGTTTCAAGTAAGCGTGCGGCCTCCCTTGGTTTTAAGGGCTGTGCACCCCTTCGTCTTACCTCTAGCCCTCGATCAAAACGAGTACTGGTCCAGCCCTTACTCTCTACTGAAAACTAAGAGGACAGAGGAGAGACAAATGAGATTCAGCCTTAGTCCTTATCAGCAGGCCGTACCACAGTCGCATTATCCTTACTCAAATCC
This sequence comes from Percina caprodes, assembly GCA_013375575.1. Lineage (NCBI taxonomy): Eukaryota > Metazoa > Chordata > Actinopteri > Perciformes > Percidae > Percina > Percina caprodes. The sequence goes on along the minus strand of JABXJD010000238.1, from coordinate 156,257 downwards.
ATTACAGCTTCTCTTTCCTCTTTAGACCGATTATTGTACACTTTGTATTCTTTTTTAGTAGACCCTTTACATCATGCTCCAATAACGGCACGGCAGTACGTGACAAGAGAGGCGTTGCGGTGCTTGGGAGGAATGAATGTGGATCTTTTTGTTTAAACGATTATGGGCCGAGTCTCTAGGAGCAGAGGAGACAGACAAGTGGACATGGTCCAAAGGAGAATCACTCCTGATTAGAGGTCTTTCTCATATCAGAAAGTAAAAACACCCTCCTTCTTAGTGAAATATGTTTGACTGTATTGTTGCATGCATTCTTCTCGAATACAATTGGGTCCACATAAAGCCCTTGAAAAAGTTCCTCGGCCATGATAGAAATAAGCCAAAAAAATTATTTAATTTCTAGAAAGCAGGCTACCTGACATACAAGCACCTGTTTCACTGGCCTGAATATGCAGACTCAGAGTGTCAAAGTAGGTCAAATCTGCCAAATTCTGCTTTGAGTTGTGAGTAACTGCAGTTGGAAAAACATTTCCCCGTCTTTTTGGTTTAGCTCACAACTACGTACGTGGGCCAAAAGTAAGCCTATATATAGAAATATGGGCCTATATTCACATGCAGGCCAGATAAAAATTTGCCAGGGGCCGGATTTGGCCCGCAGGCCTTGACTTTGACACGTGTGTTCTTAGCCATTAAGTAGCAGTTTTCCCCAAACAGAAACAGCAGGGCTCCCCTGCATGTCTGACCTTTCCTCGGCCTCCCGCAGCCATTTGACACTGTGCTGACGTTGACCCCAAACGGGCCAGACGCCGCAAACAACACACACACACACACACACACACACACACACACACATATATATAAAGAAAACATTCAGAAAACATTCTTTTTTTTGATGAATCTGCTTCTCCACAGCTGACACTGAAACATACTGATCAATGCATTCCCATTAATGATATCGGTAGAAAACTGATCATATCTTATGTAATTCCAGCTACTAAAGACTGTAAACACACCGCTAAACGTAACAGTCGCATTACTTTTATCCAACAAATGGTGACTGAGCCCAGTACAGAGCACCCAGAGGGTAAAAGTTGAGTTTAGACTCCAAAACTCCTAGTTAGAAAAAAGACTGTGGTTTAGGTGAAAAGACCAGTCCCCTTAAGTAGTACTCCCAGGACATGGACAACATTTCCTGGGTCAAAGTCTTGTGTTTTTCCTCTTCTTCCAAGTCCTTCCAGGACCAGAACTCTGCTTCCCCACTTAAAGCCCACACGTGTCTAATCCCTAAACCACAACCCACCCTATGTGGATCTTTGCGGTCTTATACAAAGGTTTATGAGAACAGCCTGGACTGGACTATATGACCTTAGTGACCTCAGTGGTGGAATGTAACTAAGTACATTTACTCCAGTACTGTAATTAAGCAATTTTCTACTTTTCCTCCTCTACATTCACCTGACAGTAGATTTATTTATTTGATTAGGACAATGCTCATTAATCAACATTCCTGTATATGTGCCAGTGTTAGCCAGTCGGCTAATTTTCAACTGTAGTCCTAGTTACCCAGCATGCATGTCTTTGTGGGGGGAGGAAACCGTTTTTTTTCAAAGTTATTTGATATTTCTAAGGTTGACATATTCAGCGCTTATTTCAAAGGCCCATTTCTTGTGATAAAAAACTGAAAATGGGTCAAATTTGACCCGAGGACAACATGAAGGTTAAAGCCTTAAAATTCTAGATCTTAAATGATTTAAACAGATCTTAAATGTTCCTATGTCCATGTTTTTTTTTTTTTATTCCGTGATGTTGTAGTAATTTCGTATGTGTACAGATCATTATTACTCAGTGTGGCTTTAATTAAAGTTTAATAATTTTATTCACTTTGCAAGTACTTTTGTGTCTCCGCATTTCATTGTACTTTTATGTCGTGACATGTCTTAAATGTCATTCCTTATAGCCTTGAAAAGGTCATAAAAAGTCTGAAATTGGACGTGTTAAAACCTGCAGAAACCCCAGATAGGATCAAAAGCTCATACTGATCATGTGAGATTGCTTTCGCAACAACAGCAATAGCTAAGATGTTGGTGAAAAGCTGCCTATTTCAACATGTAGCAGTTATCAGAATTCATTTGGAGTTTTATTTCTGGTCAGCTGATGAATGGAATACCTGGAGGCTTTTAGCTGCTAGATTCTAACTTTGTCTGTCTGCTGTTGCTGGCCGGTAGCCTCTCATGGCCAGATCTATATATAATAGACTCAGAAAAGAACTTATTTTGGTGGAACATTTGCCCCTGTCAAAGAAAACACCATATACAATATTAAATGTAATTACTGTAGTACAGTAGTAACTGTTGAAACAATACAGTAACGTGAGCTATTGAAATTAGCCGATACATGGTTACACCTCCTTTGCTCTTCGTCCACGGCAATCCCACCAGTTTCCCAGAGTTTCGTAAGGTGTGGGACATCCGACAATCTGATTATCCATTTAATGAACGGTCGTCAATCCAGACTACTGGGCAGGTAGTGTGCAGTGGGTTTATAACTGCGACCAAAGACCCCAAAATGGTCGAAAGGTTAACCCTCTCCTTGACGTGTGGCGCGCCGTGTAGTTACATTTTTTGAGAGGTGCACGTCAGAGGTACATACGTACATAGCCACGCGTTGATTTAACGCAGAAGCATGAATCAGCCTTAAATCCCCAGATTAATCAAACACCCAACAACTAGGGATGTGTGTTAAACCACACACATGGCTGTACATCTACTAGCAGTTCTACTACTACCCTTCTACAAGCAACTGCAATAGCTGCCAATACATCAAAAAACGTCCTCCCGTTTTTCCTGCTTGCTCTAATATGAAGTGCATGTAGCATATGGGTTTGGGGGAGAAAGCCAAAGAGAAGAGGAGGAATGAGTAATGGCTGTCATACCGTAAACCCTGCACCATAACTTCTCAGCCACCATTTTACTGCCCCTCATGCTGCCCCGTAAGAGATTGGCAAAGTCACATGGCATTAGCATCGCACGCCATAACTCCCCACGCTGGGCTTATTATCACTGCGGTGACACACACACACACACACACACACACACACACACATGGCTGCATTTCCAAGGGGAAGCAAATACTTTTAGCCATTTAGGTCATTTTTTGGTTGGGTGGACACAGCAGAGCTATGGGTGCAATACTGTGAGAAATGAGTGTTAGGAAACACACCAGTGGTGGGTGACGGGGCTTTAATGTTGATCACATAAAATCAAATCTGCAGACCCAATTCCAATAACCCTGGCAGTCCTAATGGATTAAAGTGATAGCTTACTATTAACTGCGGCTCGGGCTTTCTTTACAGCCTCCCTAAAACACACAACCTTTTTTTTTCCCAAACCCAAGACAGGCCAAGGTTATTTAGTTTTAAAGAATATCAGGATAGGAAGGTGATGCAGCTTAGCCCAGTGCTGGCTTGAAACAGAGGAAAAAGTAACTGCAATTTGTTTTCCTATAACTTTGGAAGAAAGGGCTGAGCTGTAATAGCATTTTGCAGAATGACTTTTTTTCAATACCAAGACCTTTAATGTAGATGTCACATGGATTAGGATCTGTCTTTGAAACCAGACCCAAGGAAAAGCTGCATTTCCCCACAATAAGAGATTCAAAAAATCTCCTCTTTGGCCAATGGAAATATTACGGAGACATGAGGCAAGGGAACCTCTACAGATAAGCAGAGAGGGCTGCGTTTGCCTGCAGGGATATCTACAACTTTAGTATACCTATGTTCAGACAGCTGGTATAACTGAATGATATCTCGCCTGTGGCCAAGGCTACATGTCACCACACCATATCTCTGTGGTGCAGGCTGTTGGGGAGTTTCAATCTTCTAACTCATATAGCTTGGTCATCTTGAGTTGTAATGATGTGATCATGTGGTCTAATCTTTAGTCTCCCTGGGCGCCATCTACCATTTCTAAAACACAGTGTATGTATGTACAGCCCAGTCTCATGGCGGTTTGGGAAATGGAGACATTACTTAATCTATTGGTTCGTGGACAGGGACGTGATTTTCTCTTTGTTTCATGACAATGAGCACCAATTTTAAACTAATGTATTTCAATGGGAAGGATGTTTCGTGATAACAGCATGATTACGATAGCGAGTAGTATAGAAAAGCCGAAAATCAGCGTAAGGAGGTTGGTTGGGGTGGGGGTCGGGGGTGGTTGATGGGTCAAACAACACAGGACTTTCACCCCGAAGAACAGGGTTTTTATTTTTGTCCCTGTTGAAGAAAGTGACCACTTCACGTACTGCCGTGAGACCGAGTTGGTATTTATGTTCTTATCAGTAATACACTTATGGTGTAGCGGCTTAAGAATATATTTTTTTATTTTGACATAAAAACAATTCTTTAGACCATTTACAGATGGAAATATCAAAGGGGCACTACACAAATGGTCAGCTCACTAGTCCAGTACTTCTCAGCCTGGGAAAACGTTGACTAACGTCTAATGTGGCAGTGCAGAGGCTTTGTCGGGTCACAGTGATGTCATCAGGGGGGACCTCAAATCAGGCCTGGAGACTACAAATAAATATCCAAAAGTCAGGTATAAAAGAAATGGACGTAGCTACCATGACAAACACCCATTGGTTTGTGGTTTATGTTTGGGGAGCTGGGGCGCATAAGCTAAATGCTAAATTATAATCACTGCGAGCCAGCATGGTGAGCAAGGTGCATCTGTAATTCACGTTGACATTCCAATCAATGTACTTACTGGAAAGAATGGCTGACTCATTACTGTCTTTTAGTACAATCCCACATTATTAGGCATCCAAAATGTTACTATTACCTTTCATGAACTGTAAACACACTCTAAGAGGGGGGGGGCTTAGTTGGAAAAAAGCTAATGGACTCACTAAAACGTCATTTCTGTTTCTGCTGTGGGGGAAAACAAACCATTCTAATTAATGAGTGTAGACCTTGTTAGCCGCTAATCTTTCAACTTTTTCTTTTCTTCTTTTCTTTTTAGTAATGCCGAAAAGTTGCCGTGTGGTGTTCTGCGCCTCTAATAACTTCAAAAATCCTGATCTTAAGTTTTAAATACTGCCGAATAGACAGACGGAGCCAGTCTTAAAGTGCCCATATTATGAAAAACATTTTGTGTCTCTGGTGCTTCCACATGCATACAAACTTGGAAATTAACTATCCATGGTGTTCTGAGTGAGATCCGGTTCCTGAATGTCCTCTGTCTTCAGTCTCTGGGTGAGCTGTTCAACATCTGCACGGCTTTCTATGTCACTAGAGACAAGGTGGCTAACCGTAGCATGCTAGCTCGTTCTCAATGGAAAACACTGCTCCAACAGCCACTAGTGGACCATTATCTCCAATAGAACTACTTCCTGTCCCTGTTCTGCTTCCTGTCCCTGTTGTGCAGGTATTCCACAAGTGGCCCTCGTCTAGAAGAAGTCTCCCAGCTAATCCTGCCTTGGACTGACCAAAGCTGGAGAAAGAGTTATCAGCTGATGGGATCTTACCGAGCTACTGAGCATGTGCAGCTCCCAACAAAGATAGGATAGAAGTGAGATGTCTCACTCTGGAGATAAAACAGAGACCTAAACACACAGGGTGAAAACAGGATCTGCAGCAATGTGCAGTACAACAAAAATATGGTGTTTTGTGTTAACGTTAAAAGTGCTTTTGAGTAGTCCATACTGGGTTAACGCTATGTTATCTGGTCATGGGGGGATGGATTGTTTTTCCCCCATGGCGCCACGCCCCCAGCTGTGACGAGTCACCCACCAAGTGTATGCCATGTACATTTGTGCACCATTCCGGATCGAGAGAGATAAAGAGAGATTTGAATCAACTGTTGTTTTTCATGTTGCCAGGTTACTGCCAATCAAATCTGATCCAACCACACCCCTACAGTCCAGATAAGGCAGATTAGTAGAGTTTATGAACTCCTAAGAGGTTACAATAACAAAGGATGTTTTTTCCCAACTGTACTTTAGTTCCGGTTCATTAATCATGTAACAAATACCTCATACAGTTTTACATGTCTGACTCATTTTCCATAAAAATGAGTCAGACATGTTGGACCTTTGCAACACACTTTCTTCACGGACACATCTGAATTGTAATATATTAGCCTAAAAGCTGCTGCAACAGAACAAGGTTATATAATAGATTTTAAACGCGCGACTCGTTTATTAGCACATTAATAATGAATGGAAACATGGACGCAAAGCAAAAAAAAGTACTGGGTGTGAGAAGCACATTTTATACTAATGCACCCAAAAGAGCTTGTTTGGATCCAGAAAGTGGAATAATGGATGCTTTTGGCATGCTTAGCAATAACACCGCTAATGTGTTCCCCAGCATTTTTCCCCAAAACAACATATGAAAGCAATATATAGATGGATGAATAGATAAATAGGTGCAGCAGGGTATTTTTCAGTGCTTGAGCATGGTCCATGATATCATATCCCTAAAATCCACCCTCCTCATAACCCTGCAACTACACCTGAACTCAGACTGCTGCTTTGCTTCTGATCCTTTTAGTGCTGTAATCCGCTTCAGCAAACAACCTCTCACTGTCCCCTTACCGTAAGCTGTTTTCCTCTGATGGGTTGATAACGGCTGTAAATTGGAAACTAATCCTAAAAGGTTTTGATTTTTTTTTTTGGCTACGTTCTCTTTGGTCTCCCTCCCTCCCGTGTCTTTCTTTCTTCCCCCTCTGGACTTTCTACTTTTCTACTAGAAAAAGCGTATTGTTCGCAATCAGAAAGGACGGATGGGACAGACCATTCTTGGTAATTGCATATGTTTGATACCATCCTTACCACAAAATGACAGTATCCATTGTTCCATTTTCCTCACATGTGACCTCCTGGGGTTGTGGAAATAGGGACTGGTATGACTGAAAGGACTCTGAGAAGCAAAGGTGGAATTATGTTGATGTTATGGTGCCACAAACCCTCTTAAGAGTATGGGACATGGTGGAGGGTTGGGCGTAGACTGTGCCTGGAGATGTTTTCTCATATGAACATCGGACATTGTTCTGTAGTTGCCCTTTCACACATATACAGTATTTAATGAGATTGTCTGTGTCAGACCTGTTGTCACCAACTGGAAATAATCTGGTTGGTTTAGGAGAGGGGTGGCACCTGGGTGGAGTTTGCAGAAGGCTAGACATGACGCAGATCCCACGAGTCCCCCTTCCCAACGATACGCCATCAGCATGCCCACTTGCTCGGGGTGAATTCGCCAGACTATACTAGACATTTCACACATCGGCTCAAAACCCACAGGGGACATTATACAGGCTTTTACTAGGGAGCTGGCAGGGTAAAGTCCGTTCCTATTTCAGACATTTGCTTTCTCGCATACAGCTCCTCAGGTAACGTCTAGATAAGTTCTGGGTTGCAGTGCGTTATGTAAAAGGGACTTGACATTGACGAGGGAGGTTTCTTTTAACCTACAACTATTACTGCCCTAGTCTATGTGGACGATGGTCCACTTCCACAATTACGCCGGTGTAGCTGTCCATCTTTTCTGCCAGATGTCTTGGTACCTTCCTCTTTCTTTGTGTTAGCGTTCTAACCTCTGGTGGATTCATGAGGACTATGCACAAAGCATCCACTAACATTCATGTGCAGCCAGACCGGCTATCAAAACAAAGAACAGAGAAGTTAGCATTACAATACACACACACATACACACACACACACAGGAGCGTGACTTCATTCTCAGCTCAGGATGCCTCCTCTACAATGTCTGTACACATTTGCTTACTTAATATTTGCTGTATTAATATACTTAACGTCAACAACAGCCCCTTTAATGCAAACTGTATTAGGTCATTCCTAACAAGGACCTCTTAGTTGGGTAAATAACGTCAAAAGCAAAAGTAGTAGGTAGCAGGACTTTGTTGTAGTCTCCCATGTTGAAACCTCATTCTTGTTTTACAAAATAAGACTCCACAACCAATAATGCAGAGACTTCCATTTTAAGCTCATATTTTGTATAGCAAATGTGACAAGTCAGGAACGTGAAAATGAATTATTTCTCTCAGTCTCCCTGCTGAACACCCCCCCCCCCTCCCTCTCTATTGGTCTTTCTCCTTCATTTGATTGTGAATAAATGTTTATGCGTGCACACACATACATACATGTCCACACATGCACACCGACAGATGTACACACAAAGGGAAGTGCTCACTCACAGACACACACACACACAGAATCACACACTCATTGATTCTGTCTCAGCTCATGAGGTGGTTAGTGAGGTGTCCCATGTGTCGGACATATGGGTCATTACCTATCCACTGGATCACACTAAATCACTGGCCACATTCTTCTGCCACCGTGATTGTTTTAATGGACGGCAATAATATACAGACTGCAGTGTGGACCCGCCAGTTGCAGGTGAATGCATGTGTTTTTCTTTCATGAAGAGGAGAAGTCTGCTTGTTTCTTTCTCTCTGCCTTTATTTTCACTCGGGTCCATGTGTGTTTGTGTTTCGGCGAGTCGGCAGAATCACATGAGTGGGTGTTTAGGTTTATTGATTCATAGATGTAATAGTACATGTAAGCACATACATCTAATTCCTTCCTCCTGAAACATGTTTTTGTCGTGATGGTGCATTTTTGGATACCTTTTGGTTGGTGCGTGCATGTGGCTGTATGAGTTACACCATCTTTTACAGCGGTGTTTCTCTAATGGGGGTGCGTGTACCCCTAGGGGTACTTTAGAGGAATGCAGGGGGTATGTGAGTTTTTTTGCTAAATGGTTTTCAGTTACAAGGCTGTTGTACCAGACCATTGTACCTCTTTATGTTCATCTTCTTTGGACCTTTTCCTTCCTTCCTTCCTTCCTTCCTTCCTTCCTTCCTTCCTTCCTTCCTTCCTTCCTTCCTTCCTTCCTTCCTTCCTTCCTTCCTTCCTTCCTTCCTCCCTCTTTTGTTTGACACTTTTTTTTAACTGTTTTCGTCACTATTTTCCATGTTTGACTTGTTTTTTTTTAGGGTTTTAAAGTGTTGCCTTCCTTCCTTACTTTTTCCTACTGTCTATTTTCAAAGTTGTAGTAACTACTGTGGACCTACTGTGGCCTTTCTTACTTCTTTCTACTTTTTTTACTCGTGTTTTCAAAGCTTTTTCAATCAGCATTTAAATGTTTACAAGGCAGTTGTTAAGTACATCTATCACTGACATCGCCGTATTGTTCCTCTTTATATTGACTTTTATTTCTACAGAAAATGATTGCGGCTGGTCAGAGGGTACTTGGCTTAAAAACACAATTCAAAGGGGGAACATTGTTGGATAAAGTTTGAGAACCACTGTTTTAAGGTGTATGGAGAAGAGGAGCAGACTGGCTTTATTGAGTTGTATACTGCAAAAGAAAACGTCTATATCTAAAAGTAAAAGTCCAAAAATGGTCTTGTACTTTCTTAGTCAGTGGAATAGGATCACTTGCTTCAAGCATTTGAACTCTTTTCAGGTTTGGTGTGTATGATGACACCGTGTCTGCAACCCTAGCAACACTCTCACTGGGTTTTCTGACATATTTAGTGACAGCATCCTAAAATAGAGTCGATCATTCCGGCAGTAATACGTGTAATACGGTCCTCAAAACCAAGTTTGATTAGTAATTAGTAAATGAGTAAAATCACTGTAACCCACTGACTCACCATTCAATACATATTGTTGCTGTCAGGTGAAAACCTTGTATGTCCAAAACCAAAAATTTTTCAGGCAATGAAAAGGCTAATTTGAAAACATTTTATTGAGCTATTCACCTCAGACAAAGTCAAATGAAACTGCCTTTGTAAATATCTGTAAAACACACAGACAGGCGCAAAGGGTGACCAATAGCATTGATTTAAGACAAAAACTAAAAACTACGGAGATATCTGCCTGACAGCAAAGATATTTTAGAGTAAGAATTCTGTCCTCAACACAGGATTAATTCCCCAATGTATAAATGAAAGGTATTTCCATAGATGGAATATTCTGTATGTTTCTGACGTCAACTCTATGAAAAGACTAAACCAACAATACATGTATGAAGAAGTACTGTGTGAACCCAAAGCCTCCAATATCTTCTCCCTCTGTGTCACAGACTTCCATTGATGAAACCTCTTAAAATAATTCATCAGTGAGCCAAACTGGTGCACATGTACCTTCATTACCATAACTACACACACACTCACTGTAGTTTATTTGGACTTAATCCTGCCACAAATACTCACTAGAACACCACCCATTCACCCATCTTCAACCGCTGACCCGGGCTGAGGTCAGCAGCTCCTCCAGAAAAACAAACATGTATTAATCCGCTGCTGAAAATAGTCCCAAGGAAAAGCTGTTTTTTCTCCTGTTGAGTAATGTTTAATTTAACTACAGTGTCCAGTAAAGCTTTAAAAAAAATGAAACTAGACATTTGTGACACATTATTAAAGATTTCCATTTTCACTAGGTGCCACAGACGTGATAGTATATCATGGAAAGGACTAACACATTGTTGGCACTGATAACAAACAGAATCATAAATAATAGAATAGAAAGTCAACAGCATTATCCTAGAACAGCAAAAAAAATAAACTGTACTAAAACACTTGTAATTCAATTTAAGAATGTATGAATTATTGAGATGATTTGTTAAGATGGTTTATTTTTACGGTGTGTATCCCCAGTGCCTGCAGTCCACACACAACAGATGTATCACACACTCGTCTCACAGTCACGGTTAAAGCACCACACACACGCACACCACAGATGCAAGTAGAGCCAAGGCGGTGACTTTAATTATCACCTTGTCTCAGCCTAAATGAGGGTGCAAGGCTGAGCTCATCTCCATGTGCACTGTGTGTGTGTGTGTGTGTGTGTGTGTGTGTGTGTGTGTGTGTGTGTGTGTGTGTGTGTGTGTGTGTGTGTGTGTGTGCATGGGAGTGGGAGAACGAGAGAAAACCCTCATTAAATCACTTCTAATTGTCTCAGTTCTGCTGTTTTTCTCTCTTGCTCTCTGCCGTGTGCCAGAATTTCTTTGTCCTGACTGATTGCAGGGTGGTCAGATGCCGCCGCCTTTCACCACCTGACCCAAAACCTCTGACATAAACTGCATTATTTATTCTGTTCAGACCTTCTTTTCCCAAAACTAGCCGTTATGCTGACAAACCCCTCAGTTCTTTCATCTCTGACAGAAGTTATGGCTGCAAAGTCAAATATAGACCTAGTAAACACATTCTTATGTTGCAGGAGGGATGTGAACGAGGCGCTTATAGTGCAAATTTATTACATATCCCATCCAAATGTGTGAGCAAATGGAAGAAAGATTATGGTTTGGGGCACAGTAGATCCGTCATATCCCCGAAAGTGACATTTCAGCACCTTGTGATGTATGATTTGATTACTATCACACATCTATGACATTTCACTAAACTGGAAAATCAATGGGGCTCAATGGAGAGCTGGTTTGAGACATAAATCATCTTAGCCTTGTTATCTTCCCCTCTATGTGACATTAGACGTAAAAAGAAGGAAAGATAGTACAGATACTGGAAATAAAATAAAACTTAAAAGGGGATACGAGTGGATTGCGATAAGAACAACCCATGCACAAAGCAAAGCTGTAAAACAGAGAGAAGGGAGCAAAGAGATGAGAATAGATAAGCGTGAACAAATATTAGCTCAACAGAGAGGGAGAAAGAGGGGAAAGGACATGGAATGATAAAGGGGGAGAAGAAGAGATTAGAACAAAATGAAATGAAATAAAGAGGAAAGATGAGGAGGATATGACTGCAATAAAATGAAGGATCAGTGACATATGTGTTGGGGCTCTGAGTAGCAGCATCCTTTGGGGGTGCATTTTTAATCCCTTTGCCGGTGTCTGGAGCCTGGCACACATGTATGCACACAGAACACATTTACAGACAATCACACACATGCAGCAGAGGCAAGCAGCAGGACACACCGTGGCATCTGTATTTAAACCTGGGACTCCACAGTGAAGCCAGCCAGGCATTCACCATGCTGCAGCGGGAAGTGATGGCTTTGTGTGTGTGTGTGTGTGTGTGTGTCACAGCATGACCGGCACAGAGCTCATTTTAGCCGAGGCAGCTGGCTAAGTTGCTCTAGTGGGAAAGAGCATGGCGGCTGCTTCAGCTCCTGTAGGTTGTGAAGTAGAACCACTGTGATGGTAGAGCCAAAATCCTGCATTTAAAAAGACATTAGCACCAGGATTTAATGATGGCGGAATTTCACAGCCAAACCTATTTTCAATGCAGTTTGCTCGGGGATATGAAATTACTCTGTGTGAACGTTCTGATCAACTTTGTTCAAACAAATTTGTGCCACTTAGTTTATTGGCTTTGAGGTAACTTTGTTGTTTTCAACATGTCTAAGTGACTGATGGGAACGGTTTTTGACATTAGTCCAGTATTAAGTGAGGTCGCTGCAGTCGGCAGCAGCAAAACAAGCTACAATGTAAGCTAATGGGGAATTGGGCAACTTCAGTTCAAGTGTTTTTTTGGCCACTGACAGGCTCAGATCTATTCTAGTTATACTAGTCATCTCTGTAGGAATTCTTGCCATAATGTTGTCAAGACACTTAGAATAATAATCTGAGCCTGTCAGTGGCAGAAACAGAACTTTTAGTGGATGAAATTGACAATGCTCATTTGCCACGTAGGGTTACATTGCAGTTCTCTCTCAATACTGGACCAATTCAAAGATCTTTGTTCTCGTTAGTCACTTAGACACCAATGGCAACAAGGGTCCAACCCGACCTATTTTATATGGACGAGCAGATTACACTTTTGTGGTGTGAGTGCCGCTTAAAGCAAATATTCCCCCAAAGAAACATAACGACATCCAAGCAGGTGTCTCAACTTTTTTTGCCGCATAAACGCTGTACTTGATTGACATTTCCTCAGTTATATCCACGACGTTCCAATTGCTCTTCTGGATGTCCGTCCCCTTCCTCTGTGTTGGTGTTCTAACTTCTGGTGCATTTCTGAGGACTATGGTTACCTGGTCCTCAGATCTCTGCAGGGTAAATCCAGACCGCTAGCTAGACTATCTGTCCAGTCTGAGGACTATGGTTACCTGGTCCTCAGGTCTCTGCAGGGTAAATCCAGACAGCTAGCTAGACTATCTGTCCAATCTGAGGACTATGGTAACCTGGTCCTCAGATCTCTGCAGGGTAAATCCAGACAGCTAGCTAGACTATCTGTCCAATCTGAGGACTATGGTTACCTGGTCCTCAGATCTCTGCAGGGTAAATCCAGACAGCTAGCTAGACTATCTGTCCAGTCTGAGGACTATGGTTACCTGGTCCTCAGATCTCTGCAGGGTAAATCCAGACAGCTAGCTAGACTATCTGTCCAATCAGACTTTTCTGTTGACGACTTTTGATACCTGCACCTGATAGGATGGGACAATGTACAACTAAATGCTTCCTATTTGTTGAAACGGTTGGATGACGTCACATATGTATGATAAATTAATAAGACGGCACGCAATGGGTTAACTTAACAACAGCTCTTTTACTGACCGACAACCTGGGAAGCCCTTACATTGCATTATGGGTACTGTAGTCTCTACCGCTAGAATCATCTTCGAAAGCCATTTTAAATGTTCTAAACCTTTAAATGTTTTACACTTTTCTTAAAAAGTAATCACAAATAAAAGTCTGCCAAGATCAGTTAAGGTAGCACACTTTATGAATAGGGTTTGACAAGGTTTTTTTTTTTTTTAATGTCAATCACATAGTTTCTTTTTATCCCCTTATTACTCATGACATTTTCTTGCTTGTAGCGGAGATGTCAAGCAATCACAGCTCAAAAAAAACTGTACAGTCAGTAAACTGCTGCGACAACTACTTCAAATAATGAAAGTTATGAATCATTCAAGTTGCTTGTCCTTTGAAAGTTGAGTCATTCTTTATCAGAAGAACACACTTTTCTGTACTTTGCAGGCACTGACTTTGGTATTTTCCAAAGACAGCACAAATTTTTAGCTTACTCCCTGTTTCCATAACCCCCCACCCCACCCTCTCACACACACACACACATGTGAACAGGCTATGCTAGAGGCCGTGTATTGTGAACACAAAGGTCAGGTGTAATTTGCACAGCTGTGATATCTCCTCAATTAGCTGCAGATGATAATAATGAGTCCCCGCCATCAGCAGCAGCCACTGCCATGCACACACATACTGTACATAGAACACAGTCAACAGCAAGTTTACAATGAACACACACGCCTAATCACACAAAGCTGCAAACAAACAAGTCTGTCTTGCACTGTTTCTCACGTACAGACGCACTGTGCATGCTTGGGGCATGAATATGGAGGTCAGTTTGGGTCAAATTGTATCAGTGAAGCCCAAGTCTATATCGACGAATTTTGGTTTCTGGGATTGTTCAGGTGTTGTTGGAAATTACGCCAGATGTCCCTTCGTTTAGGCCGTATTTCTGAAGACTATGGTTACCTGGTCCTCAGATCTCTGCAGGGTAAATCCAGACAGCTAGCTAGACTATCTGTCCAATCTGAGGACTATGGTTACCTGGTCCTCAGATCTCTGCAGGGTAAATCCAGACAGCTAGCTAGACTATCTGTCCAGTCTGAGGACTATGGTTACCTGGTCCTCAGATCTCTGTAGGGTAAATCCAGACAGCTAGCTAGACTATCTGTCCAATCTGAGGACTATGGTTACCTGGTCCTCAGATCTCTGTAGGGTAAATCCAGACAGCTAGCTAGACTATCTGTCCAATCTGAGGACTATGGTTACCTGGTCCTCAGATCTCTGCAGGGTAAATCCAGACAGCTAGCTAGACTATCTGTCCAATCTGAGGACTATGGTTACCTGGTCCTCAGTCCTCATGAATCCACCAGGCGTTAGAACGCCAACACAAAGGAAGAGAAAGGGGATGGACATCCAGCCCAAATGAGGGACATCTCATGGAATTGCATCAACCCTTGAATTGAAACGTCATCGATATAAACTAGGGTGGCTCTAACAAGGAGGAAAAGGAGACCAAACCATCTAATTAGTAGTCTCAATGGCCCGATATCTTTCCTAATAGTCCTCCAATGGTAGCTGTGAAAATATTACAGTTTAAGTACACTGTATGTAAACTGGTAAGAGGGAATGAGGGCTGTACAAACTACAAAATTAGCAAGCATACACAAGAGAGCGTGTGTAATTAGAGTTACTAGAGTACAACTTATTTAGTCCATTATTGCTGGAGGGCGGAACGTCTCCCACTTATAGTCTTCTACACTAGGTATAAACCATGCATCTGTTTTTCTTGCTGCTATTCCTTTACAACACAGACACAAGCTCAAATTAGTTTGACCCAAGATGTCCTCTTCTTTGTTGGCACAGCCAATCACTTTTGACCCAACCAACACATGGCAGATGGTTTGTTACACAGAACCATCCGAAAAGCCATCATTGGAAACTGTTTGAGGAGAGGGCGGGCACTCTGGATGAACCATCCGCCTATCACATCTGCCATTGTTGTTTTGAGCAAACAGTTGCAGCCATCACACAAACACACACACATAAACCATGGCCGTAACTGCCAGTAACTCTTCACATGGTGCTGATCGGTGTTGTCAAAAGGTCAAAATCATCCCAGCTCTCTGGGGTGTCATAGGTTGTCAACGTTTTTTAGGCCAAGGAGACCTAACCTAAAAGAGAGACAGAGAACGGACCCCCTATACACATACACATTTGTATGGTACCCTACAATACTAAGCTATTAAAACAATAATTGATTACATTTTCATAAATCATCAGACACAGAGAATCCATAAGCTTAATGGATGGCTGCCACTTTACAGGCGAGCAACCGTATCATCAGTGTTGTTCAGGTTGTTATGGTTAGATTCATGCCATTTTTCAAACATATCTTAATTTGGTGGGAACAAAACTTTCAAAAAAGTATTAAACAACATTTTTTAAATTACAAAAAGGATGTAATGTGAATCTCTTACATATTCCTGTCCAAACACTGCCAGACACAATGGACACACACAGTTGTTGGGCTATTTGTTTATCCACTTGTTTAAGTATTACTGAACTTATTCTTTTCAATGGTTTGGACAACAGTAAGTGATTGGGAAAGTGCCTAAGTGAGTCTCTCATGATGCTCTTTATCTAACTGAGTAGACCAGGTACAAGCCATTACTGCACGCCATATCAGATCCAGGATTATGTTCTCCCAATGCACAGAGATGTGTATCACAGAAACATGATAGGCATGCAGTACCCCCCGGGTTTTGTATGGGCTGCATTTACTCTGACTCTCTCACACACACACACAGCTTTTACATGATAAAATCCAAGAAGCAGTGTATATATAACATTGTTTAGTTGAATGTCAAGTTTCAATATTGTCATGATTGTCTTCTAATATGCTATTGATAATTAATATTGACTACAATTTAAAGGCTTGTTTGGCGACCTATCCACGGTGTGTCCCGCCTCTCCGCTAATGCATTCCAGGATAAAGTCCTGCACTGGACAAGCTAGGTTCAGAGGGAGGAAGGAGGTTTCAATTTTTATTTTATTTTTACTTCCCATGGTTGATTTAAATCATGCTCATTTATATTCCACAGATCTCTGGATTATTGGCTGTATTGTTGTCTTTCCACTTCACACGTGGCATTCAACTCACTCTTATCCGACTATATCATATCATATATAACTATACCTCTCAATGTCCATTTAAATTAAATAAACCCATATATCCAAAAGTCATGTGTAGTTTCCCCAGTTTCATTTAGACATGTTGCCATTGCTTTTAAATGTAATCTTATACTATCTATTTAACTCTTTGAGTATCATGATTATCCAAATCTATGATTCAATTACATTTTTTACATTACTTTTTTTTTCACAATACTTTACATTGTTGAACAGAGATGGGAATGCCATAATAAGAGCAACAAGATGGCAGAAGGAACTTTGTGACAGTTTGAGTTTATAAAAATTAACAAAGTGCAATTGAAGGCGCCATTAATTTAACGAGATGCACATTAGATGCACCATTGAGTCCTGTCAGAGACCACATCCTTCACCTATAACTCGCTCATGGGGAAGGCAACATGTTGCCACACGGTAACTTCAGGGAAGGGGAAGGATTTCTAGTGAGCAGTTCTGGTATTTCTCCGTCATCTCCAACATCGGCAGTGGCATTGGTGTCTGGAAAAGTGCAGCTGCAGGCTAACCTGTTACCCTGTGTCTTAGCTGCATGCTAACAGGCACTTAGCTACACTGTCTGTTGTTTTTCTCTTTGGACGTGCGCAAGACGGTGGGAGTGAAGAGAGAAGGAAATACAAAGAATCACTGATCCTGTTTTTGAGTTCAATTAAAAAGCTTATTTTGATAGTTTTTTTTTATTTAAAATTGAAATTGTCACACCCCTATATTTGAGGCTCACTGAACCACTAGCAGGGTTATAGAATGGTTCAAGCGGAAACTATACATTACTGTACTAAATAATACATCTGTGACTTTTAAAGATTTACATCTTTCATAGAAACAAATAGGCTTGAGGGTGAAAGCCACGGACATGGTATGGTAGAAGTACAGAGAGACTGAGACTAAGGCATCTTTTTCGTGGGATTTGTTCAGAATTACGAATATAACAGCTGTATTATACTTTCATGCAGGGTGACCTTACCAGAGCAAATATGTCATTTTACAAAAATGCCAAATCAAGCAATTACATCCAAAACTTCTGTGCATGTGTTTGCTGGACTTACGTCTGCTAAGAGCATGATTGCTACCCATTGGAAGCCGCCTCATGACTTATCTGTCCGTACATGGATCCTTTCTTCTTTGGATGTTGTATACATGGAACTATCCACGGCTCGCATTAATGGAGCACCAGGACAGACTTTTGTCTTTACTTCTGTTTGCGTGTGTGATTGGTCCCCTGTCTATGTGTGTGTCTGTTTATGTATGCGTTATTTGTAAGAGGTGGACGTCACGTTTTCTGTTGAGTTCTTTTTTGTGTTTTATGTTTCAGTGTTTTGCCCGTGGTCTGCTTGTGATTTTCCTTAATTTGTAAAATAAAAAAAAAATTAAAAAAAAATTTGATCACAAAAAACCCTGCTGTTAAATAGTACAAACACAATGTATTATTGCAGTGCTCATTTTCTATATTGATATTACTCAACTCAACTCAATACACCATGTCTAATGCTGCTACCACTCAGCTAGACTATGTGATATTACATTCCTAGTGGCTAATTATCAAAGCTGTTTGACTGCACGCTTTAAACGATTCTTGGCCCTGGGTCTTCATGCTGCACAGACAGTACCATTATAAAAAAAACACTCAAGGTTGTTGGCATGGGTACTGCTGACTAAACTCTTATCATAGATCTTATGATTAGTCACGTCTTCCATTAGCTTTCTGCACCAACCTCTCCCTCTTGAGTTCTATTTCTTTCTGGGCAGGATGTTATGGGCAAGGCTGACTTGATAAGGGCAACATGTCCCCAAGCCTAAAAAACAGCTCTGTCATGTCATTTACCATCTGTCTCTCTGTGGGTCACAACCACCGACTCACTCTGCATCCATCCTCTGCCTTCATGAGGCCCAAGGATCAGGCATTTCACTGGTCTTGATGAATCACACGGCTCCCCTTCCCACCTTCTGGTCCCTGGAGATCCTCAGCTCCCCCGTGGCCCCTTTCCTCCCTCCCTTCTCCCCCATGTCCCTCTTCTCCTCTCCCTCTCATCTAGCCCTTTTCCCCTTGCTCTGCCCCCTCCTGCCCAGCTCCTCCTCCTTTCCCCAGGGTTCCGCAGGGTTGGCATCCGCCCAGAGTCCCTCCATTTCCTCCACATCTGATATAATCAAGGACAGAAAAGAGCTAAGAACATTCTTTTCCCATGATTCTTAAGTGGCACCAGGGGCACTCTGGGCGGCTGTCTGACTGGCTGGTTGGCCAACAGTTGGCTGGTTTGATGACTGTCCGGCCCTGAAAAAAAGAGACCTGAAATGCATAACTTAGCCGGATTAGCCAGTGGCTTCCCTTGTATGCTCGCACCAAAACACTTGTCTGTGATTGCAGCACTGGGATATTTCAAAACACCATCTGTATGAAATGATAGCAAAACTAATCTTAATGTAACACATCTTTATTCTGGTTGTGGAAAATCATAACACAACAAACCATTTGTTTGATGAGGTATGCAAGCTGATTCGCATCCACCTGTAGGCTCAGAGTCAGCCTTTCCTTTCGGTGGAAAGTTACGTTGGTCGCTCCCTGCTGACAAGGTCAGTGCCACGATGGCAAATATGATAATGCTGTACATATTCTACATGTAGAATGAAAGATTCTACATAGCCGTCATTATAGCCGTATTTGACCGTTTAACATTTCCTTCTCAAACCATGGTTATTAATCTGCCCCCCTTCTGGTTCCTGACTCTCCACCAGATGTTGGAACATGGCTGCAGGGATTTGCTTTCATTCAGCCACAAGATAAGATAAGATATACTTTAATGGCCCTGTAGGGAAATTTGTTCTGGAATCTGTCCTGCAGTTCCACAGAAGATAAAATCATACATGCGTAATGGTTTAAAATCTCAACAACACATACACATTCACATCTTCTGACAATGGCGACCTATTGCAACACCCCATGTCCAGCATCCTACATTACCTGTTAACGTTGAGAATTTTCTGACAGTTCAGCCTGGTCTTGGGGACCCTGAATCTTTTTTTTAAGATTATTTTTTGGGCATTTTAGGCCTTTATTATACAGACGGGACAGCTGAAGAAATTAAAGGGGAGAGCGAGGGGGAATGCCATGCAGCAAAGGGCCGCAGATCAGAGACGAACCCAAGCCCGCTGCATAGAGGAGTACACCTCTATATACGGGCGCCCGATCTACCAGCTGAGCTATGTGGGCACCCGGACCCTGAGTCTTTCACCAGAGTAATTTGGCTCAGACACTCCATTTCCCATGCCTGTCTGATAATAGACTGCTCATAGATAGTTTGTGATTTCAGACATCCAGCTGAGTACATTCCAACCCCTCCTCTTATCTAAAAGAGAGTTTTTTTTTCCAGTGACTCCAAAATCTGCACATATGACCGTTTATTGCAGCACAGTGGCTGTCTTAACCACATGACCGTAAGAGGTGATCATCTGACCATTCTATTTGATGTAATGACCGCCATTTGAACCACTTATTTAACGGGACGAAGAGATCTTGTTAAGTTTTGGATACAAAAATACTTAGGATGAGCTTACAATTAGGTGCTTTTTATTAGAATTTTAATTAAGTATTAGCTTATTTCAACATTTGGTGCTCTTATACTTTGTCAACTCACTTCCTCGTTTGATCTCTCGATAATTACTATGGCGGCGAGAGGTCACCGCCTAACAGTAAAAGGAGAGCATTGACCTTCATGATCTGCTTGTATAAGGTCGTTTTCCGGGTGAAGACGGTCAGGTAATATTTTTTCTTTTATCTTATAAGAGCACACCTGAGTGATGGATTGTGAATAGCCAGCAGCCTAAGATTACCAACTGCCCAGGGGTCAAACACTGTCTCCTCTGTTCTTCACATTCAATTTAAGATGGTTTACACCATTGCACAAATCTCTCTATTTCTGATTGGCAAACTGATCAGGCCTGGCTCACAGTCTGCGTTCCAGTTTATCTCAAAGGTGAAGGCTGGGGTTGTGGTTAGGGCAGGCCGCTGAAATTCTTCCACATTAAACAGGGAAAACAATTTCCTTATGGACTTGGCTTGACTTGGGGCATTGCCGCAAAGCCTTAAAAACAGCTCCACACCAAAGGTCCTAAATATGTGGACTAGGGTGGTCTCACATTGCCAGCTCTGTCTCCACAGTGCCATGGAAGAGGGTCTGGCTAGTCCACACAACACCATGCTCTGGGTCTAGCAAATCATGCTCTGCTTAATTTAATGCAATCACAATCGCCTTTGTGATGCTAAGTGCACACGGTGCCTCTGCAAAATAGTCTCTGGAAGGAACCGTAGAGAGGCGAGCTCTGGAATCCAAATGGCTCGAGTGTGTGATGAGAATTTTACAAAAAAAAAAAAAGATAACTATAATTTCATTGTCGGTTCTAGCTCGGAGGATGTTTTCCTAAATCAACCAGAGTTTAGAATGCCAACGCAAAGAAAGTGGAAGGTGAGGGACATCAGGCTGAAAATGAGGGATATAATGTCAATATAGACTGGGATAATATAGATGTAATCACTGTTGGATGGATTGCATAGTGTTTCTTTTTTACTTTCATGTACATATAAGAAGTGCTGTGGGATTTTCTGCTGTTCAGCTCCCTGCCATGTGCTGTGCCGTCCTGCCTGTCCTCCTGAGCAGGACTGTGGTGGGGGGGGTCCTGCTGTGCTCGGCTGTGCAGTGCCGCACACTGACACTATACGCTCAGCTTTTGCCTCCCTTTCTCTGGCTTGTCTCTCTGATTTTGTGTCTCTCTTTTTGTTGTGGGCCTACTTGGGGAGCATTATACAGAGTTACCAGCTGGATGTGTTTCCATGACAACAACATACAATTAACGTCAGGCAAAATCGGAATCAAGCCTTGGGCTGGGACCTTAAAAAGGACCTCCTCCATTGCCCCTTCCACACCATCTTCTTCTGTTCACCCCTCCATGGAGCTTCGTACTCCCTGTCCCTCTCTCTCTCTCTCTCTCTCTCTCTCTCTCTCTCTCTCTCTCTCTCTCTCTCTCTCTCTGTCTCTCTCATCCCCTGGCTGCTGAGTGAACCTGTTCACAGAGAGGGGCATTTTGAATTTCACTCTCTGCACAAACAAACAAACACACACACACACACACACACACACACACACACCATCCACATGCAGATGATGTCTGTCATGGAGGAAACACTTTGAAGCCAACTCTTGAATGAAAAACTCATTGAATGTGTCCGTTCAAGATGGACAAGGAGACAGTCGAAGAAAGGGGAGACACAGGGAAGGACGACGGGGTGGGGTGGGGGGGGGATGAAAAATGGTGGATGAGGAAGAGTAGCGAGGTGAGGCAAGGGCAGGGTTTAGAGTGGCACTGACCCAGGACATCAGCCTCAGTGACAGTGAGGACAGAAGATGTGCCAGCCTATGCTTGCCGTAGTGACTGACAATAAAGCCAGGTCCTATTCAGAGCTGCCCTGCATGGGGTACTGCAGGCATGTGTGCTCACATGGGGGGTTGAAGATTCTGATTTTGTGTGGCTCTATGTGTGTGGGAGGGTGAGTGATTGATTGTGTGTGTAGCCTGATGCAGAGAAACAGGACAGAAGCAGGTAAGCAGCGAGTGAACGTGCGGTAAAAGTGCATGATTGTGCGAGTGTGTGTGTGTGTGTGTGTGTGTTTCAGGGGTGTCTCTAAGGAGGATGGAGATGAGCCACTGACTTCCTGGGCTCAGGGCCAAGACGAAACCATTCAACTATGATGTACACAGACTGTACAACAGAGGGGATTAGCACAACCAGTGCTTGCAATAGAAATATAATGGATAATATTTCAGCTTTTTTTTTTTTTTTTTTGCAAAGGTATGATGAGGATTATACAATTGTCTGAAATGATTTTGGCAGGGAACAATATTTGCAGAATATTACTTTGCATTGTCTCGGAAACAAAGGTACCAAGAATAGAAGGAAAATACATTTTACAGTAATTCCCTTTATCAGAAGATAGGAAATGTATGTATTCACAAAGCCCGGATGCAACTTTGTAATCCCTGTTCTTCCGACAATCAGCGAAGAACTGAAGGAGAGTTTTGATTAAGTGAATTAAGGCTAGGCCGAGCTCTGGCAGACAGCTCAGACATTTTGTCAGCAGGGATAAGGGGAGTTCCTGGCAAGATCCTAGACCAACAAAAACAACAGAAACTGTTCTCGCTGCTACTCTCTGCCGCTGTCTTGTCTAATTTCTGGAAGTTTCACATATATCCTTTTAATTATATCCACCAAAAAAAGGGACGCATTTGCTCCCAAAGTAGGGATGTGATCACTGATTTAGTATGTTTTGAGTTACCAGACAGATATCATGCTGTGAAGACAGTGTTTGAGCCTGTCCTCACAGGCCTTGAAAAATGGGCCTGCTCCCAGGAGGAGACATTTGTTATCATCCCTTCAAACATGCTTTCTTAGTGAACCGGGGAAGCAGCACAACATACTACATTAAATGCCTCACAGTCTCGACTATCCAATGGATCAGTTAGCAGAACTGTCATTGCATTTGACACAAGTTTAAGTTCATTTTCAAGTCATTCTACGCAAGTCCAAGACAAGTCTCAAGTCCAGGTGAAGTTTCTAATCCTTGGAAAAAAAGGTTCAAGCCAACTCTCAAGTCATTTGAGCACAAGTCTCAAAAGCATTTTAGACACATGGTCCCAAATTCATTTGGCATAAGTCTTGAGTCAATCCACACAAATTGAAGTCTAAATGGATGTAATGCTGGGATAAATACTGACATTCCTGCCTTCTCGCTCTCTCCACTCAGCGCCGCCCTGGATGGTTGTGATTGGTTTAAAGAAATACAAACAAGCCGGGGCATGTTTTTCCCCTATCCCACCATAGATAGGTGGTGTAGCCAGGATTGAGCCAAGTCCAATTCAAAGCTTGTGACAGATGCTCTCAGATGCTCAGATCAATCTGACACACATGATCTGGACATGCTGTAAATTGTCTAACCCTTGGCAATCATTTTTTTAAATCTATCTCTAACGTCTTAGGTATTTCTGTTAGTCCCGCGCCACAGATAGCTATTTTTAATGAACTTGTGACCACATCTTTGCAGAAAAGTGTTATAGCTGTTGATTGATTGCGTGCAGAAAAATTCTCCTCCTATGGAAATCCTCCCAGCTACCTTCCTTTAAATCCTGGCTACATGATACATTATTCCTACTAAGACTGGAGAATATTAAATTCAGTGTCAGAGGCCGTCCCGAGAGGTTTTACTCTGGAAACCACTACTTGATTGTGTGGATAAACTCCCCGCTACTGAAACATCCCCCTGATCCCCCCCCTATCAGATATGACTTCCACGGGCCACAGACAGTCTATGTTACATCTTCTTAGTTATTATTTTTTTCCTTATCTATTTCTTTGTTGGTTTATTTATCATTTTTCCCACATCTAAAACGGATTGGAGTTCAATAACCTGTTTACTGCAAATGTGAATCAATAGAAAATATAAAAAATTTAAAAAAACTTCATAACACAGATAGTTATGTACTACAAAATGACCTAACCCTATGAATAAATATAATTTATGTCACAGTTAGAGCTTTCATAATGCAATTAACAAAAGTGCCTGAAGTGGCCGTTAGAGTGCTTGTTGCTTACACAGAACAAGGATCACTTTAGATTAGTATGTTGCTTACTTTCATTGCTTTATTGTCCCTATGTAAATATTTGATGATAATGTGAAGCTATAAAACGAGGACCTACATCTGCACACCAGATATTTTTCCCCTCATTTGTGGTTTTCTCTCTCAATCACAGAAGTGGGAGAGTAAACATGACCCTTCTTTAGATCATTAATCATTCAGCCGCAGTGTAATGCAACTGGATGCCTGTGACAGAGTTGCAGGGGGGGGGGCTCAGACTGGCAGGTCAGCGTGCTCGGTAAGTTGGCCGGGTCTG
Source organism: Percina caprodes (assembly GCA_013375575.1). Classification (NCBI taxonomy): domain Eukaryota; kingdom Metazoa; phylum Chordata; class Actinopteri; order Perciformes; family Percidae; genus Percina; species Percina caprodes. The sequence continues at coordinate 131,602 of JABXJD010000238.1, read as the reverse complement.
TTTGTGGCAGTATAGATTTTTAAGTGGACCTCACAGGAGTTGAAGTGCCGCAGGAGTGAGAGTAGGTGTTAATAATTTATAGGAAGGTGGTAGCCAGGCGGCGTATGGACACAATCGACAGTGTTGAATCCTGTGGAGCGCAGCACTTATGTCGGCCTGTGAGGACTTTTAATGGGGTACAAAGCTTAATTGGTGGACAGCCACGAGAGGCTCATAAAAACAGCTATAAAAGTAATAATGGTTTAGGATAGGACAAAGGAACAAAACAACTGAATCAATAACGAGGGGACGAAATATTCTACTGCTGCTGTCAGATGCTAAAGCGTGTAAATGTGTGTAAATGTGACCGTTTTAACAGGGAAAACAGTTTCCCTGCCTATACAACACCATACAGTGTAGCCCTCAGACACAATTCAATAGCACATGATCACCAGCATTAAAGAACTATGGATGTTGTCTTCTATAAGTCTGCATGAATGGACAAAGATAGGGCTTATGCTGCATTAAAAAAGAGAGACAACACAGTAATGGAGATCAATTCCATCATTAAGACTCAAGCACTGGGTTGGTATTCCTGGGAGCGCCCTGGACTGGTTCTAGAAGCTATTCTGTGTCACTTGGTCCCTATTTCTTTAAAAGCGCTTCCCTTTCTTGTGGGGTTCTAGGTCAGATTATATTCACATTGTATATGCTTCCCATAGGCCACATAATTAGGCAATTTGGAGAAATACATTCTCATTTCTATGCTGATGACATCCAGCTATATGTTCCTTATTATCCAGAAGAGAGTAATGTAAAGTATCAGTGCTGCTTGAATGTTTGTCTTCCATTAAAGATTGGTTGGGGAACAATTTCTTGCAGCTTGATGAAGATAGGACCGAAGTCCTTATTGTTGCTCCGGTGTTATATTTGATCACAATATCCTTCTTGACCAACATATCGAATCACCAACCCCATCTTTCAACTGAGAAACATTGATAAACTTAGGGACATGGTTTTGCAATGTCAACGTGAGATGATAATTCATAGTTAATGTATTACATTCCAACCAGTATTTAATGGAGATGTAGTGATTTAGCTCTTTATTATGATCTGGATTCAGTAGTAGGGTCCAGTGTAAGTCTGGAGGTTTGGCAGAGCGGGCCTGTGTTCTGATTGCGCTGCATTTTTATCAAACAGTCATAACCACATCATGGGCCATGTTTTTCTTGTTGCTCCCCTCTTCTCAGAATGGTGCTTTTTTTTCACTGTTTAGTATGCTGTTCCAACATGAATGTGCATTTCCAAAGAAAAAAGAAGGAAAAAGGAGACAAAGCAAGTGATGTGCATGTTGCCAACATGGATGTGCATCATTTTAAGTGGTTGTTAAGCATTAATTATTCAAGCCATCCAGATTCATGAAAAAGCCATGCATGCAGAAATGTTGCCAATGTGGTCAAGCCACCAGCTGTGCAGACCCAACGGAAGAAATTATACAAGACATCTTTTGTCAAGATGTAGACCTCAACCAAACAAACCCCCCCTGTGAACCGAAACAAAGGAGGATTAGGGTTAAATATTACCAACCCGCATAAACCACACTGCAAGTTTTTGAAGAAAAGTCAACAATGCCAGCCACCTTTGTGTCTCTTGAGGTGAACAATCCAGATGCAGTGTTAAAACAGCTCTGTGACAGTTCTGACACTTATCTCAAGCATGCTGAAAATGTGGCGTTAAAAGCCATCAAACTCCCAATTATCAAAGTCACACAGACAAGCCAAGGAATTGTGGGCGAAGGTGGCGGCTGTCAGTTAATTGGTGGGATTACTGTGTTTGCTCATTATCACATGCTAACAGTGCTGATGAAAGGGAAAAGTGGAGTAAAGCTGTGGTGGGGAACTGGTTCGGTTGCACACTCTCTAACTGTGATAGAATGTAATTGGTGTTGGATTCAACATCGACTTGTCAACATTATCCCATGGAGCCATCATATTCAATAACATTATTTAAAGTTTGAGCTCCCGTCGTACTTCAATTACATCAGTACAGACTACATATGCTTTCTGAATCATTTTCTTTGGTACTGCCTGTAACCTTTTCCTGATTTTACATCATTGTCTCCCCACTGAATCATATCCCATCTCCTCTGTGCTCATTGTAAAAGTTAGAGTATAACTTTTCAATGTCAAGCTCTCTGTTTCCCCCCCTTTACTTGATCCTGTCATGGGTCAGGGACTTAGAGGAGTCAAATGTAGAGAGCAGGAAGGCAGGAGAAAATTTAAGGATTTATTTGACCAAAATTCTAAAAAACAAAGTAGCAGGGAAATCCATGAAGCACAGAACTTGACAGGAACTGACACAGGGCGACACAACAGGAACAAAAAGACAATAATCTGACAGAGGACAAGGGCAAGACAAAGACTTAACTACACAGGGTAACGAGAGGCAGGTGGAAAAACCAACAGACAGGAAGTAAAAGACCACAAGACCGAAAAAGAGACCGTCAAAATAAAACAGGAAACGGAGCAAAATACAAATACAGATCAAAATAAGACAAAACACCAAAACACTTACTCAGTCCCATGCCTTATCCACCTTAGCGAGCGTCAGAGGTTGTTGTCCTAAGAATTCATCGTTTAGGCATAGGACTTGCAGATTACTAACTTTCAGTGGAGACAGACATTTATAAAAGAAATATGAATGTGTATAGAAAACAAAAACAAAAAAACATAATCAACTTATCAGCATATTATTTACAAAATACAACATTTCATAATTAACATGCAGTTTTAATACAAAGCAGCACATATTCAAAACACAGGATATACAAATCTCTAGGCCTTCTCCTAATACTATAATAACCCTAATTTATTTTAAAGAAAATGGTTGACCTTACCCCAAAAAGTCATTTTCTGAACCCTTGTGTTGTCCTTGGGTCAAACTGACCCGTTTCAAAGTGTTTTATATCAGAAATATGGGTTTATGGACAAAAATAACATGGGTAATTCCATACTTACTTTCATTGAATTTTTGAGTTTTATTTAATCTTATAGAATTTGAATTATTTGTTTGATGGTTTCAAAACAGTATCCGGACTAAACTTTGATATCTAACCCTCTGTGATCCACTCAACATCCTCTGATCTTAACTATTAATCAAACCGTATGTATAATTTGATATAAAGGAGGTTTGTTGACCATGAATTCCAAGAATAAGCGTAAAACCTATTATTAAACCAGCTCAGGTGTTTAAAAATGCGCCAAGAGCATGGAAAAAGTAACTAATAAATCAGAAAAAGCGACAAAAACATCGGAAAAGCCCCAAAAAAATATTCATTTTCAATGTTGACCTGGAAGGACAAGGTCACGGTTAACGGGAAAACAACACAAGGATTAAAAAGCTCCTATTTTACCCCCGTATATAGTGTATCTGTTGCAACATAAACCAACCTTATTATAGCAATGTCTGTTGTTGCCTTTAACAGAAATATACTAATAGACTAGTGCTGCATGATTCACTGAAAATGTATCAACATCAAAATTATGAAGCTGTAATTTTGTGCCAATGGCAACTGTGTGTTTTCTGTCATTGATGGGTAAAAGTGTAATGCTCAATTGGAAATATTAATAAAATGCAGAAGACAAATAAAAAATAAATTCCTTTTTTTGTAGTGGAACAAAACACTTGGTTTAGACTAGTTCATATTAGGAAAAAAATAGTTTGATTTACTGAAAAAGTCCACAGTGACTTGAAGCCTGAGACAGAACTTGTTCACTTTATTCACAGTCTTTTCCTGACTTTCACCAACTTGCTTTTCTTGCTACATTTTCCTACAGCTTGTGTGTTTCAAAAAAATAGCACCTCCACTCACCTCCAGTGAACATAATCCAGGCAGCATTTAGGATTCAAATTAAATTGTAAGCAGCATAACAAGTTAGTATATACACTTAATTTCTGGGAAAAGGATATGAAGGAAGAGACAGGGCAGATAACCTATGAATATAAGGATTCGACTGGACATGGACATGTCATGAATTAAGGACATTTCTTAAAACCTTAGGCCGAGGATCTTTAGCATCAGGCACTGTGATGTGATGTTGAACTGCATGTGCCGATGCCACTTAACCCAAACGCCCCAGCTGCAGCATGGGAGGGGCGAGCTCAGACAGAAGAGCTGCATCGGCTATAGTGAGGTGAGCTCGGTCTAATGTTACAATACATTGCAAAATTATCATCATGCGTTCATAACCTCATGATTCAGTGACGTGAGCCCGAAACATCGGAGAGTATGTTTTTGTGACATTGCTTTACTTACATTTTGTCAAAAAGAAAAATCAATAGCAAACCGGTCTCCTCGGCTTTGCACTCATGGATGTATTAAGAGCGTGCGACTAGCAATAAACTCCCCTGGGACACTAACTCAGCAGATGAGCACTGTAGGTACAGAACGCAGGACAAGCATGACCCACGGGAGGCGGTCAACCCAGTTGCAATCCGTTAGGCTGGCCCAAAGAGTAGCCTTCATAACACGGTGAAACCGCTTGGACAGCCCGTTGCCCTGTGGACTATACGCCGAGGTATGGTGGAGCTTCACCCCCAAGCCCTCAGCAACTGCAGTCTAGAGATCCGATGTAAACTGAGGGCCCCTGTCGGAGGTGAGATCAGCCGGTGTCCCAAAAACAGGTCACCCAAGATCCGATGAATGTCTGGGCCACGTCAGACGTGGTCGAAGACAGAGCAATGGCATCCGGCCATCTGGTGGTTCTTTATGTGGGACAGTCGTGGTTAGGAGAAGAAGAACGGGGACGGGATCCCCGGTCTCCAGGGTGAAAGTCCTGTGTTGTTTGACCCATCCACCACCCCGACCAACTTCCTTACACGGATTTTCGGCATTTCAGTACTACTCACTACTGTAATCGTGCTGTTATCACGAAAGAAGCTTCCCGTTGAAATACATTAGTTTAATATGGCTCACCACCACAAAGAAAACGAGAAAATCTTGTCCCTGTACACGGACCAATAGATTAAATAATGTCACCATTTCACGAACTGCCATGAGACTTGACTGCAATAAAACGGAATTTCGATATCCATGTATTTGGTCAAAAATATTGTGATATTTGATTCTCTCCATTCTCCATTTCTGCTGCGTCTTTGTGTCAGCTGTCCGTCATTCATTTTGTAGTATTAGTTTGCCCTGTAGTATTAGTGACTACAATGACTGAAATAGCTAAACACTTGGGCAGTGGGTCATTTACCATGCAGTCCTTGTCTTTCTCAAATGTCAACGGGAACCGGAAACAACTCTGTTGTTAATAAAAGAAACCATAATCAAATTCAGTGAATTGCAATGAGCCAATGCAGTTTGTTGTTTCAGCAGCACACACTCATCCGCTCCAAAGACTTGCACATGAATGAAAATCAAACCCATTCATAGCCGAGGTCATCGGCTGCAATGGGGAACTGAAACAATGTAACAAATGAATATTAATGATCTCAGGTCAGCCCCCTTGTAACAATTACACTTCACACATTAGACCGTGTTCCCCCCTTTAAACCCATTTGCATGCATAATGAGGGATTTTGAATAAGAGGTCATCACTTATTAATGCTGTCATTTATATTTATGACCAGTGTGCTTTGGTAGTGCGGGCATGCTGTCAAAGGGCTCAGGATGAGCGCTGCCATGGAGTCATGAGTTTGACAGGCCTGAGTGGTGAAGGGTGTGTTTCCCCACAGTTAGACAACATCCTAGTGCAAACCCCATCGGAGAGTGTATCATTCCTGCAGCATGATGAAGTATGAACAGTCACTTTTAACCAGGCCGCATGCCTCAAATTGCAAAATAACAATGAGTTGATTTAGCGCTAGCGTTAATTGTGACAGATTTAGTCCCACTTAATTGTATAACTGGAGCGGGTCAAATGACATGATAAATGTTTGGCACTGTCTAGAGGTAATGAAGACATCGTTGATGAAGCTCGGAAATAGTTGGAAATGATAACAGCTCGTATCTGCAGTCTTCTCAGCAGCGCCGGAGGAATTCGCTGCTGGGACGAAATATTGGGCAAAGGATTGAGACATAAAGCCATCTGCTTTGACTGTATTTCTGTCATGCTCTGTCCTACTTCATTCACTACAAGAACTAGAACTGAGACAGCTGAGAGGAATCAGATCAAGAGAGAGAGAGAGAGAGAGAGAGAGAGAGAGAGAGAGAGAGAGAGAACAAGATACATCATGCTGAGTAAAAGTTAGTTTATTTATCTTGGTCTGTCAGTGTCGAAGAAGCATTTGTAAAAAAAAAATACAAATCCAGTTTCATGCGAGATGGCTGCGTGCGCTTCGACTGCTTTCTAACTGTCGACTGTCATCAACTCCCCCGGCGATTTTTCTTCTCTGAATCACACAGGTAGTGCTTTGTGGAAGCTAATGCATTCACATTCTGGTAGCAAACTGTGCACGATCAAGTTCAACTTATCACTTGGGAAACCCTTGTGGGTAGAAAATCACTTTGCAAAAAAAGAAAGCCTCCTATGTTATTGGGCTCCAAAAGAATTACAAATCATAGTCAGACAGGAGTGACAGCAGCACAAATAGGAAGGAGCGTATCTTATGCATAACTTGGCGTATTCAAAACCCGACACACTTGGTCTTTGACTGATTGTCCCTCGTCGGAACAAAGGTCTGTGGGAAGGAAGAGATTCATTGTACAATCTGGAACTGAGTCCATATGGTTTGGGAAGCAGAGGCGTACCCCCGGAGAAATATTACATGCATGCAGATAGGTTCCCTTTTGAACGTCTCTCACTCTTCATTTCCCAATGGCTGCTGGATCTTTGTACTATTTAAAGCCTTGGGAAAAATCACACAGTAAAGGCTTCACTTAACTAGCTAAACTTCTGCTCTGCAGAATGATGGTGCTGCTCTCAGTCTGCATGACTCGCAGAGGAAAAGAAAGGACTCTTAACGCTGGCTGGAGATGGAGGGGGCTAAACTGACCCTGTGTATCACGGATAAGAGCGAAGATTGAAAACGAGACGTGTCTGAACATGTCCCAGTGTACTCCCTCCTGTAAGTAAGAAGGGAGGAAGAAGAGAGGGGGGGTGTGGCCTTCACTAACTGCCACTTGGCCTGTTTGAAAGCCATGATGTCTCTCTCTCTCTCTCATGGGGGGGGGGATTCTCTGGGCGGGCAGAGCAGTGAAAGTGGAGGTGACCTTGCCCCTTATGACCTCATAAGGAGCAAGACTCCAGATCGGCCCATCTGAGCTTTCATTTTCTCAAAGGCAGAGCAGGATACCCAGGGCTCGGTTTACACCTGTCACCATTTCTAGCCACTGGGGGGGCCATAGGCAGGCTGGGGGACTCATATTAATGTTAAAAAAAAAACTTTTAAAACATTTCCATGCCATGGGACCTTTAAGTTTAGGCTCCAAAATGAGAAGTTGAGTTGAGGTTGAAAAATTGTGGTTAAAACACTTCTGACGAACAAACGAGCGTTTCCGTGGTGAAAATATGTTGTTTTGTTTTTATGTTGACACCACGTCACGCTATTTCAAGTGAGATTATTTTCCATCGGATATTGAAGTTCATAAATAAGTGTTTTGACATGGCTGGCCAAGTGGCGCTATATCCATGGTGTCGGAAGGGATATTTAATTCTTCCATGTTTTGTTTTGGTTGTGCATGATCACCCCCCCCCCCATGCTTTTTTTTTTTTCAGAAATTGCAGCCTGCATACTTGTGTGAGAGAAGGAGATATCGTAGAGAGCTGGGGGGGGGGGGTCAGAGCATGAGTGGGAGAAGTGGGACATGGTTCCTGGCCGGTGGCGACACAGCCTCCCACACTGGCTGGGGGTGCATGGATTCCCTTTCCATGTCCCCTGCACGCCTATCATTGTCCAAAGGTTAGAAAAGTTACATGCTGATGTTTGGATCCTTCCCACTTTATAAAATGGGAGGATTTTTCTGCATTGAGTACTTTTAAAAGTTCACAGTTCACAGTGTCATCATCATGCTTTTACTAAAGTAGTTTATTCTTGTACTCTTTCCACCTATGATAACATCCAATCACATTCATCCAGCTGTACAGAGCAGCCTACAGTACACTGTCCCTGACTGAAGGAAAGGAAATAATCCCAAACAGCATGTATAAGCGGGGGTGAGAGAGGGCCGGAATGTGCTGGCACCTTGGATTAATAAGTAAATGAGTGTAATTGGCAGTTTTATGCTTTGAAAATGCAAATATCCATTCCAGTGTTCCTCTGTTCACTCTCAGCGGTGCACCGCCATCGACGAACAAGGGAACTGCGTGTGGCTCGTTCACATGGCTTGGGAACCGAAGGGTCGCCGGTTCAACGACTGGTACGGACCAAGTACGGATTTTGGACTGGTATCTGGAGAGGTGCCAATTCACCTCCCAGGCCAAACCCCCAACTGCTCAAGGCACCTTTAATGGGCAGCCCCCTCACTCTGACATCTCTCCATCAGTGCATCTACTGTCGATAGGCATATGTGTGTATTCTGGGCCTGTGTGTAATATGTAATACATCAACAGAGTGTACAATTGTAATTACCCCCTGGGGTTCAATAAAGTATTTCTTCTTCTTCTTCTTCTGAAATATAATTGATTTTAACCAGGGGCAGCACGGGGTGGGATCAATACTCACTAAGGGGGTTCCGGGGGGGCAATTGATCAGAATACAGCATAGAAAAGCTAGGATATGTTGGATAGGATAGAACAACACAATACAATTCTTCTAAATATAACATTGCATGCATTCATCACATTCATTATTAATTCCACTTAATTGTATATCAGAATACAACACACATTTTCTATATTCTCAGTCTGCCTCTTTAAAAAAAAAAAAGAAAATTCCAGTGCTTGTTCCATGGTATCAGAATATTGGATAGTCGTCATGGAAACATTAATTGGTCATGTGGTGCGACCATGTGAATTGGAAGAACAGGCAGCCAAGTAACAGTACTCCGATGATGATTCAATGGAAATCACAATTGTCAGATTGACAGCAATGGATGGGGGGGGGTGATCTCAGCGGGGGCCAGTGCAAACCCTGTGTCACTTATTTGAACTGCATTAGTGTTAATAAAGGCCTTTTTGGTCTGACGTTAAACCTACTACTTAGCAGCGTAAACCATGCCAGTCACAACCCCATGGTGACAATTCAAACATGCTCGACACCCAATTCAGCTTCATCCACACTATATGTAACATATGGTGAAGCCACTATGCTATAGTGAATGCTTTAAATATTTCATGAGTTTACTTGAGTTCCAACCTTGGAGAGCTACGTAGCCGTCCATGAGATCACTGCAACAGATGGGCAAGTCATCCACTTGCTGCAAAAACAGGGTTATTTATAATGTGTTCGAGAGCACAAATTCACACAGAAATCCCACCTCTGAGAGAGTGAAGAAATATGGTGTGAAGCAGCCACACATCTTGCACCCTCACAAAGACGTGTCGTACTGTAGATAAGAGACAGCCTCTCGGTGCATAGAGAGGGACTCTGAAGTATTGTCTCCAAAATATACAGAGAGAAAAAAAAAGCAGCTTTCACATGACCTCAGCAAGAGCCAAAGCAGATTCGCCGCCATCTGCTTGTAGCTTTGACAATGATAGAAGTGGAGTTTTTTAATATAGCAAAGGAGGCCAGGCAGTGCACTGACATCCAAATGAGAAGCAGTGTGAACATGTCGGTTCACATTACAGTGAGACGGGAACAGTTTGTTTGTGAGTGCATGTGTGCAGGTCTTTGTATATGTGCATAAACGAGGGCGAGTGGGAGAGGATATGTGCTGAGACCAGGGTGTGTGTGTGTGTGTGTGTGTGTGTGTGTGTGTGTGTGTGTGTGTGGGAAGGTAGAAGATGAAAGAGAGAAGGAAGCCAACTCCCAGAGAAGAAACTGCAAACACCTTCTTACTGAAACACCCCTTCATATCCACAGCTTCACATCTCATAAGAGTTACCGTCACCAACACAAACAAGCCACTTCCCATGACAATGAGGTGTTTTCATAGAGTTGAAGTGCAACTAAAATTCCAAATACTACTTTTATCCTCCCTTAAATGGAGGGTTAGTAACCATTTCTTATATACACTTTTTTATATATATATATTTTTGACCTGGTCTTTACACCCTGACAGCAATAAATAACTTATGGGCTCTGAAAAAGGAGTGATAAACGTCTGTAGCTGCAGCAATCCTTTATAAAACCAACACATTCTCACTCCCATCTCGTAAAATACGGACGCTTGGTCAGGTGCCTTTGTCGTTGTTATTGACGCTAAAGGTCTTCTTTAGTGCATATAACTAGTGATGATCAAGTGAAGCTTCGCGAACCACTGCCTTTATTTTCTGAGCTGACTAGATGGCGTTGCATGTTCAACAAAGGGTTGAAAACACACTGAATTGCCATTCATTTAAACTTTTTATTCGAACAGAGAGCGCCATCTAGTGAGCTCAGTGGGTCGCGAAGCTTCACTTGACCATCACTACATATAACAGGCACTTGGTCGTCTCCTTTAGCGTCATATAACGCGCTTGGTTGTCTCCTTTAGCATCATATAACGCGCTTGCTTGTCTCCTTTAGCATCATATAACGCGCTTGGTTGTCTCCTTTAGCGTCATATAACACGCTTGGTCGTCTCCTTTAGCGTCATATAACACGCTTGGTCGTCTCCTTTAGCGTCATATAACGCGCTTGGTCGTCTCCTTTAGCGTCATATAACGCGCTTGGTCGTCTCCTTTAGCGTCACATAACGCGCGTCTCCTTTAGCGTCACATAACGCGCTTGGTCGTCTCCTTTAGCGTCACATAACGCGTCGTCTCCTTTAGCGTCACATAACGCGCTTGGTCGTCTCCTTTAGCGTCACATAACGCGCTTGGTCGTCTCCTTTAGCGTCACATACGCGCTTGGTCGTCTCCTTTAGCGTCATATAACGCTTGTCGTCTCCTTTAGCGTCACATAACGCGCTTCGTCTCCTTTAGCGTCACATAACGCTGGTCGTCTCCTTTAGCGTCACATAACGCGCTTGGTCGTCTCCTTTAGCGTCGCGCTTGGTCGTCTCCTTTAGCGTCACATAACGCGCTTGGTCGTCTCCTTTAGCGTCACATAACGCGCTTGGTCGTCTCCTTTAGCGTCACATAACGCGCTTGGTCGTCTCCTTTAGCGTCACATAACGCGCTTGGTCGTCTCCTTTAGCGTCATATAACACGTGCTAACTGCTATTACAGTAATGTCCTGAAAATAGAGTACAGCCCCTTTGAGATTTAAGGCACAAATCTGTCTCAGCTTAGCTCTGCAAGATGTACAGTGAGCATATGGTCTGGGATGCAGCGGGGGATACTATACAGCATAAACTGCCTGATAAGCATACCAAAGCCTCTTTATTTTGCCAGGCAGTGGAAGATTAATAAGGTGATGTGTTTTGACTGTAATTGACCCAGTTAATGAGACCCTTGTTTTGTGGATCCTCCCCCATAACCAACTGTGAGGGTGTTCCAAACAAGTGCCAAAAACTCCCATCTCTGCCAAATGAAAATGGCTTATTAATTCCAATTATACTGATCATTGAACACTCAAATGAAAAATGAAGACGTTTCAACTTGACTAATTGGCCCCGAGAGTGAGCGTATGTTTGTGTGTGTGTGTGTGTGTGTGCGTGTGTGTGAGTGAATGTGGAAGGCAGAAAGAAAAAAACTGACTATGGGACAGAGAAGGAACTTTTAGATTACAGTGTAGTATGATAGCGGGGGAAGAATGGTATACTTGCATCGGACTGGGATTTGGGAAAACTAATCATTTTCTTTCCTCTTCCCTCTCTTTCGCACACACACAAACACACACACACAAAGACTTTTAAGTTATGTTTTTCCTTACAGGAGAAAAACGAGTAATTTGTGGTTGCCACCTTATCAAAAGCTCGTAGGAATCAAAGGGTTATTGCAATCAATGCAGCTGTTCATTTCAGATGACTGATTTCATTTTCTTGTTGCTTGTCCTTCTCCAATAATAATAACTTGGTCTATATAGTGTAGTGTACATTCATCATTTTTTTATTTTGATGCTGTCACAGCTTGGAGGTCAGGAGAGAGAGAGAAAAACTCGATTGATACGTTGTCTTACAGATATTCTCAGAGTGTGTATTGAAGTCACTTCTTTTTCTAGTTTCGGTATCTCCAGATCCAGTTTCCTTAGTGTATTTTTTCTTAATTTCCATAACAAGGTCCCGATCCTGGACACCTTTTTTTCTGGCTGTAATCTGTACATCTGCCAGCTCTATTTGTTTCTCCAGATGTACAGATATCTGTAAACCACCCATTGATTAGCACAGCAGTAATTGTACATCATTTAGATTTCCTTTAGCCAATAGGCCTACTCTACTCACTATGTTGCCAGGCTGGCTGTCAGGCTGTATTGTGTCTGGATTCTGTTATAAATATTCTTTCTACGAGTGTTGTATCACTGACTCATCCATTATGGGCTACATATGCATTTCCATAAGATTGACATGAAACCTCGGGCCTTCTGGACTCCAGTGACACTGTCTCTTCATCATCGGCTGCAGCAGCTCCTTCCCCCTGCCATACTGAATAGTATTTGTATTGACAGGATGTGCCAAGCCATATGCTTTTAATAAATAATACTCACTGTATCATTATCTGGTGGCAAAAGTTTTGTTTGTCCAGTTATGTTGGTTCTGTATGAGCATTAATTGTAGAAAGACATTTTGAATTAGACATACATGTAGCTTATAGAGATTTGTGCATGTGGTTGTAAATCATATTTTTGCATTGTGACTAAGGGTTTGAAGTCGGGCTTAGTCTTTAGGGTAAATTTCCTAAGGAATATTAATTCCCTCTGCTCACTTTTAGGCAACTTGGCTAAATAATAATACATTTTATTTAAATAGCGCTGTACATGGTACTCAAAGACACCAGCAGATTTAACACATAAAAACCAACCCGTTGTCACTCCGAACGCGTAAAATACGACATTTGGACGCTGTGTGCGTGAGTGCAGCATCTAGACCCGGGGGGGGTAAAACACAAGACTTTCACCCAGGAGAGCAAGGTCCCATGTCCTTAACCGTCCCGTTATTGGAGTGAAGTGACTAGTAAGTAGAATTTTTTAAATCCTTACGCATTCAGTCGTTCCGCTATTGTCTGCCAAAACATATGCCGCACGTGCCGCCTCCATTTCTGCATCAGTAAATCTGTGATGGGTACCGTGGTCTATTTAAGTAATAATAATAATAATAATTTAAGTAATACTTATCCCAGCTATCTACACCTGGCTGGACCTTCTCATCCCTGCAGCTGATTAAGCCGCAATGAGCGGCTCACACTAAGTCAAGCTGGCCAAAAGAATGAAGGTATCCACTTATCCTGGATATCTTTATTCTTTTGTGCAATAGCCAGTATATATATATATATATATATATATATATATATATATATATATATATATATATATATATATATATGATAACCCCAGTTATCCATTAGACTTAGGGTTGGTGGTTCTGAACCCCAGCTCGTCTTTTCTACATGTCTCCTTTTATTAACCCTCATGTTGTCTTCGGGTCAAATTGACCCGTTTTCCTATATCAATGTTCTTTTTAATTCCCCAAAATAACATGATTGATTCCACACAACGCTCTTTGCCAAGTACAAATCTCTACTTTCATTAATTTTGGGGCGTCTTATTCAATTTTATAGCATTTGAAACCAAATTGAAGTGTTTTTGAAATAGTATTGAGAGTAAAAGTTGACATATTCCAGTCTGTGATTATCATCAACATCCATTCCTTTAATTTTAGTCTCAATAATTCCTAATTTCTGCTTTTCTAACTCAAACATTAGGTATAATTTCCTATAAATGAGCTTTATTGACCATAAATTCCAAAAATAACTGTAAAACTAAAGTTAATAAGTTAGTGTTACGTAGTGTTGGAAACGTCAAAAAAAAGGGAAAGACATTGAAAAAAAAGCGTCAAATGTGATGAAAAATGGGACAAAAGTGTTGATTTTCAGGAAGACAACACTAGGGTTAAGTTACTGGACCCAAATCATATCTAATGGCGCATGTGCTCCTCAGATGGTCCAAGTTTCCGTTCAGAACGTGGGCGGTCAGTCCTGGGCTCTATTTGGCCACAGTTCATCCAACAGTAGCTTCAAGTGGAGAGACTGCTCATTCCTGCAGTGATTCGGGACGCCATGACAGCGTAACCTGGCTCTCCACAGACGACAGACCCCACAGCAAGAAACAGCACAGAGAAGCTATTCACGGAGACAGAGAGGCCGGCGAAGTGTCGGGCTGTTTATTTAGTTTCGGGGTTGGGACACTGAAGAGAGCTGCTCGGAAATGACACACATCCACAAGTGCACCTAGGTAAATATACACACAGAGTACATACACAATGCTATTAAGCCTCAGCTGCACTGTGCAGTGTCTGGTGCCAGAGAAAGAAGTATCTGTTTAAATCTTAAAAATGCTGATATAGAGATGGGAATGATGTGCATACGTCTAGATGTGATAATGTAACGTTAAAAAGGTGTCAAAGGGAAATTGCGTTTTGCAAATGGTGAAAGTTCAAATCTGACCCCTTTCCAAAAAAGTTTCTATATCAGAAATTTGGGTTTCTTTCAAACAAATTTTCCAAAAAAAAGTAACATGGATGGTTCCCAACAACGCTCCTCACAAGTTAAATAAACAATCAGTTCTCTACTTTCATTGAATTTGTGTTTTTTTGTCAATTTTATAGCATTTGGAGAAAAAACAATTGATAAAAGAACTTTTAAAAAGTGTAAAAAAAGAGAGAAAAATGTCAATAAAAGTGACTGTGAATAACTGTGAATAAATTTCTAAAAAAGGGACTAAAATGTGAAAAGATGTCAAAAAAGTGACAAATGTTAAAAAAAAAAAAAAAAAAAAAGCTTTAAAATTTTGAAATTTTTTTTTTCAAAAGGCTTAGAAGAAGTCGACAAATGTTGAAAAAGTGACAATCATTGGGGGGGGCACAAAAGGGTAGAAAAAGACATCCATAACCTTGATAAAACAGTTTTTCATTTTAAATTTCCAGTTTTGGCGGGAAGACAATTTTCAGGATTAAACTTGAATTTTGTGTTTGTACTAGAACATGTTTACATACATGTTTAATGTAAAAAATAAAAATAAAAATAAAAATAAAAATAAAAAAATATATATATATATATATATATATATATATATATATATATATATATATATATATACACTAGTTGAAGCTGCAGCTACAGCTACGGAGTTTAGCAGGATTTTTTACCGTGAAAATACACCAATAAAGGCCTCTAAGCCAAATATTACACAACTGGACATGCCCCAAAAATAAAGTGACCACAATTTGGGAAGAAATTACCAGCAGTGATAGGTTACAGCTATCTAGCTAGCATGTAGCTACTTAATAATTAGCAGTATGCTAACGTATGGTTGCAGCACATTCTACCGACATGATTCAGCAGTAATGTGCCACGGAATTGGAGAGAATTTAACCCTCATGTTGTCAAATTTGACCCGTTTTCAGTTCATTTTCAGTCAAAATAAGCGCTTAAATTTTAACATTAAAAACATCAAAAAACTTTGGAAAGAAACATTAAAAAAAAGCATCCACAACATTGAAAAAGTGACAAAAATGTTGGAAAAAGTGATAATAATGTTTTTTTATGGTTGACGGAAAGACAACACAAGGGTTAACAACATTCGCAGCCAAGATAGATAGATAGATAGATAGATAGATAGATAGATAGATAGATAGATAGATAGATAGATAGATAGATAGATAGATAGATATTTATAATCCTAAGAAAAATGGGAAATGATGGTGTTACAGCAGCACACGTACATCAGTCACACAACACAGGATATAAAAATAAATTAAATACTAGCAAAAATATACATACATACAATATACATTAAAAATTAATAACAGGAATAAAATAAAGGAACAAATATTTGAATAGAATATAGCAGCAATTTCTACAGTGAAAACCAGGTAGTTAACATTGGTAACCTGTATCGCCATCTAAGTTGTGAATGGAATAAAACCTTATGCATTCATCGTTACATAACCTGCACTCGCATTACACAGTAAATAATAATTAAATAATGTAAATGCTAGTGTGGTAAAGCCACATATTTCTTTTTATATTTCTGCAATTTGCACTTTAGTTTGTTTGTGACTTTCATATCAATGTTTCCACGAGGCTTGGTCAGTACACATTATACTATTAAATTAAAGTAGTTAAATAAAAGATGTCGTTCACATAAATTCATGTTTCACCTAATTTCATCATCACTCTCAGGCCTGGCCTCCTTGTTTTCATCTAGCTAATATTGTGTTGTTCATATTATACAATGATGTATTGGTGATTGGTCTTTGTTGAATAATACAGAAGACAAAGAGCAAAAAAATATACATATATATATATATATTTAGAATAATTGCATATTAAATCGAAATTGCAATATATGGACAGAGTTGAGAAGTTGTTTTGATGGGATATGGTGACAATAATCGACAAGACAAACATATAACATAACTTATGATTGCTTTTTTTCTGCTAGCAACCATATCAGATACCACTTACAGTACAATTGCTCAAAACAGTGAAAGGTCAATTGGAATTAAGGAAAAAATAATCAAATAGAGGTAATTCCAAAGAAAAGACAAAGGTGTTTTTACACTTTGCTAATGTGGAAAAGTTATTGCATCAGCGTACTCAAGTATTTAGTTTCATTTAGCTGGGTTGGATTTCTGAGTGATTAAAATAAAACATAAAGCCTCAGCCTATTCCTTTTCCTGTTAGCTATGGTGGCACATTGTGGGAATTATTTGTTTCTTTCATGTATGTTACAATAAAACATGAACTATGACTTACATGAAGCATGTTACTTAAACGTCAAGGGAAGCCTTCTTCTCCACTGACGATATCAAAACTACTGTCAGAGGAAAACATCAGATCTGTGTACAAAATGAGGACACTTCAACTTTGTCCCATAAATACACAACTTCATTTATGAATCGTCACGGTTTCCAAATTGTTTTGTCAGTGCTCTTTTAATTAAGTCACCTCGTTGCGTCCAATTATGCTGATAATGGAACTGGAGTATTAGCGCCACCAACTGTTTATAGATGACGTCACAGAACAACAGTGGATGGAAACACACATTAATACACATTTTATTTTGCCGATTTTGCCAAATTGTTGCTGAAAATTCATTACATTTTTTGGCAGAATTTTAATGGAAGTTTGCAGAGAGTGCGAGTCTTACCTGAAAAATTCTACATGCAACAATGATTTTTGATGATGAACTACATTTAAGCTAAATTATAGAAAAGTGTTTTGTTGGAAGAGTGCATAATTACGTGACTAAGTTCATACTGATGTTGCCTTTTGCTACTAATGACGGGCTCTGCTCGTCTCTATATGGCGAGCTGTTATTATATGTAACAGTGATTTCTCTCCATTGTATACTTGTTTACTGTCTCTTTGCACTTAGGCATCTGTTACATCTCATTTATTCCACTCGTACAGTCAATCTAGGAAATAATTGGCAACTCTGATAGACAGAGTGGATTATAAACATTACTGCAACAATGATGAGGATCTTCCGCCACCACCATTAATATGATGATTCTGTTGTTCTTACTCCCCGAGACATATAATCTTAAAGCCTCAGACAGTATGTGGGTGTGTAGAATATGATTATAGGCTTTCATTATACACATAAATAGAAGTGAGAGAGCTGCAGTGAGTGGGAGAGCACTGCCTCTGCAGAATGCTAAATGATGGAGGAAATACCAAAACAGCGTCAATGTGTACAACAACAGAAGAAACAGAACAGAAAGAGTGCTAATAAAGTAAAACAGAGAAGTGTTAAGTGGATATGAAAGAGAGAGACTTAGATTTAATAAAAGATTGTGGATTGGGTTAAAATACTTACATATGTGGCGTTCATTAAGGTAAGTCAGGGAGTTAACTCAGGCCTAGGTAAGTAAAAAACGTCAACGTTGGCTTTTTGGTTTTACTCTGGACACAATCCCCGAGCTCCCACGTGTTTGTTTGACCTGTTGACCATCCCAACCTTCCTACCACCTAACCGAGAGTATCGGCCTTTTAATACAACTCCCTACCACTTGTTCTAGCACTGTGGACCAGCAGTTGCTCTGCGTATTGGGTATTGATGCGGATGGGTGATCCAGCGTGCTAATGGATGATAACGGCCCAGTAAAACAACTAGGAGGCAGATCAGGGCCCTATTGGCTCATATATATGCTAGTAATGGTAGTACCAACTGCTAATGTCCATTCGGTTGGCTGATTACATTCAAAGAGGGCGACATGGTACAGGTGCCAGACTGAGCATGAGTTTGGATGTGACCGTTTGTGACATCGGAGTGAAACTCAGGGGAGGGATGCCCTGGCACCCAACGACTGGGGTTTGGTTTCCCATATTCAGTATCTGGTGTTTTGGTTAGGGTTAGGGTTGCATTAGGGTTTATGGTTAAAGGTTATAGGTCTATGGCACTGGCCTATTGATCCGAAGAATAAAAGTAGATGCAGGAGTTTAATGGGTTGCTGTCTGTCTCTCCGAACACGGGGGACAGGGGTACGAACCCCAGCCAAGATGCATCCACTGGATCGCGGGACAGAGGAAAAACAACGGGTCTGGGGCCGGGTTGAGGTCCGGGTGTTAATTTTGGAAGGGGATGGAAGTGGGCCACAGTGTTTGAAGTTTAACCAGAATGGGACTATGGATAGAAATGGGAAATATAAGTATAGAGACATGGGGAATAACAAATATTTATAACATAAATAAGTTAAAATACACAGAAAAGGAGCTGATCTATTTTGTTCAATATAATTATACAGAAAATGTTTGGCATTGGGTGAAGGAACGGCTGGAAATCGTTTGATGTCCGCTGCCATTCCCCTGCAGAGAAGATGAAATGAAAATGACCCTCGAAACCTCAGCAAAGAAAATCATCAAGTTTCATTCTGGATACGAGGTGTTACCTTGACTTTTTCTATGTGCAGTATAACTTCAATTCAAAGTAAAGGCTAAGCGCGTGGTCCTTTCAACAAATACTTAACTCTCAAGTAGCGATGGTTCACCACAAGTGTTCCACCATTTGATAACCATCCACGCAAATAAACATTTTTTTATGGCACAATTTCTGAACAATGAAGTTAAGGTTCAACACACATCAACTATGTCTTTACAGCAGCCAAACCAAAGTCAGAAATTCAAGGATGGATTGATGAACACCGTATTTAGGCTCAAATGTTTTCTTTGCCACATTAAATTCAATAGAGCATATTAGAGAGCGGAGAATGACCGTGGAGACATTCCCTTCTTTTCATGAAACATTTCATAATTAATACATCATAAAGCACTAGACTGAGGCATGGCCCGAAAGCTCGTCCAGACTGTTATTATCCAGCCACACAAAGAAACATGTCACTATTCTTTCACCCTATTTTTCCAACCAAATCCTAATATAATATTCAGAGTATCTTGGTGAAAGAGCTATCAATTCAATTCAATTTTATTTATATTGCAAAATCATAACAAAAGTTATCTCAGGACACTTTAAAGATAGACTAGGTCATTTCCCTCCTTTGGTGAGACAGACCATACCAGTGTTTTTGCCAGTTTAAGCCACAAAACAACATCCTACACTAACTCAGGACCCCTATCTTGGACCCGGTGCCGATGTAGCCCGATGCTAATGTCTTTGCTAGTTTAAGACAGACGCAGTTGTCAATTTTCCAGCTTCGACGTCATTTAAATAGCAAATACACCTGCACCCATCTGTGCGCCCATGGGCGTGCTGGTCTTACAGGGAGGTGTGTTCAGGTGCATTCTGGGCGTATTGCTATCCTGAGGCAGCGGGAAGTGATCAACCATTGACCCCCACTTTTGAAATTCTGCCGGGTGCATGTCTTTTCGCTGATGTCTATTACCTTCCTCTTTCTTTGTGTTGGCGTTGGCATTCTAACCTGTGGTGGATTTCTGAGGACTATGGTTACCTGGTCCTCAGATCTCTGCAGGGTAAATCCAGACAGCTAGCTAGACTATCTGTCCAATCTGAGGACTATGGTTACCTGGTCCTCAGATCTCTGCAGGGTAAATCCAGACAGCTAGCTAGACTATCTGTCCAATCTGAGGACTATGGTTACCTGGTCCTCAGATCTCTGCAGGGTAAATCCAGACAGCTAGCTAGACTATCTGTCCAATCTGAGGACTATGGTTACCTGGTCCTCAGATCTCTGCAGGGTAAATCCAGACAGCTAGCTAGACTATCTGTCCAATCTGAGGACTCTGGTTACCTGGTCCTCAGGTCTCTGCAGGGTAAATCCAGACAGCTAGCTAGACTATCTGTCCAATCTGAGGACTATGGTTACCTGGTCCTCAGGTCTCTGCAGGGTAAATCCAGACAGCTAGCTAGACTATCTGTCCAATCTGAGGACTATGGTTACCTGGTCCTCAGGTCTCTGCAGGGTAAATCCAGACAGCTAGCTAGACTATCTGTCCAATCTGAGGACTATGGTTACCTGGTCCTCAGGTCTCTGCAGGGTAAATCCAGACATTTTTTTAATTTCACACTTTTTAAATTTTTAAATTAAACAAATGTCTTAATTTCCATTGTCTTAAGTTCAATGATGTGTGATATGTGCCTCTTTGTTTTTACATGTGCATGAGGATACTACAGACTCTACATCTGACGTGTGAGCTGAATAACAAAGCTCTGTTGTCAGACCGTGAGTTTAGCATGTGAATGCACCACCAGGAAGGATCCCTCCCCCATTTTAGCACAATTAAAACTCTAACATGAAGTACCTTCAACAACAGTGCGGATGTGTGTGTTTATTGTGACACAAAGACTCCCAAGCACAGAGAAGGACACTTCTGGGGAGTGTAAAAAGCCGCATGAGATTGTTTCCCAAATATTGACACTGGGAAGATGAATTAGTCAATCCTAATTGACTTCACCCTGAATAATTGATGCTACGAGGGAGGGTTTGTACTGGAGGAGGGGGGAAGAATTTGCACAGCTTGACCATGTGAACCAGGCTCTGCAAACGAAACTCCCACGATGCAGAATTTAATATGAGCAGACAGGTGAGCGTGCATGGAAAACATCCCCTGTCGCTCCGCCGTCTGCCTGTCTGTCTACACCCCCAATAAAACTGGTCGGATTATTGTTGATCTGAAATAACAAACTGTCTCATTGAGACTGCTGACTGAGACATTGTGTTGGACGTTGCAGCCAATTTAAGCATTTCTTTTTTTTAGTTTATTCAGTTCATTTGGTCTTGCAAACAAGCTTTTATACTCATCTGTCAAAACTAGTACCCCAATGACTTAAAGCCGCTCTATGTTCTCTGGACCGTGCCAAGTTTCAGATGGAAAACAGTGTCAGTCGATTGTGTTCCATAGTGCCTGTCGAGCAGTTGTTCTGTTCTTTGTGCAAAGTCCGAGGCAGACATAAAGGGCTCTAATGTGCTCCATTGTGGTCCGAGTTTCTCTGTGATAATGCCCCTAGAACCACACTATGTGGACAAAGTGCAGACCCATTCTGTTACATACTGTACCACTGACTGATTCAGTTAGTTTTAATTGGAGATGGTACGATACAACTTGTTGCCTTCTGACACTGATTCTGGTTCCCGAACTTGCGTAACGGCCGATACCGAGTACTGATCCGATACCAGAGCGTCATATATTTTATCATGCTTTAACAGCTGTACACTACTCTCCCTGTATGGATGCGATATGATTTCTATCTTTGTTGTCGGTCTGGCTCAGGTTAAACTCTTTGTGAAACATTAAAACACACAAACAATAAATGTCACACAACTTTAACGTAGATTTTCTTTAGGGCTTCATAACGTGGTATGGGATCGGAGCATAAACTCCAGTACTTCCCCATACCAATACCTGCGTTTTAGGCAGTATCGGAGGTGATGCCGATGCTGGTATCGTATCGGAACGTCTCTAGTTTTAATGAAGGGAAATATCATTGTGATGTTTTGGATTGGTGAAGACATGCCAGCTCCGTAAATATATCGTTTTCCTGTTTTGATATGGAAGAAGGTGACTGGACTGCACAGAGCTGTGACCTCCATTCAATCTCTTTGGGATGGACTGGGACTTTATTTCAACCTTATAAATACCAGTGTTGGACCTCACTAATGCTGTTGTGGGAGTTAACACCCTGCAGCCAGGTTCCAACATCTCGTGGGAAGCCTGAAACACAAAGAGTGGAGGCTTAGCTTAATGTTATAACAGCACATTAATGTCTATGATTAACCCTCATGTTTTTGAAAATTGACCCATTTTCCTATATCAATGTTCTTTTTAATCCCCCAAAATAACATGATTGATTCCACACAACGCTCTTTGGCAAGTACAAATCTCTACTTTCATTAATTTTGGGGCGTCTTACTCAATTTTATAGCATTTGAAAAAACAATTGAAGTGGTTTTTAAATAGTAAAAGTATATTTCACTCTGTGATTATCCAATTTCTGCTTTTCTAACGCAAACATTATGTACAACTTCCTATAAATGAGGTTTCTTGACCATAAATTCCAAAAATGACTAAAACTAAAGGTAATAAGTTAGTGTTACGTAGTGTTGAAAACGTCAAAAAAGTGACAAACATTTTTTTTAAAGTCTCAAGGGACAAAAACGTAAGAAAAAGTTAAAAACATTTGATTAAAAGCGTCAACAAAAGTGTTGATTTTCAATTTTGACGGGAAGACAACACAAGGGTTAAAATGCAGGTGTCCATATACTTTTGGCCAGTAATGTTCACAGGCTTGTGGTGATGTGCAATGTGCTATTGGTGCCAAAAAAATCGGTTTGGGACTGCCAATTTGTTTGGTTTTTGTCATGGTTCACGTGTGCAATGAACATCATACTTTTCGTGGTAGAAAATCGTGTTAGCAATTCTAAGCTAACAATCATAATTCATATTTTTCCCAGAATCATGCAGGCCTAATATACAGTGCACCCATACGGTGCATCTCATGTTGCTTATTTGATAGGTCCTCGGTTCTCGGTTGAGACGAAATAGTGAGTTTTAGCTAATTTTTTATCCATCCGGCACAAAGAAGTTTTCAGCTGTAGCAGGCAGCAATTTTCAGTAAAAAAAGCTCCAAAAAGCCGCTGCCCTCTATCTGCTCAGCAGCAAAGAGCAGGCAGCGAAGTTAGCTGGTAGCTGGTGAACATAGTGAGGTATTTAGCAGCGAAAGAGACAGGTGGCCGAGTTGGTGGAGAACAAAAACAGAGCTAAAAGAAAGTGAATATTGGACTTATACTCACCAGGCAGACACAACATAACTCCAAAAGCATGATCATGTTTCTCCATAACTGCTGGATGTGTAAATAAGAAACAGCTTACTTATATTTTACAATATTAACTTAAAACATTATGCTATGTCAGTATTGTGTTCACTTGTTCCTGCTATTCTATTACTCGGAGTACGTTTATTTTAATTCAATTCAAAGAGAGACTTACACCAGTGGAGAATTACTATATTTAATATTTATATATTTCATTTATATTTCATCATGGCAATGCAGACATAGAGTTTGAAAATTCCTACACATGCAGAGGAGCAGTGAAAACAGTCCTAATGTTACTCTTTTTAACACTAAATGGCAACGAGGGCAACTGGCACAGCATTATGCGGTCGGAAAGTTTGTGGCGAGTTGTGTAAGCAATAAAATGTGTTTCTGAAACTATGTGAGACAAGAAAATATCCTTTCCATCTCTGTTTTTGTCAGGTCATGCATCACTCCCCCACTCCGCCTCCCCCTCCCTCCCCAGGCTGCCTGGTACAGTGTTGCCATTCAAGACGGAGAAAGATGAGAGGGTCTGCTCTATCGACCATACGGGGGGCAAGTGCGATACCTTAGCTCTCTCTCTCTCTCTCTCTCTCTGTCTCTCTCTCTCTCTCTCTCTCTCGCTCTCTGTGTCTGAGTCGCCATCCACAATAAGGTTCCCACACACGAGGCATTGGGTTTGAGTCTCAGCCTTGCCTCCTCGCCTTTCACCATTCATCCTCCACTCTGATAAGGAGAAAGAAAGAGGTTGAGAGAAGTGGGGGGGGTGGGGGAGGTTGGCAAAGACAGGGGGAGAGAGAAAAAAGCGAGACGCATTAGGGTGAAAGAGAAGCAAAATGAGTGAAAGGAACAGGACAGGCACTTGGGAGAGACAGAAAGAAGGGGAGTGATGTAAGAGGACGCAGGGAAGAGAAAATGAGAGATTAGAGTGAAGGGGAGGAGAGAGTGAGAGGAGTCAGTGTAAAGGCGAAGAAAAGGGGAGTGTGAGAGAAGAAAGGATGAAGGAGAGAGTCTGATGGATTGTGTGTCTGTGTGTGTGTGTGTGTGTGTTTGTGTGTGTGTGTGTTTGTGTGTGTGTAAGGATCATTGGTCAGAAGGTTTGCAGGAGATCTGAGCCCCTCCAACGGCAGGAGGGAGTCCAGACCTCACACACACACACACACACACACACACACACACACACACACACACACACACACACACACACGCTTAACTCTTGTGTTTTCTTCCCGTCGACAATGAATGTGTTCTCCGTGCGTGTCAAAATTTAATTTTTTGCTTTTCCCAACATTTTTGTCGCTTATTTTGAGACTTTTGATGCTTTTTAAAAACATTTTTGTCACTTATTTTCACTTATCTTTCACTTATTTTCTTATTTATGGTCAATAAACCTAATTTATATGGCAGTATACCACATTTTTTACAATGGACGGCGTATCAACGGGGAGCAGCGTGGCTCACCTTTATAACCCCCATAAGATGACTGCAATGGGCTCCGGGAATTTTCATGTCCATGTTAACACACATAAGTCCAACAACATGCTACCTCCAGTTTATGTACGGATCGAGTCATAAACATAAACAATCTGATTAACAGTGGATGGGTTGTTGGTGAAATAATGTATAATTAATGAGAAAATGATGAACCGAGCAGAGAGCAGGACAGAGCTGCTGTTCCTCTGCGCATTGCGCATTGTTACCATTAGATGCGTTGCATCTAAAAGAAAATTCAAAAACAATACTAAAAATGTACCAACAGTGTGTATACAAGATTCCAGCTGTTGAAGTGGTTAGCACTGTCACCTGCTACCCAACAACTAATCCATTCAAATCCACTGGTGGCCTTGATGTTTGAGAAATGTGCATGTTCTGTGAATGAATGTCCTCCCACAGTACAAAGACAGGAAGATTAGGTTTAGTGATAGAAAATTGCTTGCAACAGACTGGTGACCCCTCTGCCTCTCGGCCAATAGGAGCTGAGCTCCAGCCCTCTGTAGCCCTGCACATACTCGCTGGGTATTGATAATTGATAAATAGATATTAGTTTAGAATAGTTTCATAAATAAAGGTTAAACCATGTCATGCAAACAGCTGGGCTCTGGTTATTAGCAAAAGATTTTTCAGCAGTGAATAAATACAAATCTGATGGGTTAGTGAGTAATTATGGGAGCAGGACACATCCCATTAATACAAATACACAAATTATTTTTACTCCGTGTAACACAAGGTCAGTAACATGTAGCATGTGGCTCTCCAAGCTTTCAATTGTGGCTTGAATGGCTGTAGGTAATACAATGATATGATCATACAGATATTTCATGAAAACATTAAAAACAAGCAGTGCTATAACACAACCCCAAGTCTGCTCTATTAAAAATAATAAAAAAAAAGAAAAACAGTGGCATTACAAGATGGAAATGTAGACTAGAAAAGATATTTCAACTTGCTCTGCCCTTTCGTCCATAACACTGACTGATACCAGTGGGGGTCTATCAGCTGTTAACACTGAATGTGCTCTTGGATGGTTGGATACATGATGGGCAACTGTACAAAAAAATGCATATTTTATGTTCAGGGATGACAGACTAATAAGGAGACATGCTATTTATGATGCTTTGCGGTAAAAGCTGCTCTCCTATTGACTTTGTCCTATCAGTTTTGCTCTTATGACACATGTAGTGAAGACCACTGCACTGGGTGATGTGGATGCAAAACCTAGCAAGGTGCCAGCAGAGGGCAGGGGAGAAGACTGCTAGCCCAAGTCAACGTGGATGTTAACCATGCAGGTTTCCAACTATTTAATAGGCTTTTAAATGTTTTATGAGGAAGGAAATGCATATTCAGTGCATTTTTTGGTGAGAATGACTGAATGTAACACACTTTGCACAACTTATAATGGCATCACAAAGAAGCGCGCACACCCATAGGCACGTACACCCAGACTAATGGACATAAACGTATGTGCACCCACAGATGAACACACACAGCCACAGACACACCAAAATGATAAATCTCCCACACACAAACTCGCCACACAACAGCAGTCCTTT
Source organism: Percina caprodes (assembly GCA_013375575.1). Lineage (NCBI taxonomy): Eukaryota > Metazoa > Chordata > Actinopteri > Perciformes > Percidae > Percina > Percina caprodes. Next base: position 105,151 of record JABXJD010000238.1, on the reverse strand, counting down.
TACTGAAGTGGATTAGTCTCCACAATGCTGTCCTTTATTCCCAGTGGAATGTGATTTTTTTATTTTTTTTTTTACTGAGGGGGGGTAGCCCCACCCCTCAGTAAAAACTTTTAACTATTTTCACTTTTTAAAAACAAAATCATCAATCAAGGCAGGTGGGCGGCTGTCAGGGGGGCCAGGAATGCCCCACTTAGCCGTCACATGGCAGCGATTATTGTGTTCATCACAGGACAACGTGTCTATTGTCTCTGCAGGCTGCTATTGATTAAGCCATCCCTAACAAGGACTCCAGAGTGGCTGTTTTCACCCTTTTATTGGCGTTCAAATTACATTCATATTAATGGTTAAACAATGTCTTGGACCTAAATGTGAGAAAGAATATGGCAGTGTGATAAGAAGGTGAGGCAGGTGAAATAAAGATGTACTATTGATCGAAGGAGCAAATTGTGTGGGGGGATGATGATGAATAAACATCTATTACAGAGCAGAACCTGGAGGGTGTGAGACGAAGCAGGGAATATTGTTTCTAATGAGCCGGCCGCAGCATTGGCCAAATTGCTCCTGTCATGAAAACTCCATTTTTCATGCTGCTCTACTAATGGCCTGGCTAACTGAAATATAAGGGAAAAGGAAGTGCTTTCCAATTTGCTTGTCACACAGTTTGCCACAAATCACCTACGGCCATCAAGCAGGAGAAAAACACCAGTTTTCCCATTTGCATGTGACGAGACTAACAAAGCCGTTTTAAAGATTCTACGATGACATGTAGAGCTGAACACCAGTTTACAACTCTAAAACTGTGTTGGGTGGCACATGGTTCAGTGTAACACACACACACACACACACACACACATTACACACCTTAATAATAAGATAAGATTGAAGTCTTTTGAGCAGCAAGTTAAAGAAGCAACTCTTGTCAAAGCATGTTTAGCCTCTGCGTGCCCCTACTGTGGGACGGCTCTACCACAACACATCACTTTCATTTAATTAGCTTGTGACTCATATAGCACATGTCATAAAGATAGGGAATGAAGAAATCGCCAACATAAACTGGCTGCAGACTAGTTAGCAACCTGGACGATACGTCACATTCCAAAGGAGCACAGTGGATGGCAGTCTACTGTTACTGATGTACACAATAGCGGACAGTGAATTTACATAGACCATATAGGCGATATATACAACAATTACAATTCATCACGCACCATGCTGTATCTAACAGCGGTGTAATACAATTCTACTATCTATCAGCATCTCTGTATCTCTGAAATATATCTGCATTGGGATTTACATTGTAGTTTTCTGTGTAATCACACTGCCATTTACACTCCAAATAATAATAATGGACTGTTTATGGGTTAGGGTTACCACTTACAAAACAGAAAAACATATTTAAAAAAAAAAAAAAAAAAAAGCTGTGTGACTGGTTATGCAAAAGAAAATGGGGTTTGAATAATGGAAGCCAAAATAACTCCTTAGGCCATATTACATGATTTGTATTAAAAGACAAAGGGCTTTATCTTGCACGCGGCGCAGGGCCCACATTGTTTAAAGAGCAAATGCACCTGCGCCCATGGGCGTGCCGGTCTTACATGAAGGTGTGTTCAGGTGCATTCTGGGCGTATTGCTATCTTGAGGCAGTGGGAAGTGGTTGAGCCATTGACCAACAAAAACCGGTTCTAAAGTCAATAATGCAGCATTTCATTATTTTAACAGTGCATTAGTTAAATGCGACTAGGCTCGTGCACTGTGCACGTACACTATGCTTTTTACACACACAGGGACAAGCAGCAGCACACACACATGCAGAAGATTACAAATACAAATATATGAAAATCCTCCATCATAACAGCAATAGGCCAAAGTAGGAAGGCCTGGCTCTTAAAGGGAATGGGAGATGACATGTTATTGCATGTTTCGCCCAAAACACACCTAGGACTAATGAAGACACTAAGTACAACCCTTTTGAACCATGCGACTGGCACATGGACCTTTTTTCCACCATGAAAGAGTGGACACGCCCTAAACACACCTGCTCCAGGCGCTTAGATCGTTAAAAAATGGCCCTAAAAGGGTATTAATATAATGGAAATACGCCCAGATGAAATCAAAGTTAGTGTAAGTTGTAAATAATGAGAAAAAAAGATAAACCTATTGACAGTTATTGATTATTATTACTATTGACATTGTGCATGCACTGTTAATATGGCCCCTTAATGAGCAAAAGCCCATTTCTAAACTAATAATAATTGGATGTTGTACATATACAATGGGAGGAAGCTCCGATAAAACGTTGGTCTGAAGTGTGACAAGAAATAAGAAAGCTAATCAAATCACAAGGTGAAAAGAAATAACGTGTGCAATGTCAGTAAAGCTTTATCATACACAGACTGCACAGCAACTTGAAACTATCTACCTGTTCCGTTCAGCCTGCGTTTTTATAGAAAAGTCAAGGTAAAGAAGTTGCTAGCAGTCCCTGTTGACAGTGTAACTATGAATGTATGGACAACAATCATGGTTTAAAGGGGCCCTGCACACAAACATGTATCTACTTGCAATGTGTGAAATATGTCAGGTCCATATGTGTGTGTGTGTGTTATGTGTTGAATGTGAAGATGAACTGCTACCTCCTCTGTCAGCTCTAGACACGGGAAAGAAATAAGTAGAAAGAAGTAAGTACTATCATTGGCTAGCTGTTAACCAATCAGAGTCAAGCAGCTTAGCTGGTTGAATATTAATGAGAACTGGCCCAAATGGAGCTGAGTCAAGAACAGAAAAGGACGAGCAATAGACATTCATGTGGAATAGGCAGTTTTAAACAGATGTGTTTTGAGTTGTGACTTGAAATGGGGGGGGGGGGATTGATGTTTCTAAGTTGGGGTGGTAATGAGTTCCAGAGACAGGGAGCAGAGCGGATGAATGCTCTTCTCCCCGTGGTGGTGAGATGGGCGGAGGGGACAGAGAGGTGTAAGGAGGAAGAAGATCTAAGGGAGCAGGGAGAGAGTGGGATGCTGGAGGAGATCAGACAAATATGGGGGGCGAGGTTGTGGATGGCCTTCAATGCAAACAGGAGGACTTTGAATTGGATATGGAACTGGCCCGGGAGTGAGTGGAGCTTTTGGAGGACAGGAGTGATGTGATGGAGGGAGGGGGTTTGAGTTACGATGAGGGCAGCTGAATTCTGGACCAGTTGAGGTATATGGAGGGATTTGTGAGCGAGAGAGTTACAGTAATCTATACGGGAAGTGATGACACTGTGGACAAGGATGGCGCTAGTGTGGGGGTAAGGGAGGGGCGCAGGTGATGGATGTTTCGTAGGTGAAAGTAGGCAGACCGGGTAATGTCATTGATATAGGATGACCCCCAGACTCTTAACCTTGGGGGGAGGGGGAGATGGAGCAGTTATCAATAGTGAGAGAGAAACTGTCTGTTTTGGAAAGAGTGGATTTGGTGCCAATGAGAAGAACCTCGGTTTTATTACTGTTTAATTTGAGGAAGTTTTGGGTGAGCCAGGTTTTTAATTCAGAGATGCAATCTGTAAGGGAGGTGGGCGGGAGAGTGGACGAGGGTTTGGTGGAGAGGTAGAGCTGGGTGTCATCGGCGTAACAGTGGAAGTGAATGTTAAATTTGCGGAAGATATTGCCGAGGGGAAGTAGGTAAATGATGAAGAGTAGGGGCCCCAGGACAGAGCCCTGGGGCACACCTGAAGTGATGGCGGAGGGAATTTACAAGACATGAGTTAAAGGAACTGGGTGCAGCCAGAGAGGTAAGATGTGAACCAGTCTAACGGAGTGCAGGTGATGCCGATGGAAGATAGCCCATTGAGGAGGAGGGTGTGACAGATGGTGTCAAAATCTGCACTCAGGTCGAGGAGGATGAGGATGGTGAGGAGTCCAGAATCAGATGCCATAAGGAGGTCGTTGGAGATTTTGACAAGTGCTGTTTCAACGCCATGGAGGGGGCGGAAACCAGACTGGAACTGTTCATACAGGGTATTGTGGGATAGGTGAGAATGGAGTTGAGAGGCAATGGCTTGAGACAAGGTAACCAAGGTAACCAAGTTACAGAGTCCATGGTAGAACTCCAGACATTACCACAAAATGGGGGAGTTAAACAAATAGGATATAACTATATTACTTTTAAAAAATCCAGGTGCCATTTGCTTATAAGTTCAGAGAGCATTATTTATGTATATCCAAATAATGTATTCCCAGATGTTTGAGCATAAAGGCTACATGCGCACAAACACACACACATAACACATTCAGATACAAGTCAACCTCAGCAGTGATAAATGAGTACATCTGTGACTTGGTGAACTATAGTGTGTATTGACTCAGTGTTTTCTCTGTGTGTGTGTGTGTGTGTGTGTGTTTCCCTGCCACAAGCATGCATCCAGCAGCGGGAGATCAGTAGACCAGATGTGTGTGATTTATGGAGTGGGCAGAAGCTGCGGCGGAGAGGCCTCCAACGTGTGAACCATTATTACCCACATATGGAGCCGTATTTGCACCCAATGGGGTTCACAGACATCAGGACTTGGACGCCACCGCAGTTTCATCCTCGCTCGCCGTGCCATTTCTTTTTTTTGCATACGAGTGCGACCAAGGCCGTTTGTGAAGCTCCGAATAGTGTCCCACCCTGCAATGACCTTGCTTCTGGTTTTTTTCGAACTTCTAGTCAGGCTGGCCAGGCGGTTTTGTGCCCTATGGCTCTGGAACAAGGCTTTGCTAGGCAGGGCGGTGGCTGCTGGGGGGCCGTCACTCAGAAGCTGTCACCAGTGCTGATTAATACCTTTTCTTCCCCGGGGCAAACTTTGTAGCTTCTCTGCATGAATCCATCCATCCTTCCAGCCATCCTTCCACCCATCCATCTATTCATCCACCCAGCCAGCCATCCTGCGACCTCCGGCCTTCCATCCATCCATTAGTTTGTCCATCCAGGGTTCTTCCTGCATAGACAAACTTTTGTCCCCACAGAGGTTTTAGCCAGCCCCAAAGGAAAATCCCAAGCACCGAAACGACAAGAATTGAGAAAAAAATAGCAATTCAAATCCTTTTTAAATGTGTTGAAGAGCAATTTACCAAACAGACCGTTGAACAAGCAGAACATAACCTTGAATATGAGAGCTAATCTCAGTTATATCTTTACAGTTGAGCTGTACCGGACTCTCCTGGTGATGTATTTAACTATACTTTTCATTTTTTAAACCAGTTTTGTTAATTAGGGTTTTATTTACTAGATCATACAATATATTTGTTTATGAAAGTGTCAGAAATAACAAGAAAATGAATAGATCTGTCTGTTCCCAGGAAGAGTACCTGCTACATTGTTAGCTGCTAATGGGGATCCGAATAAAGGAATAAATAAGGGAACACAGATTAATTTCCTTTACTGTATGCAGATCGATCATGCATACACCCCTTTGTGGCCTGGTGTAATAGCTTCCTCATAGGGTTCACATTACACAGTAACATGAGTAGCTACAATGATCAAACAGTTGGGAAAAAAAAGTGGTTTCTGTACAAAATTACACCCAGAGTGAAATTTTTTCATGCATGCTTTTCATAAACGGCCAATCAATTCCTAAGAAATGCAGGTCTGTATTTTACCTGCTAAGGGGCAGATAAGAGGCGTGAAAGCACTTTGATCTCAGTTTTTCCATCTTGTGTTGCCAAGTGTACAGTCATTTTCATATTTCTGCGATAATTTAGCCTTTTTTTCAAAAAATGTACCCTTCATACGGCTATTATAAAACACCAAAGGTTACCAACATTTTGACAAGTCAAAGTTACAGTTGTTCTGTTCAACAGTAAAATGGTATGAAACTGATTTGGAACCATGGTATGATTATTCATATATTCACTATGCAACCCTTCCTCAGCCATAAAACAATACTAAAGGTTGATTGTGCAAGCAACTCATAACCACTCATATTTCCGTTTATTGTTAGGCTGTAACGTCTCGTGGCGCGTGCCTATGTTCCCACATTTCTAAGATTGGTTTTCAAAATTAGGCTCTACGCTCCCACATTTCCTTTTCTATAAATTTGTATCAGATTTTATCTCCCTTTCTTGCAATTTAAGAATTTTCTATTAGGGTTAGGGTCAATGTTAACCCCTAACCCTAATTTTAAGAAAGTTCTTAGAAATGTGGGGCCATAAGGCTGTGGGACTTTCAGCTTTCAGCCTCAACTTAACTTTTTAGTTCCTGAAACGCAAAATAAGTCTTTCAATCAACAGAGCTGTGTAAAATATTTACATACAACTACAATATTACCCAGATCCTGGTCTTTTTTTCAGCAACAAAAGAAACAAAGCCATGGCTTAATAGGCTTCTAGTGTGTAGTTTCCTCAGTGATGGCATGAAAACCTAGTAGAGTAGACTACTAGGCCTATGACCCAGGTAGACTACGGAATAGACCTAACCTATGACCCAGGTAGACTACGTAGTAGGCCTAACCTATGACCCAGGTAGAATACGTAGTAGGCCTAACCTATGACCCAAGTAGACTACGTAGTAGGCCTAACCTATGACCCAGGTAGACTACGTAGTGGGCCTAACCTATGACCCAGGTAGAATACGTAGTAGGCCTAACCTATGACCCAGGTAGAATACGTAGTAGGCCTAACCTATGACCCAGGTAGACTACGTAGTAGGCCTAACCTATGACCCAGGTAGACTACGTAGTGGGCCTAACCTATGACCCAGGTAGACTACGTAGTGGGCCTAACCTATGACCCAGGTAGACTACGTAGTTGGCCTAACCTATGACCCAGGTAGAATACGTAGTAGGCCTAACCTATGACCCAGGTAGAATACGTAGTAGGCCTAACCTATGACCCAGGTAGACTACGTAGTAGGCCTAACCTATGACCCAGGTAGACTACGTAGTAGGCCTAACCTATGACCCAGGTAGAATACGTAGTAGGCCTAACCTATGACCCAGGTAGACTACGTAGTAGGCCTAACCTATGACCCAGGTAGACTATACGTAGTGGGCCTAACCTATGCGGAGCGCAGCGATTCCAACATATTTGAGTCTGAAGACGGATTATTGTCTTGCCTTCTACCCGTTGTCTCCTCTGTCGCTAAAATAGTAGCCTAGCTAACTAATTTTTTAATTAAATCTCCGTCTCAGTCCCGCCCGGTCCCATTGATTTTTCTGACTCCCATACTGCGCCACTCCCAAAAAATTGTCACCCTCTAGTCTGAACTAGCCCACTCAGGCTCAAACTGGGCATCAGAACTCTAATCCACTCTTCCATGCATCAGCCAGCTGTCCATGCATCTATGAATTAGGCTGTCACCTCTTCTGTGAGTTAGGGCAAATAACCAATGGCAACGAGACTACTCATTTCAGCATGGTAACCACCTCGCAACACACAGTGTCAATATCACTTTTCTGTTCTCCTTGTTTGAAATCTGTCGGGGAACGAAACATCTGCACTCTCACCGTGTAAGCTAATATAAAAGGAAGAGGATCACAGCAGCAGTGAATACAGCAGTGAGTCGGGAAGGGAATCCAGGAGACGGTAATACTGACTGACACAGAGGGAGGTTACAGATGAATAAAGAACGGAAAAGACGGAGCACATACATAGTCTTGTAGGACACACAGAGGTAGATTGTGTGAGGGTTGTAAGAGGCAGACAGACAGAGACAGAGCAGAGAGAGAGAGAGAGAGAGACAGATGAGGGCTCAGACCCAGCTACCGAGCGTAATTGGAATCTAAATAGCAGAGAGTGACGTTGACTGACAGCAGCTTAAACCTTCCCATGAGGCCCCTCCCTCCCAGGCTGCTGCACTTCCCCAAGCTACACAGCACTCTCATTGGAGAAGTGTACTCACACCGTTGTTCTGCTTCGTTCCATATTAGCATCTTCTGTGCTTCGGCAATATAATATCTCTGAAACGACTTTTGGAAACAGTTGAGCCAAAGTTCAGACGTGGAAAGAGCACTTTATTACAAGTAGGCATGGGCTGGTATGAGATTATTTTGAAATGTCAAGTTAAAAAAAACAACTTTCTATATAGAGTTTTTCTAGTCTTAACATCTACTCAAAGCTCTTTTACACCTGCTCATGCTTCATATGAACATGTACTTTCATTATGGTCTCAATTTTAAATTTCTACTCATTAGAACATCATTAAATAAGTTACTATAACCACTTCATAACTTTTCCCCAAATAAACATCATTTTCAGAATCCACGTCTTCCATTTATCTTCATAGCTGTCTTTTTCCAAAACTTCTTTGGTCTGCTGCTTACAGCTTTGAAAACTGTATTAAACTAATAACTGCAACGTTACCGTTGCACAGGCTGAATGCTAACACATTAGCAAAATGCTGTTAATTCTATTAACAAAATGGTATAGCTGGCGCGAGACATTACACATGTAACAGTTAACTCAATACATCTTAACACTCTTTCAAATACACACTCGGTTCAACAACATTTAACATGACTTTAAAATAATGTAAGAGCCTCAAAACGGGACAATATACCTAATGTGACACGTTCTGGAAGTGCAGCTAGCTTACTCGTCTTTAGCTTTAGCATTCCGACCACGTTACTCTGTGTTTCTCTAAATAACTCTTAATTACACTTTTCATCCAGTATCAAACACGGAAAAGCATTCATAGCAAGTGTTGACATTATTATGACCAATTATTATGTTTTTATCAGCGACTAACCTGAAAAGAACAGGAAAATGATAACTAAAGACGAGAGGCTAAAACCACAACATGCCGTCTCACTGGAAGGTAAACTTTGGCATAGAGCTTATGAACTAAATTTACACCAAACGCACGGACTGAGGCTCTCATAAAACAATATACGTCATATACTGACTATTCAAAACATTCTTTCTACAAAAATGGTTTTAAGGAACAAAAGAGGGACGCTGTGTGTACAGGCTCCAACAAGTCCTCCACCGCTGGTAAACTTTGAAAATATCCCGTTTTGCATGTCCACGTGTAAAACAGGAATATGAGTGGAATACTCTCTTTCATTAGCCATGGAAACAGCATAGCTGAAACGTCCTCTTTTTATGGAATAAGGGCAAAAACTGGAATATTATGTGTTCATGTAAACTTAGTTACTGTGCAACTACTTAAAATGTGTTTCCAGCACATGTGTATCAGGTTTTTGGACCAGTTTTAACAGTGCACCTGGAAAATTGAACATCCTGTTGAGCAAAAAACTAGCACCAGATTAGCCAATCTAGCGTGGGTGTATGAAAAGGTGGCAAGTTGCTAGTGTTCTGTTGGTGGGGTAATAGAGGAAGACAATTGCCATGGCAACAGCATGAACACACACGCAGACGCACACACACGCACACACACACATACACACACACACACACACACACAGACACCATTGGATCTAATTAGCCAGAAATTTGACAAGTGGATGCTAACGCTGGTAATGGCTGGATGCAAGAGGAACAGACGGTTTGGAAACGTCGAAGCTTCATCTCGTTGATCCGACGCCTGTTATTTCTCTCATCCCCGTCTCTCCGCTCCTTTCACGTGCACCGTCAGAGCAGGACATCCACTGTCATAAGCATGGATGTTATGAAAGCCTTTTGAAAAGACTTAAGAGCCGACATATGAGTTGAGGACGGAGACGCCTATCGAACAGCACACAGGAAGCAGCCATAGTACATTAGCAGCCTGTAAGGTCCATTAGTAGCTGGGAGGCAAAGAAACATATCATCCTCTAAAATGAATAGATAGATATTTTGTAACTGTGCTGTTTACCTGTGGTGCATTGTCTTTATTATTAAAGACAGTAAAAGAATGAGACTTTATTAACGTAACATGGCGGAAAGATAGAAGGCATTTTCCATGAACTAAATAAAAAAAGGTCAAATCCACATTTTTCTAGTATTTTTATACATTCAATTTAACTTTTTTGGCTTTAGGGAACTCAAACTACTGTTATAAAGAACCCTTTTCTCCCATCCAGTGGCTCTTCCTTTCGTTGGTTAACAGTTTGAAGTGATTTGTGACCTTTTTGAAAGTCAAATCAAATCCTGGATTTGGAGAATCATGACACCCTTATGTTCCGCTACAGAAAGTTCACCAGGTGCTCCTTTGTCGGTTTGTGATTTGGTGCCGGGTAGTTTACAGTGGGTGTTCCTCAGAGCTGTAAACCGCTGCCTGCTGCAGCTGGAAAGGAGGTTTAGGAAGTTTTTAGATTGGGAAATGAAGTTTTCCGTCAGGAAAACCAGCTCTCAGCTAAAAAATTGCTCCATAGTACTTTACAGGAATGGCAGAGTTGTGTGTTATTTCCCTATGGGCAACACTTTTAACTGTACAGCTCTTCCATTTAAAAGAAAAAACTTTCTGATTTTTATTGTTGATTTAATTTCTTTCTTCACTATTGCAGTGCTTGAGTTTGTCTTTCTTTTCTAATACTGTGTTTATTCTAAGGTTTAAGCCAAAGGTGTATTCACTTAGATGACATCACACAAGTACAGGGACTGTTACAATGGGGTTTAGGCGTGGCTGTTTTTCCTGCACAGCTAACGCCATATTTCCCTGTGACCCCCTCACCGCCAAGGCCAGCAAGCGTCTTTGTGGACCCTTCATTTGCACCATAATAGCAGAGGGACTTTGCAAGGCCCAACACTTCTGCAATCAACACTCTGTTATGAATTATGTTGTCCAAACGGCTTCACCTCGTGACATTCTCTTTCTTTAATCCCTCCAAAGAAAAGTAACATCACTCATTTTCTTGGAACTGTATTCATACAGTAATAACCATAATTTACACGCCATTGTTGGTTATTTGGGTTTGATTGCCATGGCAACTGATTCACCTAAGATGGCTGGAGTAGGCAATGCTCCAGATCCCCGCGCTGCCACACAGTAATCTATGTGAAGGAGAGGGAGAATAAAAGAGTGAAGAATGTGCGAAGGAGAGTGTGTGACACAGGCAGAGAGAGAGAGAGAGAGAGAGAGAGAGAGACAGATGGTGAAAATAGAGGAGGTGAGAGATGTATAGGAAAAGAGAGGAGGAGAGAGACCATAGCCAGGAGGGAGGACGAAAGAATGAAATGGGGAACAAGGAGAAGTCCTTCATGCTTTGTTCACAGGGATTAAAATGTTTGCTGCAGGGGGGGGGGGCACAGATGCTGTTGTGATGTACAGCTTGCAGCAGAACATGTATGTGCATATGTTATACTGTAGTGGAAATTCACACACAGTATAGAGCAGGGGCCTGCAATGGTTTTTTAGGCTATAAGGACCCATTTATTGTATTAAAAATGTCCCCTCCAAAAGATTGGATTCAATAAATACTCTTTAAAAGGTTGCATGTCAAACTGTGCCAGATGGATAAAAATGAGTGGAAATGAATACATCATGTTTTAAGTTTAAAGATAGATGTGGAAGGCACAGTAAATCCTTTAGCTTAACTCTTGTGTTGTCCTCCTGAGTCAAAAACTGACACATTTCTTCACTAACACCACCTTACTACCACTAGTTTTACACTACTTTTTGGAATTCATGGTCAATAACCCTCATTTATATAGAATTATACCTAATATTTGAGTTAAAAATGCAAAGATTATGAATTATTTTGACTAATAGTTAAGATCAGAGGAACATACAAATGAGTTTAGTCAGGAATGAAAGTGAGCAATTATTTGCAAAGAGCGTTGTATGGAATCCAATCCATTTCTTTATGGTAATTTGGTTAAAAAGAAACTCATATTTCAGATGTAGACATTTTTTAAAGGGGTCAAATTTGACCCGAGGACAACAGGAGGGTTAACTGTATGCTGCCTTAACTTAAGTTTTTAGCTGTCCAGCCAAGTGGTTTATAGGTAGGACACTGGAAATCTGACAATTAGATGTTTTAGTAACGACATGTAATATCTACATTAAAAACAACTGAGCTCAAACGTTTTGACCTCTACATGGAAGTTACTGCTCTCTGCCTTTGTATTGTCTGCAAAAAGTGAGAAGTCACACCAAGGCAAAAGGCAGTGACCTCCATATTATCAATGTGTCTGATCACCATTTCCAAAATCATTATGATAACACCTGTATACAATCTATTGACCAACTTTAATGGACAGTAAAACAACAGTGTAACAACAGGCCGACCCAGTAACTCCATATTGACGCGTGGCGGGGCATTCTTATTTCAGGGACCCCGGGCACCCCCTCTAGACCTTCCCCTGACAGGTTGCGATGTAGTACCTTATACCTATAAATTATATTAATACAAAGCCTGAATAAAGAGCTCCTGAACCTATAGGCTTCCACTGGAGATGAAAATAGACACTCGCAGCGACGTACACTTCTTTCCTCTTTCTCTCACCGCCTGTTGTTTCTCTCACGCAGCTGTTGCATCTATTTATACTTGGATCCATCACCAGATATCAGAGACGAAGGGGAGAGACACAAGTTGATAGGAAGGGAAAAAAGTGAGTGACATCGTGCATTTTGAATCAATGACAGCTCCTCTGCTTTCGCTGCTGAGAAAGGTTGAGAAAGGAGAAATAAGGTTGGACCAATAGTTTGCATTCCTTTTCTTTTTCTGCGCCATTCACGGCGCTCCTGGATGGCAGCAGCGTCCTCCTTTGTTTGATTATTTGATGATTTGAATGATATGATTACGTTTATTTTTGAACATGTTAAAAAAGAAAAGATAAATAAGAACATGCACATTTCAGTGCACGCTAGAAAACCAAGAAAGAAGTAAACCCTCAGCAAACACATATATTAAGATTATTATAAATGACTCAAATAAGGATTTTCATGTTCAAAAAAAGAGTAGGAAGAAGTTAAAGGGAAACCTTTCCAGCCCTAACCCCCCTATTTTTCTACTTATACAGTTATACACAAACAATTTAATTCACTTATTTATACATGTAGACTTACACATACATGTGCATATATATATATATATATATATATATATATATATATATGCATACCCATATATACATGCATACATACAGTATGTACATATACACATCTGTCACGCTTGCCAGATCCGTGACATGATGCGACATGATATGACATGGACATCATCCTGCACATCTGCAATCACCACGGTTGCGCTTGGTATAGGTCTTATGTCTTTATTTTGTACTTTCATCTGTCTCCTGTACTATTTTAGAACATAATTAGTACATAATTAAGTACTTGAGTACTTAATGGAGGTTTAGAATCAGTGCAGAGTGAGGGAGAACATCCGTATTACAGAAATAGTGTGACAATTTTGTAGCGGTGTTTGAATTTCATTCATTATATAGTCCAGTATAAAATACCCACAATGCACAGATTATTTGATTGTACATACGATGTACCCCAAATCTTAGTCCGGTATACCCACAATGCAATGCGGCCGTGTTTTCCCGGAGGAGAAGAAGAAGCCGAAGCACTGGCGGAAACTGAAAAGGACAAATGGAGCATGGTTTCATAACCTTTATCCTCTCGAGTGCTCGGTTTGTTTCAGAGACCTATTGGAAGTTTTTTATGTGATACTGGGCACACAAACAACTGGCCCAGTGCTGTGTCTGAAATGTGGAACATCTCGTCATCTCACAACTCCAAACCCATCTTCAAGGCAAGGCAGCTTTATTTGTAGAGCACATTTCAGCAACAGGGCAATTCAAAGTGCTTCACACAAAGACAGTTAAAAAAAAAAAAATAAAATAAAAACAGTTAAAAACAATCAAAACAGATAAAACACAGAAAAACTGTTAAAAAAAATCAAAAATCAAAACAGATAAAACACAGAAAAACTGTTAAAAAAATAAAAAATAAAAACAGATAAAACACAGGAATAAAAGCTACAGTGCAGTATGAGAAATCAAACATTAAAGAAATGAACATCATTTAAAGAAAGACAACATCAAAAAGAAAGGTCTTCAGCATTGATTTAAAAGAACTGAGAGTAGCAGCAGACCTGCAGGTTTCTGGGAGTTTATTCCAGATATGAGGAGCATAGAAACTGAAAGCTGCTTCCCCCTGTTTAGTTCTGACTCTAGGAACAGAAAGTAGACCTGTCCCAGATGACCTTAGAGATTCCATATATATCTCTATATAGAGTCCATGATTACACCAAGATTTCTGGCTTTGTCTGTTGTTTTTAACGTTGTTGTTTGAAGCTGAGCGCAGACTTTTAATCGTTCCTCTTTTGCTCCAAAACCAACCACCTCAGTTTTTCCCTCATTTAATTTCAGAAAGTTCTGGCACATCCAGCCGTTAATTTGTTCGATGCACTTAGTCAGTTTTTGTATTGGACTATAGTCCCCTGGCGATAAGGTTATGTAAATTTGTGTGTCGTCCGCATAACTATGGTAACTTATTTTGTTGTTTTCCATAATCTGAGCCAGTGGAAGCATGTAGATGTTAAACAGAAGAGGCCCCAGAATGGAGCCTTGGGGAACTCCACACGTCATATTTGTACGCTCAGATGTATAATTACCTATTGACACAAAGTAATCCCTATTCTGTAAGTAGGATTCAAACCAGTTTAGTACTGAGCCAGAGAGACCAACCCAGTTTTCCAATCAGTCTAGTAATATGTCGTGGTCGACCGTGTCAAATGCAGCACTGAGATCAAGTAATACTAAGACTGAAATTTTGCCATTATTTGTGTTAAGGTGGATGTCATTAAAGACCTTAACGAGAGCCGTCTCAGTGCTGTGGTGTGGTCGGAAACCCTACTGAAAAGTATCAAAACTGTTGTTTAGTGAAGAAAGATGACAAATAACCAGTGCCAATAACCAGTTCAGTGCCAATAACCAGTTCAAACCCCTCCACAGCACAGAAACCACTCTCCGCAAAGTCCTCAATGACCTCCTGACCTCTGCTGACACCGGTTCCCTCAACATCCTTATTCTCCTCGACCCGAGAGCAGCTTTCCATACCGTGAGCCATAACATCCTCACCAGACTCAAAGACCTCAGTATCACAGGTACTGCACTCAGCTGACTCCGCTACTACCTTTCCAACAGATCCCACTTCATCTCTCTCCATAACCACAGTTACTCAAGGCGTTCCCCAAGGCTCAGTACTCGGCCCCCTCCTCTTCATTATCTACATCCTCCCCCTCGGTCAGATACTCCGCCACTTCAACCTGGACTTCCACTGTTATGCTCAGCACCAAATCCCCCACTAATCCTCCCCCTTCCCACATCAACTCACGTCTGTCAGCTATTAAAACCTGGATGCAACACAACTTCCCACTCAGCAAAATCAATAACCCCACTCTCACCATTGTCTCCCCATCTCCCCAGGCCCGCAACCATGGCGTGATCTTTGATTCTAGCCTCTCCCTTGAGCCCCACATCCCTCATGTCATAAAAACTTCCTTTCACCTCCGCAAGATCGCCAATATCAGACCCTGTCTCAAACCCCCCGCTGCTGAAAGACTCATTCACACCTTCATGACCTCCCGACTGGACTACTGCAACTCACTTCTCCCGAACACACTGTAAAACAATGCGGCCTCTGTAGACAGCCCATGCTCCACAAACGGCAATGAAAACGAACCTGCACCACCAAACATAAGAAACAGTCTTCCAGCCAATAACTGACAAGAAGTATTTGGGGGGGGGGAGAAGAGGGAGGGGCAAGCTAGCCTCTGTTTTGTTTGACAATACTTTGAACGTCAACAAGAAGTGACATCACCCAACATCGCTTAGAGCACCTTTAATAAACACTTTATAGGCAATAGTGAGTGAGTGAATGGGGAGCGGTTTCCAACACTGTCTCATAAACAACACATGAGACAGTGTACTGTGGTCAAGTGTGTGTTTCCATTTCTGCATTTGTGGTTGCACCCTGTATTTGCTACAGGAGTCAAATGGGCCTCAGGATGCAGTGAATAAATCATGAGCACTCTGATCGCTCCAAAAAGAACATTTATCCTGCTGAAGAAGAACTGAAAAAAGAAGAAAAACACACTTCATCCTCTCAAAGCTGTCTGTACTTGGTTATTCTCCCTCGTCTCTCTCTCTCTCTCACACACAAGCAATATGACATATAGCTCTCGGGCCTCGATGCATGCCACTCTACTGCCCATTCACCACATCTGGCTCATTTGTGCTGGAACTCTTCCAACATGACTGACAGTACAGGAGAGGGGAATGACGAGTGAAAGGCAAGCCAGCGTATACTGTAAGGAGGAATTCATTCACATTGACAAGGCACGACGTGTGCTAAAGTAGATACTGATGTGCAGGAGTTAGTCAGCTGGGGTTCTACTAGTCTATATTGGCTATATAATGTATAGCCAATCTATATGAGGGATTGGTCCGTTGCCGCCGGGAAATTGCACAGGTTCTCCCTCATTTTGGCCAGATGTCTGTCTCTGTGTTGGCGTTCTAACCTCCAGTGAATTTCTGAGGACTATGGTTACCTGGTCCTCAGATCTCTGCAGGGTAAATCCAAACAGCTAGCTAGACTCTCTGTCCAATCTGAGGACTATGGTTACCTGGTCCTCAGATCTCTGCAGGGTAAATCCAGACAGCTAGCTAGACTATCTGTCCAATCTGAGGACTATGGTTACCTGGTCCTCAGATCTCTGCAGGGTAAATCCAGACAGCTAGCTAGACTATCTGTCCAATCTGAGGACTATGGTTACCTGGTCCTCAGATCTCTGCAGGGTAAATCCAGACAGCTAGCTAGACTCTCTGTCCAATCTGAGGACTATGGTTACCTGGTCCTCAGATCTCTGCAGGGTAAATCCAGACAGCTAGCTAGACTCTCTGTCCAATCTAAGGACTATGGTTACCTGGTCCTCAGATCTCTGCAGGGTAAATCCAGACAGCTAGCTAGACTATCTGTCCAATCTGAGGACTATGGTTACCTGGTCCTCAGATCTCTGCAGGGTAAATCCAGACAGCTAGCTAGACTCTCTGTCCAATCTAAGGACTATGGTTACCTGGTCCTCAGATCTCTGCAGGGTAAATCCAGACAGCTAGCTACACTGTTAGACTTTGCTGTAATTTCTACAGTTACTTACCACAAAATGCCCAGTAAAATACCATAATTTTCTTTTGTGGTTAATTACTGTAATAAACATTGCATTATGGGTATTACAATTTCATTTACAATTTCATTTACAGTGATTTACTGTATATTTTGAATTTACGGTACACTGTTAGACTGTACTGTATTTCTACAGTTACTTACCACAAAATGCCCAGTAAAATACCATAATTTTCTTTTGTGGTTAATTACTGTAATAAACATTGCATTATGGGTATTAAAATTTCATTTACAGTGATTTACTGTATATTTTGAATTTACGGTACACTGTTAGACTGTACTGTATTTCTACAGTTACTTACCACAAAATGCCCAGTAAAATACTATAATTTTCTTTTCCAGTTCATTACTGTAATATGCATTGCATTATGGGTAGTAACATTTCATTTACAGTGATTTACTGTATTTTTTGCGGTAGTCTGCTGTAAAACAACCGCAGTAGTGCTACTGTAGTTGAATAAGACAGACTTAAATAAAATATTTAGTTCATGTTATAGAAGCATAGAAATGAAATTGAAAAATAAAATATCTCTATAAATTAAATTATTTGATTTTATAGAGATATTTTACATTTTATTTATTATGCTTTTAGCAGTGAAGGTAATTTAAAAATGTGACATACTTTTCAGCAGTGCAAATAACTTATTGAGAGTTGTAGAGACAAACAAGAAACGGATTACGGATATAAATGCTTGACCACCATATTTGACCTCTGACTTCAAAAGAATAGCGGGTAGAAACTTCAAAGGTGTTGAAAGAAGTAGCGGCTCGAGACATCAAAGGAGTACCGCTTTGGTCCGCGCGCACCAGAGTCCGGTCACACACACTACTCAGAGAGAGCTGGAGAAGCGTTAAGGTAAACTCAATCTTTGCTAATTCTGTGACATTAAAATCTCTAATATGCCTTCCCAAGAAGCAACGTTAGGTTACCGACCTGTGTCATAAGCAAGCTGTTAACTAGCTTCCCCCCCCGAAGGAAAAAACGTAGTCTCGCTCCAACCCAACATTTTCACCGTGGTGAGGATGAGCTAGCTTTAATTACGACGTTCGGTAAGCTAACACAACTCGTTCTACATGCTCTGTTCGGCACATCTTTTTTACTTGTCAGACCATTGCCTGAAATACAATGGAACCCAAATTCTGGAAGTTTAAGGTCGGTTGCTGCTAGCTTATGAGCTTGCTGTTGCCGCATTTTGGCTAACATTACCTCCGGTTAATGCTAACGTTATGGTTAATGCTAACGTTATTTTCCCTATTCTGTTGATTGGTTTGTTTGTTAGTGTTTTAGAATGATTAAGCACAACTTATTACAGCTATATTATAGGCTACGCGGTTATATTAGTGGAGGTAAAGTTAACATTAAACCGTTACCTTTACATTTGCCCATCTAGTTAACATTTAGGCTATGTCTTTTAAAAAGCACAAAAAAACATTCTAGCTTATATGTCGGGTGACAGGAAAAGCGTCTTTAAGTAATGTTAATGTGGTGGATGGAAAGGAAAAAAGAATCGTTGTAGTTTTTTTAGCTAAAAAAGACGTGTGGTAAATTTAATTCAATGTTAACCACATTAAGCTCTAGTTTTGGTGGAAAATTCATTGTCTCCAGCATTTATGGAGAGCAGTTTTTTGCCTTGGCTTCAGGGTTTGGCCACTTAAAACCATCGTGATGTCCAGCAAAGATTTGCTTCAGTGCCTTACTTTTCAGTAGTATTATTGCTTTCTGTAATGTGATATTTTATTGAATGAATCCTTTTTTGTGTGTGAGACCTAAGCTAAAGAGTGTGTAACTCAAAGAATATGGTGTTAGGAGTTGAGTCTATAGCTACCATGGTTTATGGGGAAAAGAAAAGTAAAATTTAAAATGTATTTTCCTAGCCCCTTGAACTTAAATTTGACGGTTTGTTAAACAAATTATTTAAGGACTCTTTATAATGGCATAGTGATTAACTTTTAATACATCACATAACATTCTGTGTTATTCTAACAATATAAGAGTTACCTACATTATACTGGTTACCTGCATACTAATGCATGCATTTTTTTTATCTTGTTGTAATTGTGTTTATAACCCCATGCATGCACTTTAAAATATAAATTTTCATCATTTCAAATGTAGAACAACTGAGAGAGATGGGAGGAAGAAGAAAGCTGGAAGAAGGTCTGACCCCATGACCCACAGGAGCACATGATCCCTTTCAACAATCTATCATCATACAACAAAAAGTATGTCCAGGATGTTTTGCAGCCTGTGTACTCCAGAATTAGGATTAGGTGTGTGTGAATAAAGGGCTGTATTTAAAGATGACTGCTCTTGATTATGAAAATTTTAAACCTGTTTTTCTTTTAAGATTCTTAAGGATCAACCCAAATGAGGGCACCAAGTGCACTGCTACAGTGGGTACAAGCCACAAGACAGGAAGAGTTGTCCAAAGAAAGGTGATGAGCATCAGCTCCAGAGTCACCACCTTCCTCCAACGGCTCACCGTATTGGAGTGGAAGACATCAAACTAGGTAAGCATTTTCTTGTGTGATGTAAAATAGTTAACACCAGAAAAATGATTACTCAGTACGATGAAGTAGTGCAGCTACGTACCCTGCCTGCTACAACACTGACACAACTAAATCATCTTGTATTTACCACTTGTGTAAGCAGAGGTCACAGTTATTCAGCAAAAGCTACAAAGTGTTGTTTTAATTTTAGCTAAAGGTCAAGAACAACAATCTTTGAAGCTGGTCCAGTACTGAGCGAGAACACTGTGACCTGCAGCTTTCAAACCGGGCTCTGATGTAATCATACAGGGCAAATGTGCCAATTTCGTCCACTAAAAGTTCTGTTTTTGCCACTGATGGTGTCAAATTATTATTTTAAGTTTCTGACAACATTTGGAAAGGATCCCAACAGAGATTGGCCTTTTACTTAAAGAGGAAGATCCTTAGTTAGATCAGTTTTGTGAAACGGCTCCAAAATCATCATCACCAAACCCATCGACAGACAGCAAAAGAAAGTAGAAAGAACCTTTGAATTATCTGTGGACTTCTCTACTGGTGACTTATTTTGTATACTGTCATATTCTGTTTTTGCAAAAGTTGTAAGTCTGTTAACAGTTTAGATGAGATAAACTCATGACCATTTCTCTGCTTCTCATACCTGCCTCTCTGTCCACCTTCCAGAAGATGTGGATCAGCAAGCAAGAGTACCATGGGTCTGGCCTTCACAAATCCTTCTAAGCAGACTGGTCCTCCTTCCCTCCCCAACCAAAGCCCAACAACTTCAGCTTTGTGGTAACAACCACACCACATTTTGTATACATTTGAAAATACAGGTTATTTAGTTTTCTGGGGGATTTAAAATGTTCAATTCGTTTTGAGAGTCAATTCAAATGGTAACTACATTGTTCAGACATGTATTCGCCTCTGAATGTTGCCCAGTGTTTGGCGCATATTTAGACATTGTTTTAGCATCGCTTGAATGTCAATTTTCTGTTGTTTTGCACTTTCAGAGTTAAAAATATCTTGTTCCTGATATTTGTACCTGAAAATAAAAATGTATTACTTTTGTACATGGGCTAAAATCAATTATTTGGAATTTATTCAATTCAATTGAATTTATGTAAAATATTTAAAATTGTTTGTACAGCCAATGCCAAATAGTGTAATATATTGTGAACCACAATTACAAAAAACTATAATACAGCAAGACAATTACAGTATCATTTAGCAAATTGTAATTACAATATGATTACTGTAAGGGTATTATACAGTAAAACTAAGGTACAGTAAGGGTATTTTTACTACTGTAAAACTAAGGTACAGTAAGGGTATTTTTACTACTGTAAAACTAAGTTACAGTAAGGGTATTCTACTACTGTAAAACTAAGTTACAGTAAGGGTATTATACTACTGTAAAACTAAGTTACAGTAAGGGTATTCTACTACTGTAAAACTAAGTTACAGTAAGGGTATTATACTACTGTAAAACTAAGTTACAGTAAGAGTATTATACTGTAAAAACCATTTACAGTTAGGATACTGTAATCGCGTAGTTACAGTAACTTACTGGCAACACGTTGCCAGTAAGTTACCGCAAAAATACAATAAAAAGTCTAACAGTGTAGACTCTCTGTCCAATCTGAGGACTATGGTTACCTGGTCCTCAGATCTCTGCAGGGTAAATCCAGACAGCTAGCTAGACTATCTGTCCAATCTGAGGACTATGGTTACCTGGTCCTCAGATCTCTGCAGGGTAAATCCAGACAGCTAGCTAGACTATCTGTCCAATCTGAGGACTATGGTTACCTGGTCCTCAGATCTCTGCAGGGTAAATCCAGACAGCTAGCTAGACTATCTGTCCAATCTGAGTTTTCTGTTGACGACTAAAACTACTTCTGAACGTACACATGTTCCACCAAAACAAGTTCCTTCCTTCTGTATTTTTTTCTTGTTTGTTTCATTTATGGCGGAAACGAAAGTGGTTATAGGGGTTTCTAGCTCTGCAGGTGCAGTTAATCCGCCTACAATTGATCTGCGCTAAAATTGTAACCAAGTTCTGCTACATTTTGGTATAAGCCACAATATTTCGTGTTAACAGTTAATTATATATTTAATATGAAATTCCAATTCCGTTTTCTGCATCACATAAATCATATGACCACATTATAGATTGAAGCTTAGCACCTATGCAATAATATGTTTGACTTTAATTAATAATTACTTATATTTGGATTCATTGCCTGAGTATTTCTCCATTGCCCACATGTATAATATATGTATCTCAGCTTTTGCAGTTTTAAGTTGTAAAGCAGCTAGTGGCAACATCCTAGTGATATTAAGACTTACATAATCAAAAACTGTTTTTTTTGTATCGCAAATAGAATTAAATTATTTTTTTTTGTCATCCGCCCTTTTTTCTGTTCTTTGATGATGCGTCTGACTCTAGAAAACTGAAGAATTGAAGAGCAAAGGAGGAGTGAAGGGGGCAGAGGATTAAGGAAGTCCTGTCCATCACAGATTTGGTTAGTTGAAATGCATATAATGTACTTAGCTGCTTATTTAAACACATTTTATAAATGGCCTAATTTATAGTGTTTTTATCCAAATACTATGTTATTTTCAGTTGGTTCACCCACACACCAATGGCTATGTAAAACATGCAAGGCAACTACAAACTTAAGTGTTGGGGGTTTTTAGGGGTTATTGCTTTAGAAATGCTCATTCCCTGTGCCACCATAACCACATTTAGCTAAATTTTGTCTCATTTTTTCACCCCTGCTTCAGTGTGACAACATCAACACCAGGAGGGAGTGTATCCTGATTTTTTTTTTTAAAGATGCCCTCCAGACATTAGTCAAATCTGCATGGAACAATAATTTGTCTTGTTTTGGGTTTTTTTTTTGCAGAAAAAGTATCCTTTTCACATCCTTAAAAAGGAAATGTACTCCTACCTCATAGAATTTCCAGAATCTACAAATTTGCACATTTTATAAAGTAGTCCTGCTGGACGCAGGATCTCCAGTGGTAACATTCACATGTTATTGCGTGCATGTGTTACATGCATGAAGTACTGCACACCCATGTTCAGTGTATGTGCACTTTACAGCTTCAAGTTTCTACATCACATTGAATATTGGATCAGACTTGAAGTCCAAATTAGTTGTGATGTCACAGATCGTGCCAGTAGGCCTGCCACATAAGATTTTCACTAAGCTCGGAGAAAATTCTCACTTTCCCACACAAAGGAGTGTGAAAACAGCCTTTTAATTCTCAAACTCTGCACTTGTTTGAGATTCACTGTGTAGAATAATGTAGAATAGATGGCACTTCAGTGATCCCCACAGGGGAAGTTCACATATTATCGCAGCTATGTTTTGTGAACTATAGTAATATGTGAAAGTCCCCTATGAGGATCAATAAAGCTCAAAACATCCAACAGGAGGAACAGAGTGGAGGGGCTCTAAGTAAAAGATGTTCAAATCTTAATGTATTTCAATAAAAAAGTGTCCACCAGGTTTGTCTCATGTGTATGTCAAATGAAAAACAAGTTTATATATTTCTTTTCCAATAATTATGCACATTTGAGTTGGACCAAATCCATTTCATTAAGTTAATGTAATTATTTAATTTCAGCTGAATTTGATCAAAATTTGGTTAGGCTAACTCAATGACATACTATTATAGCTATTTGAAAAAATAATTTAGGCTCACTCATTTATATTCTGTTGTATCCATTTGATATAAATTAATTAGGCTAGCTGATTAACATTCTGTTGTATGGATGTATTTAGTTTGAGTTGGGGCTACATATATTTATTGGATGGAAATCCTGCCCACAAATTTAATTGAGTTCATCCAACGAGTCATTTTTGGGGTTGTACACATCATTTTGGTCTGCAGGTTGATTGTATATTTGATCTCGGATTCGATTTCCTTTGGCCAGAGGTGGTCTGCTTTGATGTGTGGTCTTCTACAGGTCTGTTGAACCTGAAACTGATGCCTTCCCTCAATCCTTTTTAGACCTGTGTGTGTGTGTGTGTGTGTGTGTGTGTGCTTTTGTCAGTTAAAACGTGTATTAGTTATCTATCAAGAACCTTTTTTTTTCCACAACAAATGTAGCTCAGCGTGAATTCTTTCAGGAAGACCTAATTTAATCAATGCTGTCTGCCTGAATGGAATCAGCTGTTGGAGGCGTTCACCTTCCTGCTAAACCAATCACAATTAGACACAAATGGCAAGGGCCAATCACAGAGTCACATCCCTGCTTTTAATTGGTTTCTCCCTGTGCTATTCAGCTGTCTTTTCCAAATCAGCAAATCAGTTTTGGGCTTTCTTTCAGATTCCTGTAGAAACCGGTAGCGGCCCTTAAACCTAAATGACATGCGTTGATTATGTTGATGTTAGAGGATAGATCTGTCCATCCTAACTCCTTTTTTATGATTGGAAATACATTATTTCCTTATGGTCTTGAGCTGGAATGGATTTGCTCCGGACTTGGTCTTAACTTGGTCCGACTGCCTTTGGAGTTGGTTTTGACTCGGCATTGACAAGACCTGGTCTTGGACTCGATTAGGTTGGTCTTAGTATTAAAACGGCAACATGTAGAAATGGACATCCGGCCCAAAAAGAAGGACATATGGCGGGATATCCGGCGGCAACGGAGCGATCCTGGAAGCGGTGTAGATCAATAAACAGCAGCTCAACAGTATCTTCATGTCATTATATAATACTGGCGGGCTGACAGTAGTATGCGTAGGGTACTACTCGTCTCTCCGGAGAACATCAGCTCCAGTACTCTCCACAGGGAAGGGATCAACCAGAAATATGTGTTGCTTGGTTCCTGGTACAAGATCACTCTCATCTAATCACCCCCCCCCCCCAGCTGTCTTGCTACAGGATATACATCATATACTTTAACTGGAAAGAAAACATTTATTTAGTAACAACTGCCATTCAAACTACATATTTACTGTGGATAGTTGATGAGGGAAATGTGTTGCATATTTATCTCGCTTTTATCAAATCAAATGATGTCAAACTAAAATCCCAACTGCTCCCAACATCATTCTTACTCCCAGCTTGGTCTTGATTACAGCCCTGCTTGTCCCCATGGTAACTGTCCAGATAAAACGCAACGACTGTTGCGGTGGCTGCAGGATGCTACCATTGTCCAAAATGTCAAACTAGACAAAAAAAAATCACAAAAAAAGTGATGAAAGCGTGACGTGTTGTTACCACCAACAGATGACGGAGTCCAAATGAGGTGCCAAGATGAACGCCGTTTTCACAAAACAGTATTAGAACATGTACTGAGAGTACATCGGGAATATAAATGTCCAAATGGCAGACTTCATGATAAACTCCAGTGGAAAGTAATATAGGCTGGAAAATAGAGGTGATCTGTGTGTACTTATGGGTACTTTGCCAATAACACATCCTTTGGGGAGAGGAAAGGCTAATCTTCACCTCCACTCAACACAAAGAAACAACTTCTGCCCACTATATTTCCACTCCAGTTTCCACTTTTCCAAAGACAAGTATCCTTTTATTTATAGACAGCTGTCTCAAAGACTTGGAAACAACATTTAGCTAAGACAACTTTTTAATATCTTAATGTCATTGGCGCCGTAAACACAAAGAAGGGCCTTCATTCCCAGTTGCCATGCTAAAAGCTCAGTATTTATTAATGCTACTGTGCTGTGCAAGGGAGTTTCCGTTTCAGAAAGAAATGAGTACAATTGCTAGTATATCTCCATAAATTACTTTAGCAATTAGCATTAGCGACCATGCTAGCATTGATTAGAGCAGCTTCTGGTTCCCTGCAGATAGAGCAGGAGCTGCAGCTTTGAGCCTTGTTAAATAGGCCTGTGCTGCGCGGAGCCAGCTAACACAATCTAACATTTAGTGTAATTAACAGAGGTGGTTAGTCTTTTCATGTGTAAATACGTTGATTTAAACATGAAACAAACAGCATGAATAGCATTTCACAAACACAAGGTTGAATAAGGGCACGTTAATTTGCCAGAGCTGAGCAATTAGGTAGAACACAATGCTAATTTCAACTCTCTAGTCCTTTGGGATATGATAATGCATTGTGTGGAGACGCATTACATGGGTAGGCACTACATGTTCATGCTTTCAAGTGACTGTTAATTATTCATTTCATTTTTTTTTTTCTTTTAACCATGTCCAACTGCGATTGGAGCCAACAGCCAGCTCCCCAACCTGTGAGAGATCCAGAGATGTGAGACTGAACCTGCTCCACCGCGGAGACAGATGGATGAACCAGTGCTGTCAATTAAAGGCGTTATTAACGGCGTTAACGCAAACCCATTTTAACGCCGTCACTTTTTATTTGGCGAGATTTACATTCTTTTTGGCCTGGAAAACTTTCTAGTTTTTTTCACATGCGGTTGCAACAACAAGCGGCCAAAGAGTAGTAACATACCTGCAAACGAGTCGCTTTTCAGCGTCTAGTCTAGTTTTAAAAAGTAATTAGTTACAGTTACTAGTTACTTCTTCCAAAAACCAAATTAGACACTCATTTACAAATTATAAAAGTAACTAGTTACTTCAGAAAGTAACTAATGTGTTATTTAAGTAATTTAAAATGGACTTAAAACACATGTGCATGTTCAATTGTTTGTGGTAAATCTGAATATTATAATGAAATGGACCTTTAATTCAATACATTATTAACAGAAACTGTACTAGTCATTTAATGTTGCTGTGGGACAAAGTGAGACTAGCATCCAATCAGATGCCATGGATGTAGATATTATGTCTAGAGGATCCATACAAATAACAACATAGATGTTTTGGAACATTTGATATGTATTGCCCCTCAACAAACCACAATAATGCTTGTTAAGCACTATATCAAAAATAAAAATAAAAAATATATACACTCTTTATAGTGCAAATAATGTAAGTGGCCTGATCGTTATACTATTGCGCTGGAGAAATCAGGGGACATTTAGAATAGATCAAAATGTGCGATTAATTGTGATTAATCGCGAGTTAACCATGACATTAATGCGAGTAATCATGATTAAATATTTGAATCGTTTGACAGCACTAGTATGAACAAATAATTGTGTTATAAGCAGGGTGTGTGTGGGTGTGGGCGTGTATGTACAATATGTTTGTGTACATATCTGAGTGTGTGTGTGTGTGTGTGTGTGTGTGTGTGTGTGTTTACCTCTCAGATGTGTGTGAGCCTGACCACCCAGCCAGTCTGAATGAGATCTGGGCAGACCAGGACTGTCACTCAGCAGCGGCTGACTACAAAAGAAGCTGTGATAGAAAGATAAAACAAGGGGACATCACTAGTTAATGTGACGTGACCTTGTCCGACAAATAGTTATGATGACGGAGCTTAGTGCTGCACACCCACACACTGGGGGGGGGGGGGCTTTTTCAAATCAGGCGGTGATGAAAACCGTCCTCACTTAAAGTGCTTTTGAAAGCCAAGGCCAAGGGGTCTAAATGCTCCAGCTAATATAATTAAACTAGGTTCACACAGGTCCTGAGCCCCAGGCTTTGGGTCAGCCCCCCTAGCCCAGGGAATGTCTCTATTCCTGGCCTAAAGAGCAGGGCTGAGCTGAGGCCCCCAGAAAGTCCTCAAGCCCCCTCCAGGCTTTCACGTCTCCATTTAACTCAGATACCAGGGGGTTTGGTAAGGAAGAGGGGGGGGAGTAATAAGAGACACTGTGGAGCTAAGTTGTGAAATGGAGGCGGGGAATGAAGCGGGAGGTTCCTCAGGATCAGGACCCCCTAACCCCTATGCCCATGCAGATTAGTCCCAGGGGCTCGGGGGGGATCGACATGGACTACCAAGCAGGGGGACGAGCTGCAGTGGAACCAATCAGAGGAGAACAGTTTTAGGATTTGAGAAAGAGGAATTGATTTTGAGGAGGGGACTTGACTCAGAGACACTGAAAGAAGAAAAAACTAGTGTGTTTGCTTTAAATTAGGGGTCATTGCATTGGCACTTATTGATTCTTATCAATATGAAATCACACTCGTCATCTCACATCCAGCCACACCACTCGCCCACATTCCTTTACAGGACGTGTCAAACTCAAGGCCGCATATTTTATATATATTATATTATATTACAGCAAAAAGACGGGAAACTGTTTTTCAAAGTGTAGTACCGAATTTGGCAGATTGTCCGACTTTGAGACTCAGAATTTCCCATAGAAGCAGAGCGCTTTCATATTGAGGCTGTGGCACAGCTGTGTGGAAGCCTGCTTTAACAAATTGGAATCATTGATTTGCTTAATTAGCTATATTCTCTTATGGCTGAGGAACATTTTTCCCTGACTTTTTTTGGGGCTTTGTGTCAACCAAACTGGAAGTGAGCAGATGTGATAATACAGTTGAATGTTTGTGACTTTTTTAAAATAATATGTCAATAACCTGTGACTCTCATTTTTCCAGTTCGAAATTAGGATTTCATCAGCTGGCGTGCCCAGAGATGGGATGGTGGGATGGTGCAAAGGAATTTCCCCAGGACTTATGTCCAGGTCACGTGCACTTGTCTTCCATTGATTTCCCATACCTTCCCCCATGCTACCAGCCTAAACATCACACACAAAGGCCACCCAGTTAGCCACCCAAAGACCCTAATCCGTCCAAAACCTATTGATCACACAGGAACAATTGTTGGCATTACATCTTGAATGTCAGATTCTCACTATCTCTCTTTCTCTACCTGTCTTTTAATGTGTCACCCCATCCCCCTCCTTAGCTATGAGCAAGCTGATGAAAAGTGAGAATGGTGCTTATCATGGGATCTACATTGAAACACTAGCAGTCAGTCAGTGTGAGAGTGGGCAGAATGGCAGTTGACACAGCTAAGGGGAAATGCATGTCCGCCCACATCGCGCTAGCAGTTAGCAAATGGCATCTAACTAAAGCTCAAACAAGTTGTGGCCTGACAAGTGGCATTATTAAGTGATAATGGAGTTCAAAGGTCAGCTTGCATACGGGCAGATGCTCTGAGTCACGCAGTGTAAAGCAGCCTGTTGATGACAGCATTGTGAACAGCGTGTTTGCACAATTCGTCCCCACAATCCCAACAACGGATTTAGCAAAAGCCATGTTTGCTGACTAAAGGCTTCACTTTACAGCGCAAATAAAAAAGGCTCCATAGTGTTTTTTGGGGGTTTAAGCTCAAAAGTAAACGGTCGCTCAGAGCTCACACACATGTTATCAGGTGCCTGTTCTAATGCCATAAGTAAATAAATGCCATGATCTAACTCTTCCTAAAGGCTGTAATCCTTTATAATTCATATTTAATGATTGCTTCATCAGAACACCATTGATCTGCCCGAGTGAAGTTGCAGCGACAGCTTTCAGATGCAATGTTTTCTCAGAGGCCTCTATGTGTGTGTGTGTGTGTGTGTGTGTGTGTGTGTGGAAATGATTAAGGAGGAGCGAGTGAGAAAGGAAGCAATATCATCATGCCAATCCTTTGATATCTACATTGCTGTTGACAAAGTGAGAGAGTAAGAGATGGAGAATTAAGAAAAGGAAGATGGCACACAGCGACAGAGGGAAGAAAAAAAAAAAAAGCATCTCATCTTTCACGTAATCCTTGGAACATGAAATAGTAATAAAAAAAATAAAAAAAATGTCAGAGAAGAGCCGTAGCAGGAAATGACATCCGATAAAGAGGCTCAGCCGCTGCTTCCATAAGCCATCATTACAATGCCCACCATGGGACAGGATACCATTTCCAAATGCTGCAGAGATCCTCAGACAATAATGAGCTCAAAATAATTACGGACATCTCATGAATAGGTGTCTCATATCTACCTGATCACTGTCTGGAGAGACGCTCTGAATTGCCTGTCCTCTGGTCATTTGCAGCGGCCTCTCAATTCACCCAGTTTTCCTGCTTTGAGGAAAAAGGAAAACAGTGGGTAAAACACAGGGATTTACAACACACACGCCATGATGAAGTCAAGAAGCAATGAAGCTCTGAGGTGCATTCATATTCCTGGGATGCCTGAAGGAAAACAGTGAGGGTATTTGACATGTTAAAAACAGAAAAGGAACAGCTAACTGTATTGAAGCAGAATAGTCATCAACCATTTGACCTCCATTTAAGTCTAGGCAAGCAGGTTGTGTGTGTGTGTGTGTGTGTGTGTGTGTGTGCTCATTTTTCACTGTAACTCTTTGTTTTGCTGAAGCTGTGCTGGGGATATGACTGTGCACTCCTTTATCGTGTCTGAAGAAGAAAAAGAAAAATCACCCCACTGAGAACAATAGCTGCTGAAAAGTGACAGAGAGAGAGAGAGAGAGAGAGAGAGAGAGAGAGAGAAGGGGAGTTGAAATGGCAGTCCCTGAGATGGATGACAAGAAATTCCATCTCTCAGCTTGCTCTTCTTTTTTTCTTGCTTTCTTTTTCTGCATCTGTCGGGAAAAAAAAGAGCCTCCCCATATGCCGTGCTCCTCGGCTTTTTTTTTGTTTCCGTAATTGCTTTAGTGCAGCTAATTGCCGTATGCTTAGAGAAAACAGAAAGAAAATCACAAGACACGCACGTGACCTCAGAGAGACAGGGACTAGAAATGCTTCTCCACTCGGAGGCCATTCTCCTTTAAAGCAGTGCAATTAAATGTAAATCTGTGCAACAGCGAGATATGATAGGAACAGCCTGGAAATCTGGCCCTGGATTACAAAACTATTATTTCTTCTGACAGCTGCTGTTTGCATGTCTTTAAGGTGTTGCTTCCATCACAATGCACATTTAATACATTCAAAGCGTCGTCTTTCTTTCAATCGTAGATTTCACTTTTTACACCCATTGTTACATTTCAAAATAAAAATAAAATGATACTTAAAGAAATACAAAAATGTGTGTAACATAGCAACTTAAGTCAGATGGGAGCATGCTTATGTTCCCACATTTGTCAGATTTTATTTTTTAACTTGGGCCGTATGTTCACACCCACCAACCGGCCCCCCCTTCAAACACCGCCTACCAAGAGCCTGGGTCTCTCCCAGTTTTCTTCCTAAAAGGGTTTTTTTTCCTCCCCACTGTTGCACTACTTACTCTGGGGGGAATTACTAGAATTGTTGTGGCTTTGTCAATTTATTCCATTGTTTAAAACCAGAAGAGGGAGTTTTGTTTCAAATGCAGAGCCGCAGAAGAAACACTTCCAAGTTCGCTGACCTTCACTGTTCTTTCAAGTTGCTTCCTATGGACACACTTCCTCACACAGCCAAACGTAGCCCAAAGACCACTGGACCAGTCTGGTTAAAAAGTGTGAGTAAATTTGCTGATCTGGATCACTGCTGTTTATCCTTAAAGGTCCTATGACATGGTGCTCTTTGGATGCTTTTATATAGACCTTAGTGGTCCCCTAATACTGTATCTGAAGTCTCTTTTATATAGACCTTAGTGGTCCCCTAATACTGTATCTGAAGTCTCTTTATATAGACCTTAGTGGTCCCTAATACTGTATCTGAAGTCTCTTTATATAGACCTTAGTGGTCCCTAATACTGTATCTGAAGTCTCTTTTATATAGACCTTAGTGGTCCCCTAATACTGTATCTGAAGTCTCTTTTATATAGACCTTAGTGGTCCCTAATACTGTATCTGAAGTCTCTTTATATAGACCTTAGTGGTCCCCTAATACTGTATCTGAAGTCTCTTTTATATAGACCTTAGTGGTCCCTAATACTGTATCTGAAGTCTCTTTTATATAGACCTTAGTGGTCCCTAATACTGTATCTGAAGTCTCTTTTATATAGTCCTTAGTGGTCCCTAATACTGTATCTGAAGTCTCTTTTATATAGACCTTAGTGGTCCCTAATACTGTATCTGAAGTCTCTTTTATATAGACCTTAGTGGTCCCCTAATACTGTATCTGAAGTCTCTTTTATATAGACCTTAGTGGTCCTGTAATACTGTATCTGAAGTCTTTTTTAATATAGACCTTAGTGGTCCCTAATACTGTATCTGAAGTCTCTTTTATATAGACCTTAGTGGTCCCCTAATACTGTATCTGAAGTCTCTTTTATATAGACCTTAGTGGTCCCTAATACTGTATCTGAAGTCTCTTTTATATAGACCTTAGTGGTCCCCTAATACTGTATCTGAAGTCTCTTTTATATAGACCTTAGTGGTCCCCTAATACTGTATCTGAAGTCTCTTTATATAGACCTTAGTGGTCCCCTAATACTGTATCTGAAGTCTCTTTTATATAGACCTTAGTGGTCCTGTAATACTGTATCTGAAGTCTTTTTATATAGACCTTAGTGGTCCCTAATACTGTATCTGAAGTCTCTTTTATATAGACCTTAGTGGTCCCCTAATACTGTATCTGAAGTCTCTTTTATATAGACCTTAGTGGTCCTGTAATACTGTATCTGAAGTCTTTTTTTATATAGACCTTAGTGGTCCCTAATACTGTATCTGAAGTCTCTTTTATATAGACCTTAGTGGTCCCCTAATACTGTATCTGAAGTCTCTTTATATAGACCTTAGTGGTCCCTAAGACTGGGGGGCCAGGTGGAGGGTGGGGGTGTGGCCTTGACCAACTGCCACTTTGCTCGTTTGAAAGCCATGATGTCTCTCTCTCATGGGGGGGCAAAGCAGAGAAAGGGAAGGTAACCTTGCCCCTTAAAACATACATTTTGTAACCCCACCCACCATCTTTTCCTAAACCTAATCGGCCCTGACTCAGAGTGGCGAAAAGTGACTCCAAGAGTCCCGACTGCATCTGACTAAGAGGCTAAACGAGACTTTTGGCTTTTTGTCATCTCTGCTACAAAGACAGCCAGTTTAAATCAAGCAAGGCTTGTGTAACCTTGCTTTATTGCGAGAAGTGTTGCCCTCATATGGTGACTGCTGAGAAAAGCCTGGATTCTCTCTTCTTTTTGGTATTATATATATATATATATATGCTGGTCTTCTTTCCATAGGTTCTCATTTAACCTTAGTGCCACGGAGGACAGAAAAATAAAGACAGATTGTCATCGCCCATGATGTCAGACGCAGGCCTTGAGGACTGTGCAGAGAGAGAGGGACATGTCTGAAGATGCCAATATATATACTAACATCCACAGAGTGGAGATAGATATAGCATAAGTTTGTTTAAAATAAATGTTATGGATCAAATTTCTGCCTCGCCAGGCGCTGCGACGGGCCTCTCCGATAATTCTCCCTTTTCTCGGAAGCCCGTGAAAAATTGCAGACCATAAAAGAGAAAAAATGGCTCCTTGTTTCGCAGGCTTTGTTTACCTCGTTTCCTCGGTTGGCTATAAAGCACAGAGAGCGATGGATCTGTCAATGCAGTGATGGTGTGTCGCCGGAGCACGGCAGATAGAGGTGAAGGAAAACACATTACAACAAAAATAGGAAGTGACACGCGTGTGTGCAGATGAGTGTGTGCACACATAAACACGGAAGAAACAAGAGCCGCCTCCCACACACACACACAGAGAAACATTCAGACCATTTGAAGAGGGCGGTTGGCGTCTGTCAGTGTGGCGGGGCAAGGGGGGGGCTTAGCGTGCTAGGCGGCGTGTGACCGTGACTGCCTCAGCCACTTCACACTGTGTTTGCAGTGCTTATCTGAGCCAGGGGGCCAGGTCAGGAGGGGTCACCGCTCTTATTTACCATGCTGATAGACTGGCTCATAAAAAAAGAAGAAGCTCCCATCACAGAAGTCACACTCACTGCGGGGTAAACACTCAGTGGGAATAATACTATGCATACTATGCATTATGCATGGCAGTGGTGGAATGTAACGGAGTGAATTACTTCCCTTACTGTGTACTTACTTATTCAATGCTGCGTATG
This sequence comes from Percina caprodes, assembly GCA_013375575.1. NCBI lineage: Eukaryota > Metazoa > Chordata > Actinopteri > Perciformes > Percidae > Percina > Percina caprodes. Next base: position 71,812 of record JABXJD010000238.1, on the reverse strand, counting down.
AGTCATAAATGCTCATTTATCCTTGATCTATTTGTATAGCGTTATTTATTTTTACTGTCTCGATTTTAATTTTAATTTTTTGTACTGTTTGTATTTAATCTGTATTTTTGCTGTAAAGCAGTTTGATGGAAAGTGCTCTATAAATAAATGTATTATATTATTATTATTATTATTATTATTACTGTACTTAACCTATACTATAAGACCAATATATAACCCTTCTATAGTCCTCTAGTCACATGTGACAAATGTGGGAATAGTGACAAATGTCGAAATGGACGACCGAAACGTAGGAAAAAAAGGTTTAAGTACACATGTTGTGGAATTTGTACTTTACTTCAAACTTTTTTTTAATTATTGTTTTGGGCATTTTAGGACAGATGTAGACATGAAGGGGGAGAGAGGGGGTGACATGCAGCAAAGGGCCGCAGGTCGGAGTCAAACCAGCTTTAGTTACTAGTTACTTTAGTTACTCCACTACATTCATCAGACAGCTTTAGTTACTAGTTACTTTAGTTACTAGTTACTTTAGTTACTCCACTACATTCATCTATCAAAGCTTTAGTTACTAGTGACTTTAGTTACTAGTTACTTTAGTTACTCCACTACATTCATCTGACAGCTTTAGTTACTAGTGACTTTAGTTACTAGTTACTTTAGTTACTCCACTACATTCATCTGACAGCTTTAGTTACTAGTTACTTTAGTTACTAGTTACTTTAGTTATTCCACTACATTCATCAGACAGCTTTAGTTACTAGTTACTTTAGTTACTACTTACTTTAGTTACTCCACTACATTCATCTGACAGCTTTAGTTACTAGTGACTTTAGTTACTAGTTACTTTAGTTACTCCACTACATTCATCTGACAGCTTTAGTTACTAGTTACTTTAGTTACTTTAGTTACTCCACTACATTCATCAGACAGCTTTAGTTACTAGTTACTTTAGTTACTAGTTACTTTAGTTACTCCACTACATTCATCTATCAAAGCTTTAGTTACTAGTGACTTTAGTTACTAGTTACTTTAGTTACTCCACTACATTCATCTGACAGCTTTAGTTACTAGTGACTTTAGTTACTAGTTACTTTAGTTACTCCACTACATTCATCTGACAGCTTTAGTTACTAGTTACTTTAGTTACTAGTTACTTTAGTTACTCCACTACATTCATCAGACAGCTTTAGTTACTAGTTACTTTAGTTACTACTTACTTTAGTTACTCCACTACATTCATCTGACAGCTTTAGTTACTAGTGACTTTAGTTACTAGTTACTTTAGTTACTCCACTACATTCATCTGACAGCTTTAGTTACTAGTTACTTTAGTTACTAGTTACTTTAGTTATTCCACTACATTCATCTGACATTTTTAGTTACTAGTTACTTTAGTTACTAGTTACTTTAGTTACTCCACTACATTCATCAGACTGCTTTAGTGACTAGTTACTTTAGTTACTACTTACTTTAGTTACTCCACTACATTCATCTGACAGCTTTAGTTACTAGTGACTTTAGTAACTAGTTACTTTAGTTACTCCACTACATTCATCTGACAGCTTTAGTTACTAGTTACTTTAGTTACTTTAGTTACTCCACTACATTCATCTGACAGCTTTAGTTACTAGTTACTTTAGTTACTAGTTACTTTAGTTATTCCACTACATTCATCTGACATTTTTAGTTACTAGTTACTTTAGTTACTAGTTACTTTAGTTACTCCACTACATTCATCTGACAGCTTTAGTTACTTGTTACTTTAGTTACTAGTTACTTTAGTTACTCCACTACATTCATCAGACAGCTTTAGTTACTAGTTACTTTAGTTACTAGTTACGTTAGTTACTCCACTACATTCATCTGACAGCTTTAGTTACTTGTTACTTTAGTTACTAGTTACTTTAGTTACTCCACTACATTCATCTGACAGCTTTAGTTACTAGTTACTTTAGTTACTTTAGTTACTCCACTACATTCATCTGACAGCTTTAGTTACTAGTTACTTTAGTTACTAGTTACTTTAGTTATTCCACTACATTCATCTGACATTTTTAGTTACTAGTTACTTTAGTTACTAGTTACTTTAGTTACTCCACTACATTCATCAGACTGCTTTAGTGACTAGTTACTTTAGTTACTACTTACTTTAGTTACTCCACTACATTCATCTGACAGCTTTAGTTACTAGTGACTTTAGTTACTAGTTACTTTAGTTACTCCACTACATTCATCTGACAGCTTTAGTTACTAGTTACTTTAATTACTTTAGTTACTCCACTACATTCATCTGACAGCTTTAGTTACTAGTTACTTTAGTTACTAGTTACTTTAGTTACTCCACTACATTCATCTGACATTTTTAGTTACTAGTTACTTTAGTTACTAGTTACGTTAGTTACTCCACTACATTCATCTGACAGCTTTAGTTACTTGTTACTTTAGTTACTAGTTACTTTAGTTACTCCACTACATTCATCTGACAGCTTTAGTGACTAGTTACTTTAGTTACTAGTTACTTTAGTTACTCCATTACATTCATCTGACAGCTTTAGTGACTAGTTACTTTAGTTACTAGTTACTTTAGTTACTCCACTACATTCATTTGACAGCTTTAGTGACTAGTTACTTTAGTTACTAGTTACTTTAGTTACTCCACTACATTCATTTGACAGCTTTAGTGACTAGTTACTTTAGTTACTAGTTCCTTTACACATTAAGATAATCATGCTAAGTCTTGCCCACGTGCTTGCTATGATCTAATAATAATAATAATAATAATAATAATAATAATAATAATAATAATAATAATAATAATAATAATAATTCTATTTTACATGCACTACATTTCACATATGTGCTCTATAACCCGCTCTACACACCATTTCCTTTCTTATTCTCCTCTTCCCCTGCCTCCCCCTCTTCTCTTCTATTTCCCACCTCTCCCTCTTCTTTCAAGAAATCCCATCCTCTTTATCCATCGCCGCGGTTACGGTGTCACTGGCTCCCCTTGCGTATGCAATAACAGCACCAAGAGCGCTACCGCTAGCCAACCAAAGCCCCAGCTCCTTCAATCACGCCGATATCAATCTGCTTAAAACTGCAGCCATGGAGCGAGCAGCCAAATCCATCAGCGCGGGCTTAAGATGGGCAGCACCCGCGGCGCTGATAAGACCTTCTCTGTGGTCAAGGCCCTGGGATTAGGAGCCGCCGTTGGATGGCTAACTGGAGCACTCGGGAAGTTAAAACAGTGGTAACAGACAAGAAAATACTTTCAAGCTCGGATTTGTTTTTACGGCTGTAGGAGCCAAGCTGGGAGTTGTGTGTAATTGGTGCAGTCGATCATTTCTGAAGTGTAATGTAATAATTCTCGGGATTGTTAGAGGACTGAAAGCCAGTGATGGAAGAAGTATTTAGATCCTTTACGTTAAGTAAAACTAATACTACCTCAAGGTGAAAATACTAATACTTTACAATTAAAAGCCCTGCATTGAAAAGGTTACTTAAGTGAAAGTGTGTAAGTATCATCAGGAAAATGTACTTAAAGTGCTCACATCATGCTCATTTTCAGGTTCATAATTGCATTTAGAGGTTATATCAGAATAGGATTACATCGTTTCATTTTCTAAAAACACCGTATTTTTGTTGTACTGCACATTGCTGCAGCTCCTCTTTTCACCCTGTGTGTTGAGCTCTCTGTCTTAGCTACAGAGTGAAGTCGCACATGCTCAGTACCTAGGTAAGGACTACTAGCCAGTCAGAAGCAGAGTATGAGGGTGTGCCCTGACTGTACCTAGGAAAGGACTACTAGCCAGTCAGCTCTTTCTCTTTTGCTCTGAAATGTAGCGGAGTAGAAGTAGAAAGTAGCATGAAAAGAAAAGACTCAAGTAAAGTACAAGTACCTCAACATTTGGCCTTACAGTACTGTACTGGAGTAAATGTACTTAGTTCCATGCTCTTGATTGCTGCTGATGTCTTTGCCTTTTCTGTCTGTTGCACTTTTAAACCCCTCGACAATTTATTAGCGAAGGAGGGAAGGTTTTTACTCAGCTGTGCAGTGTGTGTGTGTGTGTGTGTTTGTGTTGAGCATGCCCATGCTATGTGTGTGTGAGCTGTACATTCTCTGGATTAGCAATGTCAGCTAAACACACACCGCTGTAAAAAGGGGAGAGATAGATCTCAAGGACAGGTAGCTTAGAATAGAGTGTGTGGGTTCTTGAGAACTCAAGCCTTCAGCAGATGCTGGGGGGGGTCAGGGGAGCACAGGCATGCTGGGAGTTTAAAGCCAGGGGCTTGATTAAACACCAGCCCCTCTGCGGGGGAGGCCCAGAGGGGCCACATCAAGGAGCCGTGCTCGCTGTGGTTCTGCTCCGTAGTCTCCCTTCTCGGCTCTGAATGTTTTGAGCGAACAGGGTCAGCCGAGGAGAGGGCGGCGCGAACAGGAGAGCAAGGAAAACTGATTTTTGAGATATTAATATGTCTAGATATCGACAACGTTACATTTATGGGATTGTTTCTGGTGCTGAATGGCCCTCGTTTTGGACCACGTGTCCCTCACCTTCCGCTTTCTTTGTGGTCTCATCCACATCACCAGAGGCCTCCCGATACGATATCATCACGATACGATATTATTGCAATTTTAAACATATTGTAATATTCTGCGATATATTGCAATTTATTACCTTTTCTCCAACTTCTAATTTTTCCCAATTTCAAATGATGTCCCCATCTGTTTTATCTAAAAAGATACATTTCTCTGTTTGTTCATATCACTTCAATGTTATTGCTGCAAAATGGGACAAACTGACCGACACATATATAATTTAATATAATATGTAATAAAAGATCCATTGAATACCACGCTGGAAAAATACTCTGTTACAAGTAAAAGTCCTGCATTGAAAATGTTACTTAAGTAGAAGTATGTAATTATCATCAGGAAAATGTACTTAAGGTATTAAAAGTACTCCATGCTGAAAAATCCTCCTATTTTAGAAACTGGAAACGATCCAAAACACTTCTGTTAATTAACGAAGTGCTTAATCTGCTAATCATTTCAGTTTAATTAGTAAAAAAACAAACTACTGTACATGTGTTTTGTGTACCAACCTCTTAATGTGTAAAGTAACTAGTAACTAAAGCCGTCAGATGAATGTAGTGGAGTAAAAAGTACAATATTTCTCTCTGAAGTAGAAAGTGGCATGAAAATACTCAAGTAAAGTACCTCAATATTTGTACTTAACGTACTTGACTAAATGTACTTAGTTACATTCCACTGTCTGAGGCTATTTTTTCACTCACCGTTCAGTCTGGTGCTTAGCCCCGCCCAATATGATTGTGATTGGTTAGAAGACATGCCAATAAACCAGAGCATTTTGTTCTCCCATCCCAGAATGCTGTGTGGACTATCCAGACCCTCCTTTGCAGCGCTGTGGAGGAAGGTCTAACAAAAGCGAGACTACTACCACCTAAAATATCTGAAATATAGAGATATGAAGACTTGTTCTAATGGGAAAGGCTCATAAAGATGCCATGCAGGAGATGGAGCCAGGGAAGAATAAGAGGTAAAAGGTCAGATTAAAAATGATAAAAAAGGGAAGTTACTTAAAAAACAACATCTGAGCGTGCGATAAGGGCCTTGTCTCTGTCTCTGCAGGTTGATGCAGAGTGGACGAGGACAGAAAACCATCGCTCCGAACTAAGACTGCACGTCTCCTCTCCTGATCTCCAACACTTTGATCCAGGCCATGCTACAGGAATGCCAGGTTTGCACAGGCACATTAAAGATCATAAATCAATATCTTTAAGCTCCTGTCTTCTGCAGCACGGTCTCAAAGAAGAGTAGAAAAGATGCAGTCGCTCATCAATCTTACACTCCCCAAAATGAATAACAGCGCGGGGGCTGTTATCTGCTATCTACTTCCTCTAATCTCTGCTCAGGTTTCTTTATGGCCAACCACAGCCGCTCACATTCTTCTGCTGTGATAATGGTCAATCTGATTTCATTTAATAATTCAAGAGGCAATCTAGCTGTTAGAGGATGAGCATATGCAGCTGAAGTTGGGGAATAAATACTGTATGTGTGCGCTCACAGGAGGGTAAGGGACAGGAAGTGGAGCACAGAAACAAATAAAACATCAGGTTCATTTTCAAAATAAAAGAGCATATCTCCCTGCACTACACCTTGAACACATCACAGAGATGTTTCCTCTCTACTCCCCCGGATGGAGACTAACTGTTGGGGGTTTGAGATGTCTACGTCCATGTGGCGTAGCACATCAGAGGATTATGACAACCACTTCCCTTAAAACCCTTGTGTTGTCGTCCCGCCGACCATTTCCTCTCAGGTCAAAAGTGAAAAATTCAAACTTTTTTTGACACTCTTTTCTGACGTTTTTGTCCCTTTTTTTTTTTTTTTTTTTACCGTTTTTTAAAATGTTTTTGTCGCAGTTTTTAGACGTTTCACACATTCTTTTGGGATTTTTTTCTAGCACTACTACCAAGACCAACTTCTGACTACTATTTTTTATTCTTATTTTGTGGAATTTGTCATCAATAAACCTTGTGTAAAACAAGTTCAGTTAAAAAAAGCTGAAACTATGAATAATTTTGACTAATATTAGAAGAATGTAGGTCGATGGATAATCAGAGACTGGTATGTCAAAGTTTAGGATACCATTTAAACCTGAATGAATAAAATAGGAAAAATAAAAACACTCCAAATTTAGTGAAAGGGTTCATTAATTGTACTTGCAAAGAGCGTTGCAGGGAACCCATCCATGTTATTTTTGAGTAATTTGATTAAAAAGAAACCCATATTTCTGATTAGAGATAAAAAAAAAAGGGTCAAATTTGACCGCAGGCTTACGACACAGCCAATGGAAATTTTAAATAACACAACGTTTGTATCCAAAGAAAACAGTATTAGCATTCAGGAAGTCGCCACACCAAAGTGGTTTTGAAGGTGAGCCCAATGAGCTTTGCACAATTTCATGCTTTCTACTGACGTGTGTACAGTTGGTGGGGAGGATAAGTGGATTCGCCATTGCAATTTAACAAGCTAATGACTTGTCATTCAAATGGAGGGGGGGCGGGCTCGGGGGGGGGGGCTCAAAGCTTTTGCCAAGCCATGGAAATGAGAGAGAGAGTGGTTTGTGCTGGAAAATTGTTGTAAACAGTAACAGCAAATGCAATTGTGAACGGGAACGTTGCGGAGGTTTTAGGAGGGTGAAATACGTTCAGCTTGTTCACAAAGTGACACGAACAGGCCAGTTACAAATCTGATACTGGGAAAAGACTTTTCAGCATAAAGCATAAAGAAAAGTCCTTAGCATGAGGAAAAAAATCCAAATACAGATGTCTGCACAATCCGAGTTGTACAGTATATCACTGTGTATCCGGATACTCTTACTTTCTGAGTGTTTGTGTCTTATTAGGAAAGCAGCTGTGGGTGATATGTAAGAGGTCAAGCAAAAGTACATTAGGTTATATTATATTCTATGAAAAAAAACTATAAGCAATGATTTGTTAGGGTGTTTTCTCACCTATAGTTTTGTTCGCTCTGGTCAGAATCAAAAATCCAAGCGTACCAAAATGCGTCATTACAAATCACGCAAGAACTTTCACTCCTATTGGTCAGATATAGTAAATACTGAATATAGGAAGAGGGTCCTGTGGGTACCTGGGATGTAATGAACCACAGTAGAAATGTGGATGGTAACAGTTATCCTTTTTATTTGAATTATCCTTATCCTGAGACAGAAGACAGGGACAGAATGTAGCAGCGGACTTTTCTCTTTCTTTTTTTATTGTATTTGTTGAAGTCGTCACTCCCCGATGTGAGTCGAGTGCAGATGTGAATTGTGCATGCTCAGATTTAACCCTTGTGTTGTCCTCGGGTCAAATTGACCCATTTTCCTATATCAATGTTCTTTTTAATGCCCCAAAATAACATGATTGATTCTCTCTCTCGCTCTTTGCTGTGATTTTGATGGGTCATTTTCAATTTTATAGCATTTGAAACCAAATTGGAGTGTTTTTGAAATAGTATTGAGAGTAAAAGTTGACATATTCCAGTCTGTGATTATCATCAACATCCATTCCTTTAATTTTAGTCTCAATAATTCCTAATTTCTGCTTTTCTAACTCAAACATTAGGTAGAATTTCCTATAAATGAGGTTTATTGACCATGAATTCCAAAAAATAACTGTAAACTAAAGTTAATAAGTTAGTGTTACTTAGTGTTAAAAATAAAAAAAGTGACAAATATTGAAAAAAGTGTTGAAAAAAGGGACAAAAATGTAAGAAAAAGTTAAAAACATTCATTAAAAAGCGTCAACAAAAGTGTTGATTTTACAACACGAGGGTTAAACGGTTTACAGCATAACTGGCATACTGAAATGTGTGAAATTATTGAAATCGTAAACTTTTATCATTAGAAACAATAAAAGAAGATGGAAATCATTTCAAAAACACAACTATCTATGGTTGTTTGATGCTAACTTGCTTAATCTGCATCACGGGGTCCATGACTCTTCTCTGCTTTTGCTACTGTTTCAGTACGTTTTAGCATTTTGTAATATCCCATAATAATCCTGTTATTTGTGCAACAGCACTTCCACTTCTCCAACAATTGCATACACCAGGATCAAAACTCAGAGCAAACCGTTGTATAATGTCTTCTGTAATTATAGGGGAGTTTTGAAAATAACTCAAGCTGATGTCATCAGTGTTAACTCAACTTGGGGTTTGGAGAAACTCTTAACAGAAAGCCTGCGTAACAAACTATCAGGCGGGGTCAGGGCATAATGAAAGACGCTTTTGAGATGCATTATGGGAACTAGGATCAACCCATGAGAAAAAAGTCAAGATATCTCTCTACTGCTTTGATTATGACCATTATTATCATTATTATGTCTTGTGAGTCTCCCAACTTCATGAAAGTGCAATACTGAATTGCTTAGAGCCCCTATAAAACCACGTAAAGTAGTTAAACTCCATCAACGCACCATATGAGATAGACAGACAAAAGAACGGTTCTCGTACAGCGGCAGCGGCATCAGGACCAGGTGCACCAGGTGAGGATGCTTCTATCTGGATGTGAAGTAGGCCAGTGCTAAAAAAAGGAGCGTGCACCATCAGCAAAATCTCCTATGGAAAAAATACAAGGACAAAATGAAACTCACCAACTCTTTCTTTTCCCTCATTTCTAGTTCACATCCTTTGGCTTCCGAACATTTCTCCCGACTCCACACATCACATCGACACCTTCTCTACACCACGTGACCATCACGGCTTTCACACGCCTGAGAATGAGTTGCCCCAGGCCCACGGGGCTGCAGAGAGGAGGCAGAGCTCTATAAAACTATCCATCCAAAATCCATTGTGTAGCAATTTTCTGTTGTTTCCCCCAACATCTGCCTTCCTCCACCTAACTTACTTAGGGAGATATGTGTGTATGCCTGTTTGTGTGTGTCTGTGTGTGTGTGTGTGTGTCAAAAAAATACATAATACATAGCAAAGGGGCCAGCGGTGGGGCAGTGCACTGCTGTGATGTGCTTGACCACATGGGGATCTGCTTTGGAGGAAAGAAAGGAACATTGTCGGTGTTGCATTTTTCAGTGATGGAGGGAGAGAGGGAGCGAGGTAGGAGTGGTGTTGAAGAGAGAGGAAGAGAAAATGAGTTATTGTTTTCGGGAGTGTGACACAAAGATACAAAAAAAAAACAGAAGTAAGGCAGAAGAAGAGAAAAGAAGAAGTAGGGAAGATGCAGTCCATTTGGTTGGCTCTCACAGTGGACTAGAAAGTGCAGGTGGGGCTGAGGCAGCAGAGTGTGTGTGTGTGTGTGTGTGTGTGTGTGTGTGTGGATGCGTGATATTGTGTTTTAATGCACTTTAAGAACACTGTTTGTCTTCCTTTTTGCGTGTGTGCTTCCTAAGTTCTCACAACTGCACCCGCTGGCATCATGACCGCATCTACCAATGAGGAGGACACAGACATTATTATTATTATTAGACGTATTATTTCCCCCCAAAAATCATAAGAAAAATGATTGATCTGACCATCATCACCGCCATTTCTTGTGGGTGATAGGCGGTGAAGTGGATTAACTTCGTAATGTTGTAACTATACGATATTTTGGTCAATACGGCGGTTTTTGGGTTATAGTCTCAACTTGTTTCAAAATTTGAAGCGACTCTGATTCAATAGCTCTCCAAACATCTTGAAATGCATATATTCAGATCAGAAAAATACGCGCCCTCACCTCACCTTCACAACAGCAATGCTGCTGTCTCCCAGCTCCCAGCGCTCAGATCAAATATTAGGTGCACACACACACATACACAGAGGTAAAAGGACACACACACACACACAGGTTTTGCAAAGACATGAATACACATTTATCTGCAACATGAATAACTCGGGTGAGTGGAGTGGCAGGGTGATGGAGCCGAGTGCACACCGCCTGCCTCCCCTGTAGTTAAACAGCATTCAGAATAAGTTATGCAAGTGCCAATCACTCCAAATGTAAAGTGCAAATTAAACTCTCACGCTCAAAATGCATAATTAGTCCTCTGACTTGGCAGTGGGGCGTAAACGATCGAGGGTGGAGAGATGAGTACCCGTGCAGGTTTTCTTTTTGTACACGTAGGTACACACGGTGTTATTACAGTATGCTGGAGAGGGTTAAAGGGCAGAAATGAAGCCACGATTATTCATATTTGTATTGCTAGCTTTCAGCTGATACACAGACCACATATTCCTTCAGACAAAGACAGCGCTGTCTAATCCAAAACCATCAATCAATTGATATTTTTATAAGCAGGGCCACACGGAATCTGCAGGGGCAGAATTCTGCCAAATTTTCCACACGTGTCTCCACACATTTTGAAGAAAAATGAATCAAATAAAACAGAAAACAGAATGTCAACACATCTCCACTTCAAGCAGAAAACAGTCCACTTAAATGCTTCTGATTTTCATTTTGGATCACTGCTGAAAATAATATCTTCAGATTCAATTTGGGTCTGTTAGTAATGTTTATCAAAGCCTGAAGAAAACTAACAACTGACGCTACAAACACACCGTTGCACTGGGTGGCATGTTCCTTTATTACCATGCACACACACACACACACACACACACACACTCACACACACACACACACACACACACACACACACACACACACACACACACACACACACACACACTGGTTTATTTTGACTCAATCCCACACACAGCGTCCTGCTGCTGTAAACACTCACTGAAGCACCACATGTAGATTAATCCGCTGCTGAAAATAGTCCCCAACAATAAAGAGTTACTGCAGGGGGTGTGGGGCGCCAAATGAGTAATTTTTTGAAATTTTCCGAAAACATTGAACTATCCTCTTATGAATCTAAAATATAAATCAGCTTCACAATGATGATAGGTAGTCACCGAGAGGGATTCACTGTGCCGCATGCAGGATTAAAACTACAGTGCGTAGTTTCTGTCTCCCCCATGAGGAATTCTAAGTAATGACAACAAAACTGTCCACATGATACAAGCCCCCCCCCCTCTCCCCTCCTCCACGCAGTTGCTAGTAGCCAAGGAGGACACGGACAATTGATAAAAACACGATGGACTCACACTGAGAAATACAGAGAGAGTTGTGTGGAGCTGTTTCAATTAGCTTTGGCAATGGAATTGAATGTAATGTAACGTTAATTAATATGAAAAAGTTGTTAAGCTTTAACATTAAAACATGATTAATAAAATCATGCCAACAATAATTATCTTAATAGGTTGGTATTCTTTTTTTAAGGTTATTTTCTTTCCCTTTATTTTTGACAGTGGACAGACTGGAGAGGTGGGAGTGATGATGAGTGATGATGGGTGGGGGATGACACGCACATGCATGCGAAGGGCCGCAGATCGGATTCAAACCCGGGCCTACATGGGGCGAACTCTCTTACTGGGGGGGGCTAGAGGTCGCCCCAATAGCTTAGTATTCTATGCAGTAAAAAGGTATGCATAAAGGCTTTAGTCCACCTATATATTATTGTAGGCCCAGTTCAACATGTAACTTCATTTTATACAATAGATATAGTTGGGGGTCCGGGCTCTGTCTCTCTCTCAGTTGAGGGGTCCATAGACCCCTGCAATAGTCCCTCCTGTCTGAGTAATGTTTGCTAAAAACTACAGTGTCCAGCTGTTCCAGGAAATGACGGATCCTTTTTGAGCGGCGTGAGACTTTAGAGGGATTGGATGGTGTTGACTTTTCCGTGACCCTGCAGAGCCTCTGAACTCCTCTCACAGCTGCCTCCCTCATCATTTGCGGAGGGCCTCCAATCACTGCGGAAAATCAGGGCTGGGAAGATATATCATTCATCTCCTCCTCCTCCAATCCTCTCCTGTCTTCCCTCCATCTCCCTTTATACTGCACTCTCCCACTGTGTGTGTGTGTGTGGGGAGGGGTTACTGCCTCTTGTTTAAGGCAGCTGTCATAACTCACAATTCTTTGACTTTATCTAATATTCCAATTACACAGCTGCATATTTGACGACCACTGTTTTTTAAGAGCACTTCTCAAGGACACGACTGCAGCTCCCATCAGGCCTTTGTTAGCTAGCGGACTACGGCAGCGTGGCTGGATGTGGCACTCTGTTCCATCATAGCCTCCCACTTGGATTTTAAATACTCAGCCTTCTTGACACCTGAGATATTAAGTAAAATAAGCTCAGCATTTTAGCCGATTGCATTTCAACAAAGGAGGTTTAGTCCAACAGGAAATTGATGTTGAAGAGACATTTTTTATCATGACTTCATCATGATATGCTGTATAATTACAGAGCTACTTATTATTAATTATTCTGCATATTATCTTCTTCTTTCATTCCCACTCTATGGGCCTGTATTTATCTAGGATCTAAGTCTCTTTCTGGTCCTGCTGCCTCAGAGATACTTTGTATGCCACTCAGCAATAATCCTGGGAGAGTGTAACATCTCAACCACAAAGCAGAAACTAGTTAATCATATGTTTCTTTTTCTGACAGTTGTACATATCTATATGAGCAGTGGGTCAAATGCAGCAAGAGAGCAACATTTTCAAAGAATTGGCGCTAAAAGGAGAGCAGATATTAGACTTGATGTGTAATTATGCATCTGTTTGCTGTTTTATAAGCTACAATATAAGGTCAATGCTGTGTTTACGGTTCATTCCGCTGCTCCCAAGTGGCAACAGAAAATTCGATGGGTAACATCTGATATGCACAAAATAGCACGGTAAAATGTATAAATACACAACTTAAATATCATGATGAAATGTACCGATACGCTATTTCTGTAGTAATTTGACTGCAGTACAATTACTCGAATGGACTTGTATTTATTAGGAAATACATTATATCCATCCGTCCGTCCGTCCATCCATCCATCAATCTTCATCCTCTTATCCGGTATCGGGTCGCGGGGGCAGCAGCTCCAGTAGGGGACCCCAAACTTCCCTTTCCCGAGCCACATTAACCAGCTCCGACTGGGGGGTCCCGAGGCGTTCCAAGGCCAGGTTGGAGATATAATCTCTCCACCTAGTCCTGGGTCTTCCCCGAGGCCTCCTCCCAGCTGGACGTGCCTGGACCACCTCCCTAGGGACCCCCCCAGGAGGCATCCTTACCAGATGCCCGAACCACCTCAACTGGCTCCTTTTGACGCGAAGGAGCAGCGGCTCTACTCCGATCTCCTCTCGGATGACTGAGCTTCTCACCCTATCTCTAAGGGAGACTGAGGTTGCTGAGGATCAATGAGTCATGCACTTTATTTAGACCAAAGTTTGATTTATTCCTGCATCCCACACAGAGTCAATCACAAACATTTGTCTTTAACAAAGCTAATTGTCACAATGTGTTCCCTAAAACATCTTCCCTCTGTTTATCCCTCTGCTTCATGCCATAGCAGCACCGAGCGTTTGGATATCAGCTGTCTATATGACTTCGTACTTCTGGGACTGTTCCTTTCTTTGTGTTGGCTTTCTAACCTCCGGTGGATTCATGAGGACTATAATAATAATAATAATAATAGTAATATATTTTATGTAAAGCTCCTTTCATGACAACCAAGGTCACACAAACAAAAAAAGGACATTAAAATGATAGTCATCTCATAAAGGTGTTGAGGTTCACACTAGGGACATGCAGTAGACCTGCTGAGAGGATCTCAGTGAGCGGGCCTGGGTGTAAAACATCCAGTTCTCCCGATAGAGCAGTGTGAGACCACCTCCCCTCCCGGATGAGCGGGGTTTACAGATGTAAACAAATCCATGCATGTGGGACTGCTTGGTTCAGTTGGAAGAAATCATCGCTCCACTGCCACACCTCCGCCAGACACAGAAAGTCCAGTCCACGGTCCACGTCGAAGTCACCAATGACTTCCTTATGTTGAACAACCGTGCTGCCAGTTGGCCTGACTGACCGTGCATATCCAATCTGGGCAGACAGGCACAGTAAGGTCAACTCATTGATCAGGCTTCAACAGTCCAGAGACAGGGGAATATTTTGCCATCCTTGCGACCCATATAGATTCTTTTGCGACGACATCCTCGGTGGGCATACTTTGGGCGTCGAAGAATGTCGCGTTGCTACAGAAGCTCTGCAGAAGGTGCACAGCTCCCCCATTGCCGGTAAAGTTCACTTATTAAGTATTTCCTCATCCTTATGCCAGCAGATGTGGCCTATGCATGATGTTATTGTGGGTAAGTAGTCCTAGAGGCCTGGGCTTTGGGTTTAAACTTAAATTGCATCCTCCAGTCATTGGGCATCATGTCAGACTCCAACCCCGTAAAGAAACAAAATACGGCGAGAGATTATAAAATGCGTGGCTATATATAACTATTGAACCTTGCTAATGAATATCAAGTAAAATTATCAACGTATTCATTACAAAAAGTAAAATTACTGAAAATAAGCAAGCCAGACGAAGCGTCAATCTCACCAGTGTCCTGTTACTAGGCAACTATGGTTACCTGGTCCTCAGATCTCTCCAGGGTAAATCCAGACAGCTAGCTAGACTATCTGTCCAATCTGAGGACTATGGTTACCTGGTCCTCAGATCTCTGCAGGGTAAATCCAGACAGCTAGCTAGACTATCTGTCCAATCTGGACTATGGTTACCTGGTCCTCAGGTCTCTGCAGGGTAAATCCAGACAGCTAGCTAGACTATCTGTCCAATCTGAGGACTATGGTTACCTGGTCCTCAGATCTCTGCAGGGTAAATCCAGACAGCTAGCTAGACTATCTGTCCAATCTGAGGACTATGGTTACCTGGTCCTCAGATCTCTGCAGGGTAAATCCAGACAGCTAGCTAGACTATCTGTCCAGTCTGAGGACTATGGTTACCTGGTCCTCAGATCTCTCCAGGGTAAATCCAGACAGCTAGCTAGACTATCTGTCCAATCTGAGGACTATGGTTACCTGGTCCTCAGATCTCTGCAGGGTAAATCCAGACAGCTAGCTAGACTATCTGTCCAATCTGAGGACTATGGTTACCTGGTCCTCAGGTCTCTGCAGGGTAAATCCAGACAGCTAGCTAGACTATCTGTCCAATCTGAGGACTATGGTTACCTGGTCCTCAGATCTCTGCAGGGTAAATCCAGACAGCTAGCTAGACTATCTGTCCAATCTGAGGACTATGGTTACCTGGTCCTCAGATCTCTGCAGGGTAAATCCAGACAGCTAGCTAGACTATCTGTCCAGTCTGAGGACTATGGTTACCTGGCCTTACTAGGCCTTTAATTGACAGGACAAGAGGAGAGGGAGAGGGGAATGACATGCAGCAAAGGGCCTAGGGTCGAAATCAAACCTGGGCCATTGCAGTAAGGACATGTTCCTTCCCAAGACTATTTTTCAGAGGCACTTAGTGCTGCCAAGATGATTGTGATTGGTTCAAAGAAATGCCAATAAACCAGAGAACATTTTTCTTCCATCCCAGAATAATGTGTGGATTAACCAGACCCTCCTCCACAGCACTGTGAAGGAGGGTCTAAGACTACTGCTAAGTATTATGAAGTATTTTGTTTCTTTAGAGAGAGCAAAAGAAACTCAGCTGATCTTAGCTGAGATAGGAGGACCTTCCTATGTTAAGGATGATAACATTATTTTACACAGTGTAATGCTTGATAAATAAACCCACTCACTCTGTCTGTGTGTCTACAAAGAGAAGTAAATAAGACACCAAACAATGTTGTGGCAGTAGCATGGCCATAAATGTACCATGGTGTTTTGTGTCTCTTTCAGTGGTGAAAAAAGTATTCAGATCCTTTACCGCAGTAAAAGTAAAAATATTCTGTTACATGTAAAAGTCATGCATGCATTGAATGAGAACAAACTGCAGAAAGTGGCATGAAAAGAAAAGACTCAAGTAAAGTACAAGTACCTCAACATTTGGACTCAAAGGTCCCATGACATGGTGCTTTTGGATGCTTTTATGTAGACCTTAGTGGTCCCCTAATACTGTATCTGAATTCTCTTTATATAGACCTTAGTGGTCCCCTAATACTGTATCTGAATTCTCTTTATATAGACCTTAGTGGTCCCTAATACTGTATCTGAAGTCTCTTTTATATAGACCTTAGTGGTCCCCTAATACTGTATCTGAATTCTCTTTATATAGACCTTAGTGGTCCCTAATACTGTATCTGAAGTCTCTTTATATAGACCTTAGTGGTCCCCTAATACTGTATCTGAAGTCTCTTTTATATAGACCTTAGTGGTCCCTAATACTGTATCTGAAGTCTCTTTATATAGACCTTAGTGGTCCCCTAATACTGTATCTGAAGTCTCTTTTATATAGACGTTAGTGGTCCCCTAATACTGTATCTGAAGTCTCTTTTATATAGACCTTAGTGGTCCCCTAATACTGTATCTGAAGTCTCTTTTATATAGACCTTAGTGGTCCCTAATACTGTATCTGAAGTCTCTTTTATATAGACCTTAGTGGTCCCTAATACTGTATCTGAAGTCTCTTTTATATAGACCTTAGTGGTCCCTAATACTGTATCTGAAGTCTCTTTTATATAGACCTTAGTGGTCCCCTAATACTGTATGTGAAGTCTCTTTTATATAGACCTTAGTGGTCCCCTAATACTGTATCTGAAGTCTCTTTATATAGACCTTAGTGGTCCCCTAATACTGTATCTGAAGTCCCTTTATATAGACCTTAGTGGTCCCCTAATACTGTATCTGAAGTCTCTTTATATAGACCTTATTGGTCCCCTAATACTGTATCTGAAGTCTCTTTTATATAGACCTTAGTGGTCCCTAATACTGTATCTGAAGTCTCTTTTATATAGATTTTAGTGGTCCCTAATACTGTATCTGAAGTCTCTTTTATATAGACCTTAGTGGTCCCTAATACTGTATCTGAAGTCTCTTTTATATAGACCTTAGTGGTCCCCTAATACTGTATCTGAAGTCTCTTTTATATAGACCTTAGTGGTCCCCTAATACTGTATCTGAAGTCTCTTTTATATAGACCTTAGTGGTCCCCTAATACTTTATCTGAAGTCCCTTTATATAGACCTTAGTGGTCCCTAATACTGTATCTGAAGTCTCTTTATATAGACCTTATTGGTCCCCTAATACTGTATCTGAAGTCTCTTTATATAGACCTTATTGGTCCCCTAATACTGTATCTGAAGTCTCTTTTATATAGACCTTAGTGGTCCCCTAATACTGTATCTGAAGTCTCTTTTATTTAGACCTTAGTGGTCCCCTAATACTGTATCTGAAGTCTCTTTTATATAGACCTTAGTGGTCCCTAATACTTTATCTGAAGTCCCTTTATATAGACCTTAGTGGTCCCTAATACTGTATCTGAAGTCTCTTTATATAGACCTTATTGGTCCCCTAATACTGTATCTGAAGTCTCTTTTATATAGACCTTAGTGGTCCCCTAATACTGTATCTGAAGTCTCTTTTATATAGACCTTAGTGGTCCCCTAATACTGTATCCGAAGTTTGCAGAATTCAGCCGCAGCCAAAAATTAAAACTTTAACTAAAAGCAAATATAAAAAAAAAAAGTTCTGTTGAATTGTATACAAATGTTAACCTTCCTGTTTTTTTATTTTATTATGCAAAGCACTGTGCTTTACAAACTGTTTGGCACAAAAACAGGTTTTCCTACAAAACATTAGTGTATTAATTTGATCTTATAAGCTGGGACTGCATGTTTCATCTGTTGTAATCATGCATGCTGAAGTGTTGAGATATGGATTGATAAGAAGAAAACATCATCTGCAGGCCTGAACCCGCTCTAGGCCTGAAATTGGAATGATAGAGTAGCCAACATGGCCAACAGCACTGGCCCTTTTCCAAAAGACTAACCACTAAAGGTAGGTTTCCTGTAGCATTTGGCATTGATGCATGAGCGGGTTTCCAGCCTGAAGGTACTGCTTCTCTAAAACCCAGGCTTAGGTTCGGCTAAGCAAGACATATCTTTGCTCATTTGGCGTCTGAAAGCCCAGGAGACAGTGAATAGAGAAATGATATATTTCAATTCATAATGAAAGCCAGCGCACAATTTCTATTCAATTGCATTTTCTTTTGCCCAGATCAGTGAAATTCAAGCTCCTCCATTTATTCCCTGTGAACAGGCAGCACATACCAAAAAAAACCAAGCCAATTTACAGCAATAGCAGAGAGAATGAAAACAAGAGGGTGTATAACAGACAAGAAAAAAAAAACACAGGCTCTGGGATTTATTTGTACATGCACCGGTGGCCAAAGAAAATGGACTCCGCTTCCATTTTGGATTCTTTTAGTCCAGACTACATACTACATGACACGCAGACCTTTTCAGGTGCCCACTGGCCATTCTCGAAGATGGGTGAGAAACGTGCCTGGGGTGGATATAGAGAAGTGGAGAGGCCATTTTTTTCTTCTGTCATTTACTTTCATACTTGCGAGGTAGCTTATAAGCCACTCAGACCACAGGGCCAATTTCAGGTGCAATTTCCTGGCGGGCTAAAAGCAGCTGTGCTCAGAACCTTGAGCCGAGCGGCGCAATACAAAAGCAAATGGAGCAAGGCTTGAACTGTTGTCCATTTAAGATAACACATGGTCACATTTCATGGTCACATGTCATATGGAAGTTCTCTGAACATACTATTCTTTCTAAAGGACAAAAAGACTAGAGACATGGGTAGCATTAAGCCAAAATGAAGCCTTTTATTTTTCCACTCACCACACATTTTAAAAAGAAATGTATAGTCTATAAAAATATGTACTGTATATGGTGATCTTTTTCAAATCGATTCTTTTTCCTTTGACCTAAATATTTTGTGTTCATACAGTACCACCTGCGACAACTACATCATAGAGTATCTGTAGAATCTAATCGGGACAATGACATATTGTCCCAGCCCTAGTATATAGTAAATTATCGTCCATTGTAAAGAAGCAAAACATACCAGAACACTAGTTAAAGCATGTTGTATGTGGAACCTGTGTTTTTTGCGTGACTCCCTTCCTCGTCCTAATAGCATGCAAATGATATGCAGAGCCAGTTTTCTTGACATGTCTGGACCTAACTGTTACATCTCACCTTTAATTTACTCTGACACATCAGCCAGTAAACTGAAGGCCAACAGCAACATTTTCAAAGTCATTCCCAAGTAAGGTCTCCAGACCAGGGCCCAGTCCCCAGTGGCTGCCGGCTGGCCCAGGGCTGCTACACTGACCTACTAATCAGCCAGTTATTCCCTAAGTAGGAATCAGCCTTTCTGGTGGATTGTGTCAGCAGTTTCTGGAAGGGCGAGAAAGGTCCTGCAAATCAAAAGACACAAACCCAATTTTCCCATCCTTGTAACTAAAAGCATTTCATACGTCAGTTATTTTCAAATTGTTTTCAGCAAACTCCTTCCGACAGAAAATGCACTGTGGAATGTGGGACATGTCAAATGTGATATGGACACATGTAGGAAGGTAAAAAGATGCATCATCAAGAAGTATTCAGATCCTTTACTTAAGTAAAAGTACTAATACGACACTGTAAAAAAATACTCTGTTACAAGTAAAAGTCCTGCATTGAAAATGTTACTTAAGTATCATCAGTAAAATGTAGTTAAAGTACTCAATGCAGAACAATCCAGGACAAAAGGATCCAAGCAGCTGTGTGTTTAATGGTCTCATCATCTCAGCTGGACTTGTATATTTTTGGCTAGTTTCATTTATAATGAAACATTAGATTTTATAAAGTATGTGTGTTTTGTGTGCAGAAATAATAATGCGTAAAGTAACTAAAGTAACTTGTTACCAAAGTAAGTAGAAGTATAAAGTGGTAGAAGTATAAAGTGGCTTGAAAAGAAACGACTCAAGTAAAGTACAAGTACCTCCACATTTGTACTTAAGTAGTGACTGGAGTAAATGTACTTAGTCACATGATTATCACAACATGACTCTCATGAGCCTCCAAAAAATAACATGTTTTGTTGTTGAAGACTGGTAATATACTGAACTATATCTTTTTACGTATTTTTTTTTTAAAGCCTTAGTGCATAAATTATTACATATTAATGAACAGTCAAGCCATTGCCAAGTGAGCTGCTACAACTAAGCTAATTCAGATTATCATCATCCGGTGACTTTGGCACGCAGACACTCGAGTGAAGGTATTAACCTCTTCTGAAGAGTGTTTTGTTTTTTTTAATCCTCTGTGTCCTCCTTGGCTACTAGCAACTGCATGGAGGAGGGGCGTGGTCACAGAAGGCTTGTATCACGAGAACAACCTGATAGTTGTGTTGTGATTACTTAGAATTCCTAATGCAAGCAATGGAAACTACGCACTGTAGCTTTAAGTATAAAATGGAAACGTTCCCATTCTTAAACGTATTACTTGTCCTGAAGAATCCACAGTACTAAGTGATCACTGACATTGTGTCTGTGACAAAAATGAAAATTATTGATGATGAATGATGACGCAGCCAGGTGTATACCAGGGGACCGATCCCAATGCCAGTTCTCGATAGATTTTTCTGACCCAGCACGATTCATCAATGGGTTTTGTTTTGAAGGAGGAAAATATGCATACAGTGCTGGACTCGGTCGAGAACAACTAGAACATTTGGCGAGTCCAGTGGCCGAGTCTGAGACAAGTCCGAGTCCAAATACCAACGTGTCCAAAACAAGTCAGAGAGAACAGAAAACCACTCTAGTCCAGACTCTGAGACTCAAGTACTACAGCGCTGCAAGCACACCATTCACAAAGATACAGTATGAGCAAGAAACAAACAGAGAGACAGTGAAAGAGAGTGAGAGAGAGAGAGAAAAATCACATGTATGGTCTGAAATATATGTCACCAGAAACTGCATTTTAAATAAATACAGTATAGGAAAAGGAAAGATTGTGTGGACAGCTCCTGACATCTGAGTGTGATTAATATTCATTACTGTAGCAACTATTCATTCACACATCACAGAGAAAAAGAAAGTTTGTACTAGAACTAGTATTTTTGGAAGCAAACCACTGAATGAAAATCATCCCCTAGATTATAGGTGTTGGGGTATAGAAGGTAGTCTAGGGGGTTTGGTGATGCCAATATTAGGGTTGATCAAAAGGATCTTACTCTTTAATGAAAAGGTCTACCTCTGTAGGAATCCTTTCCATAATATTTTAGACAGAATAATAATCTGAGCCTGTCGGCAGCACTTTCAGTGTTTTGAAATCGAAGGTGCGCAATTCCCCGTTACCATTGTGTTGCTGCTTGCTTTTTCTCTGCTGACTGCAGCGGTCTTGCTTACTACTGGACCAATTTCACAAAGATGCTCCATGAACCTGTGTGGCAGAGATAGAAGGCAAAACCACGACACCCCCCCTTCCAACTCCCAGAGGTATCGTTCCCGTCCAGATCCAATTCTACCACATCTTTCACATTTTTACAAGAAGAAAAATGGTACAAGTATACATTTTTTCTACCTGAAAACCAATGGTCTTACCTTATTTTCTGTAATCCTTCATATGGACTTACTACACACTTACCTACACAGAGACACACAGAAACATGCCCACAGACACAAACACACATGTGCAAGCACACTATACAGTTAACCTGACTGATGAATTTGTGGCTTGGCCCAGAGTTGTTGACCGTGGTCAAAATAATCATACTAAAAATAACTGAGTGTGTTGAACAATGTCATAATCTTATGGTACCCACTGAGACCTAGCATTAGCATTAGCTACTTGTCAAAAAGTACCTTTACAGTAGGCACCAAATCACTTTTCCTCTTCGGTCCCCCTACAGGTTGGTAGCAGAATTGTCCATTACTGTTACCATTACCATTATTCTTATGTTCCATTATTCTTGGAACAGTGGTTAATGAACGATTTTGGAAACATTATTTTAAGGTACAAAAGAATCTTGGATATTGAAATCACTCAATATCAATAAATAAGGTATCTGTTGTGTGTTGTAAAGTGGCATGTTATCAATGACAAAACAATGACAATGATAAAAATAATAACTCTCCCCCTACCCCCTTTAAGATAAACTAGTCAGAGCTCAAAGACAAAGTTCCACTTCTGCAGGGACTAACATTAACACTTGGCTACAACATATGAGTAACATCAAAACAGGACATGATAAAGCTAGAAGTAGATGCACTATATATGCAAAATCTGAAATCTTATGAAGAAGTTTTTACTGACAGGTAACCTAGTTTTACCAGCTCAGATGTGCGTGCCGTAGTAAGGCTATGCATTCATAAGTTCTGGAACACGGGACTAAAACTGAAATCCAGTGATCATTTTTGATTTTGTGGATGGCCACAAGTAATAGAGTGAGGAAAGGACGTGGTATGGCTTGTGTTACACAAACACAGCTCTGCAATATTGTATGCATGGGAAATGAAATGTGCTCATGCAGGTTGAGTCTTCCAGCAGACCTAGGCTTGACTGGTAGCACTACATCCCTTCTGCTCCTCCACTCATACATTTTCTCACAGCCGTCCGTCTGCGGCTGCATATAAATGGGAAATTTTGCCGATGCAGTCGCAGTCGCCACTACTGCTTCTGCATTCAGCCAGGCTTTTTTATTCTGAGTGTGACTTCTGAGATGCCTGGTAATATGAAGTAGTTGCCTACAGAGCGGATGCAGTCTATTGTGAATATTGAGGCGTGGTTTGGTGCCTTGAAATGACAATCACCACAGTGACCCTGCTCCATTGTGCCAGCCTTCCTCTTGTTCCCCGTGTCACCCTCTCTGTATTAACACCCCTCCTCTCCCACACACCAGTGCAGGTTCTAGGCTATTTCAAATGGTGGGGCCATATATATATATATATATATATATATATATATATATATCTTTAGTGTTGACCTACATGTTATTTATCACTGGATATGACTCTTTGGGGATGAAGGTGGGGTTCAAAATCTTTTAAAATATTTGCCACAGTTAGTGGGACGAGAGGGGGGTCAAAGCTTAATATCAAGGGGGGAACTGGCCACCCTTGCCCCCCCCTGCCGCTGACAATCTATGTGTCATTTATTTTCACCATTACCTTCTGCAATGTAGAAGGTGAGCTACCCATCCGCAGATCCGGACTCCTCGTCCTGCAGTAAATATGTCCACAGCTGTCACAAGATCATCTGTGGTGCTGCCCTGTGATTGGCAGGTCACAAGATCCTCCCTCCACCTCCCCGACGCACACATCCGCCTCTTACTCCCAGCCTCGGCGCTGAATAAACACAATCTCTCAGTCCACATCAAAATAGCAGGAAGAGTGTCGTAAAAGTGTTGAAACGTTGGATGTGAAAAACTGCACTTGCAAATGGAAAAAAAAGAGAAATTCACATGTCTTGCCAAGTCTAAAGAAAGACAGCAGACTTCCATATGGAGCTGTAAAGGATCAGCCTATGAGTGACCCACTGATTGTGAATCATGCTGTTATTGTTCTTTGCACTCAGGTGTGCAGTGAAACCTGATATTATCACATCTGGCTAAGTGGGATACAGTGTGTGTGTATCATCATAAGACCTTGCAAGTGAGGAGATGTTGGACGGCTCTGATTTTCTTCAAAGGTCTGTTTAGGGTTACCATTTCACTTTAGAGTTAAAGATGTTATTCCCACCGACTGAGAGCAAAGAGAACCGTTAATAGGAAAATGTCCTCTGATCTCTCATCTATGGAAGATATATTTTGGACAGGACTTCCACCATTTACACCTAAAGGCAGGCCTTTAAATTAACTGCTCTACTCAACAGCCAACATGGCTATTACATTTTAAAAGTTACCAGCCAATCCGATTTTCCACTATCCATTTTTATTTTTTTTATAATTTCAACAAATTCCTGGGCACTGACAGGTGCTCTTGAGCAAGGCACCATACCCCCTTCCACCCAACCACGTTGATCCACTTACTCTGGCATCTCTCCATGTGTGTGTGAATAGGTCCCGAGCATGTGTGTGTTTTTCAGGCCTGTGTGTAGTGCATTCTAACAAAAACAAAGTGTAAATTGGAATTTCCCCACTGGGGATCCATAAACAGTATAAATGAAAAATATAGGATTAGAACTACAAGCAGGGTTGCCAGATAAAGATTATGTTTCCAAGCCTAACGCACACAAAACTGTCCACATTTTTGGGTGGAAAACAGACCGATCTGGCACATTGTTTCTACACCTAAAATTTCAGTCTTAGTATTACTTAATCTCCGTGCTGCATTCTACACGGTCAACCACGACATATTACTAGACCGATTGGAAAACTGGGTTGGCCTTTCTGGCTCAGTACTAAACTGGTTTCAAACCTACTTAAAGAATAGGGATTACTTTGTGTCAATAGGTAATTATGCATCTGAGCATACAAATATGACGTGCGGAGTTCCCCAAGGCTCCATTCTGGGGCCTCTTCTATTTGACCCTTGTATTGTCTTCACTTTTGGGACCCTCTCGTATCCCTTGGGTCAAATTGACTCATGACTTATTTGGGGTATAAAAAACTATTCTGACTATTTTACTTCATAATCTCCTAACAAATATCGTCTTTAAATATTGTATTTATCTCAATTTTAAACAATTGAGGAAAGGGCAACTAGAACATAATTAAAAATGGAAGTGTGATTTGTTTTTTGTCATAAGGTTATAATTCATGTTAACTATATGATCATTCTTATCTTGGAAAAAAAAATAAGTGGTCATATCCAGAATAATTTTCTGAATTGAGTCAGGAATCAACATGAGTCACTGCAAATTTTGTGGGTTCTGGTACCATCCGTAATATTTTAGCAGTTTGGGGGGGGGGGCTCTGTCACTGGGGATGAAGACCATTCAATCAATCCATTCTTAGATAAATATGGCTGTGGGGCTCCTCCAGCGGATTATGCAGATGACACACAAATTTACATAACCTTATCACCAGGGGACTATAGTGCAATACTGAAACCGACTAAGTGCATTGAACAAATTAACGGTTGAATGTGCCAGAACTTTTTTTAATTAAATGAAGGAAAAATTGAGGTGATTGTTTTTGGAGCAAAAGAGGAACGATTAAAAGTCTGCGTTCAGCTTCAAACAGCAATGTTAAAAACAACAGACAAAGCCAGAAATCTTGGTGTAGTCATGGACTCTGACCTGAATTTTAACAGCCATATTAAGACAATTACAAAGTCAGCCTATTATCACCTTAAGAATATATCAAGGGTTAAAGGACTTATGTCAGCAGGATTTGGAAAAACTAGTCCATTCTTTCATCTTCAGTAGACTGGACTACTGTAACGGGGTCTTTACAGGTCTCCCTAAAAAATCAATTAGACAGCTGCAGCTGATTCAGAACGCTGCTGCTCGAGTCCTCACTAAGACCAAGAGACTGGACCACATCACTCCAGTCCTCACTAAGACCAAGAGACTGGATCACATCACTCCAGTCCTCACTAAGACCAAGAGACTGGATCACATCACTCCAGTTCTGAAGTCTTTACACTGGCTGCCTGTGTGTCAAAGAATTGATTTCAAAGTACTTTTGTTAGTTTATAAATCAGTTTAGGGCCAAAATACATTTCTGATCTGCTACTACACTATGACTAGTCTGGACTAGTTTAAAGTTATCTTCATTGAAAAGTACAGTGCTTTTCCTTCAAAAATAAGGACATTTCAATGTGACCCCAAACTTTTGAACGGTAGTGTGTATATATATATATATATATATATATATATATATATATATATATATATACATATATATATATAGATCAAATCCCCTTCCCCATACCTGGAGATAGGCATGGGGAACTTTCATGAGGTACTTTCCATAAGATCATCTCTCAATGCAAATCAAACCAGCTGTTAAGCTAACTGAAATAAGACCATGCCAATCTCTAGCTATGGTGAACGGTATGTGATGGGGAGGGGGGTTCATCTCTTTACATTTCCAGCCTGAAAAAACCAAAGCAAACAGGTTTACTTGCCAATTACAACAGCAACCTGCTCATTCAATCTTTCCAACAACTCCCAACAATCCCCCTTTTGGATGCCACACACACTCAGTGGAACCACTGTACCGACACAGCCCTTCATTTCCACCGATGCGTGTGAGGACAGCAGCACCTCCAATCCAATACAAAAAAAACAAGACAACCCTTTAGGCAAAACCATCCCACAGCTGACAGCATCAGGCTGGAGACGCGAAAGCCTTTAATAGTTTAGTGCATAATTACTGCTTGATGTTGACAGCATGCACAGAATGAAAGAAGCATGATTACCCATGTGCCGTCACTAAGACTACAGCATATCCAGCTAAAACACACAAGCGTGAATTACAATGCAGTTTTATTGACGTGAAAAGTATATACAACAGTGCAAACTGCTCCAACAACCATATACTGGAGTAGAGGAATCAAACAGAGAGGTAGACATGGAAGAATGTGGCGTTGCATTCCCCGTCTCCCCGTGGAGGGCCTTCTGAGGTGCGTTCAGAAACAACGCTGTCATCTTTGTAAGATGAAACTGTTTGTTTGCGTTGGTTACTCGCAGGAAAGAAGGCTAGACTAGTGTCTCCTGACAGCCCCGTCCTTGCATTGCGACTTTGGTTGATTGACAATTGTGTTTTGAGACCAAATAAAAAAAAAAAGGAGCTAGCAGGGCCCCCGTCGCCCTGTTGGGTAGCGCTGCACGAAACTAGACGCATTCCCAGCTTCTTGGGGAAATATTACACTTCAATGAGTGTAATTGTTTTTGACGTCTCTTGTTCTTAAGAACCTTCCCTCTCTTGCTTTCCCAAAACTAGACATAACAGGACATGAAACACATAGTTGGATAAATACATAGTGAAAGCGACAGGCAACTGAAACCAGAAGAGTGGATGGATTGTAATTACTTGTGTTCATACTTTAATAACAAGTTTGTTTTGTTCGACATTTTTTTGTTTTTGATTGCTTAACTGTTTGCAAGAATATATTTAAAGTTATTTCTGATCACAGACAGGCTTTGGTCTTCTCCCAGTGTTGTTGTTGCACATCTTGGTGTCTTTCTGTTTCCCTCTTTCAGGCTGTTTGAGACAGATGTGGGTGGTCTCCCTAACTCTGTACAGACAAATGTGTTCGTCAAACAGGGATCAAGCCACAATTTGCCAGTGGCAAGAAAGCAGTTAGGAAAACCTTATGATCCGTGCTGGAGTGTTGTGTCTATGTTGCGTAACCAAACAAAGAAGGGGTTACACCACATGGGAAACTGCTGGAAAAACTTGCCGTACAATTGGATCTGTTTCATGAGAGATCTTGAGATGCTTCACCTAATCGTGAGCCTTTTAAAGTTTGTTCTTCAGCCGTAGCCCTATGACAGATGATCAAACGGTCTGCACTGAGCCGAGCCCTTCATGGGTTGGAAACAATCATGTGAACCACATTAGCCCCAATGGAAATGAACGGGATCAATTGAGCTGGCTCGCATCATGGTAGCCTAGATCAGTTCAGACACATGTGATCAAACGCTCGTTTTGAGTATTGTCTCATTAGCAAAACCGAGCCGTTCTCACTCCCAACTCGTCAACATACTGACGCTTGGTCAGTGGCTCTCGAGCATCAGATACCAACGCCAAAACTACCTTAAGCATCTGTATCTCGACCACAGCGTTGTAACGTAGCATTAAGAGCGACAACGGTAGAGAGTAGTATAAATGAAAGAAAACGCACGTAAGGTGGTTGATTGGGGGGGTGGATGTGTCAAACCAACCAGTTCTCACTCCGAACGTTTGGACAGTGGCTGTTGGTGTCTGATGCGACGGAAAAATCAGGGGGAGCAGCATCTAGACGAGGTTTAGCGGTTTTGTTCGTGTAGTGGAGCGGGTTTGTGTCCCGCGTGTGTCCGGAAACCGTAAGCCCACCCACGACCTTTCCCTAAACCCAACCGTCCCGTTACTGCAAGCTATATAACACGCAAGCGTCCGTATGTTACGACATGGGAGTGAGAATGTGTTGGTCAAACAACACAGGACTTTCACCCAGGACACAGGGTTTGTGTCCTCTTGTCCCCTGTATCACTTAAGCATATATCTTTTATCACCATCCACAATCTTTTTCTAACATTAAGTGGTATTACCCTGATAATTGATGTCAAAGGGTCCTGAACCAGAGCATCAAAATAGTGACATCAAGGCAAGGGTCAGCAACTTTTATAATCACAAGAGCCAATTTTTGGCTGAATAAAATCTGTCAACTCATTTAGCCTTCCATTTTAGGAGGAATGTATCCAGTTCTTAAATATATTGTTATTTTTACACCAAGGTGTCCTGACCAAGCATATGTTGGGAGTAAGAATGATGTTGGGAGCAGTTGGGATACATCTTATCAGGAACCAAGCAACACATATTTCTGGTTGATCCCTTCCCTGTGGAGAGTACTGGAGCTGATGTTCTCCAGAGAGACGAGTAGTACCCTACGCATACTACTGTCAGCCCGCCAGTATTATATAATGACATGAAGATACTGTTGAGCTGCTGTTTATTGATCTACTACCAGCTGCTTCCCACTGCAGACACACTTCATATGTATGCACCCAGAGCCACTCTTAATCTGTGGTTATTCATACCACAGGTAATCAGCAAGAAGGTTTTACCGTGAGGGCTGTTTTTTTCTTTTTCTTTCAATAAACAAATTAATCTTTCATCATCTTCATGTTCTTGCTGCAGGTGAGTATATATCCACGACCTTCCACTTCCAGGATCGATCCGTTGCCGCCAGATATCCCGCCGTATGACCTTCTTTTCCAGATGGATGTCCGTTACCTTCTGCTTTATTTGAGTTGGCGTTCTAAACTAGATTGGGGTTACGTTTTCAGCTTCGCGGCTCCGAACCGGACCACTAGTTGGGACTCGTCTACCTACACCACGGTCCACTTCCAGGATATCTGCGGAAATTCCGCCTGATGTCCCGTATTTATGCCGTCTTTATGTTGGCGTTCTAACCTCCAGTGGATTTCTGAGGACTATGGTTACCTGATTTGTTCTCCCATCCCAGAATGCTGTGTGGCAGACCCTAGACAGAACCCTCCTCCACAGCGCTATAGAGGAAGGTCTGGCAATGCGAGACAATACAAGGGTTTCTTGACCAAGTATTAGCTTTGAAACCTTTTGGACGGATGGAGCTGCTGTGGATAACTGTGACTATGTTGTCATGGAGATAATAATGAATACTGACTAGATTTAATAAAAAGAAGAAAAAAAAGATACAACCGCCTTGCTTATTAGCAGGATTCTAGGACCTCCAGGAGTGGTTTAAAAATAAATAAATAAAAACAGGTTATTTATATCGGGGAATATCAACATTAATAATTACAGAGCCTTGTATGGGTAAAAAAACATGTTTTATTACAATACTCAAAATGCAAACCATGGGACCTGCAAACCAAGTAGAAAGTGCTAAAAATGTAGATTAAAAAGATAAATAAAAGGCCCCTAAGCACAAATGAAATGAATGAAAGCAAGAAGTCAAGGTATTAATTTTATTCAAACTGTTTGGCTTCAGATTGGCTTCAAAGTAGATTGGACACCTCTAAAAACCTGACATCTGTATGATATACATCAGCTTACTGTTGTAACATGAATAGTAACATCTTAAGTCCCATTTTGTCTCTGGGAATGATCAAATAGTGAATGCGTCCTCATACATCAACGATGATGAGGAAAAGAATACAAAGATGTCAAGGGAGATAGCATTTGAGGGATAATTTGATATAGTTTCCAAAAATAACTTATTATCCAAAAGACTGAAAATCTTTTGCCACTAATATAATACAGTAACATTTGTTAATTTTCATCAAATCAGGAATCGATTGGCAGGAAAAGCTTGTTACACACTTGCTGACTGTGCTGCTAACTCTGTTTAAAATTTCAAAAAGCAAACTGAAAGAGATAATACAGTAGATATATATCATAGATAGTTAAAGGTCCCATGACATGGTGCTCTTTGGATGCTTTTATATAGACCTTAGTGGTCCCTAATACTGTATCTGAAGTATCTTTATATAGACCTTAGTGGTCCCCTAATACTGTATCTGAAGTCTCTTTTATATAGACCTTAGTGGTCCCCTAATACTGTATCTGAAGTCTCTTTATATAGACCTTAGTGGTCCCCTAATACTGTATCTGAAGTCTCTTTTATATAGACCTTAGTGGTCCACTAATACTGTACCTGAAGTCTCTTTATATAGACCTTAGTGGTCCCCTAATACCGTATCTGAAGACTCTTTCCCAAAATTCAGCCTTGGTCCAGAATTCCAGCCACTAGTCCCACAATGAGCTTTCCTTAGTATGTGCCATTTCTTAGTTTGTAGATTTTGAGGAGGGGGGGGCAACGTAGAGGCTGGGGGTGTGGCCTTCACCAACTGCCACTTTGTTCTTTTGAAAGCCATGAAGTCTCTCTCTCATGACGGGCAAAATTCTCTGGCCGGGCAAAGCAGAGAAAGGGGAGCTAACCTTTGAGAAAATGAGCCCCTTGTGACCTCACAAGGGGCAATTTTCTCAAAGGCAGAGCAGGATACCCAGGGCTCAATTTACACCTATCACCATTTCTAGCCAATGGGGGACCATAGGCAGGCTGGGGGACTCATATTAATGTTAAAAAAACATCATAAAGTGACATTTTCATGCCATGGGACCTTTAATCTTTTAATTAAAGTTCATAGGTTGCCGTTTTCATGTCAGCGCCCCCATTGTCCTTGTCTTTTCTGAGACTGGGTTTTAGCAACCTGCCGATTATTTACTTTCTACTAAACACGGTGCACATGGTGAGTATTTAGAAGCAGTTAGACATTCAGAGAAGCTAGGAGATACACATTTAGAGAACATGGATTTGAACAGTGATGGAACAAACAAAAATGTGTGAGACATACGGTGAGACTACGAGGGCTGGCAGGGTTGTTTTTGGTGAGCGGTCTATAACGGGTTTTAGGCCAAGGACCCCCTTAGCTAAAAGAAAGACAGAGAGCTGGGACCTCCAACTATACTGGGTGGATGGATGGATCTTCACACATTATTTATACATCATACTTTCATGGTAAGCACAGTGTTTCATTTTAATGTATATTTTCAGACACTTTGCAAGCAATAATTCGGAAATGGTAAGGGTCAGTGGTAACGGCTAGGGTCCACGGTATCTGGTATCAGACATGCTGGGTGACATGCAAACAAAATTTGTTTCTCAGGGGTGTAACCAAGAAAGAAATTATTAAGTATAATTGAAGTTATCACAATAATTTAGCTTGGTTAAAAAATGTGCAAATTACAAACAAACACAGTTTTGTAGCTAGTGACCAAAACACAAACTTTAGCATATCTCAGCCAAAGTAAAGACTATCAAAGCCAAACATGGAATATTTGTTCTCCATGACACTCTAGGGCTCTGGGCCAAATTTGGTGCAGAAAGGCCATTGGGGGGGCGCTATAATCAAGGTAGAGGCGTTTTGGCCTATAATTCTATGAATGTAAATGGAAAATTTGCAATTGCTAATTTACTACTGGGTCATCAGTGATGACTCGGGCCAGAAGGGCTTGGACCCTGTCATAACAGCATGCCCTTCTAGTTATAATTGAACTGCTCCAAAATAATTAATCAATAAAATCAACCCTATCAAATTGCCCCTGCATTATTGCTCTTCTCCATTATTCCAGTTGTCTCCGCTGTCAGCCAGTGAGTCATGACATGAGCTGCAGACTGAGAGGGTGAGACCGTTTAGTAATATCTGCTCCCCTTGGCCTCACGTCTGGCTCTTAATGGCACTTCACAGCGGTAATGGTGCTGGGGTTAATGTTAATGTGGAAATGACTCTGTGTGTGTGTGTGTGTGTGTGTGTGTGTGTGCGTAGCTGAGGGTCGGCCCGTCCTTCATCCCTAAAGCTGTAGCTCTTCTTTTCAGTCTCTCTCCCTCTCCGAGAATGGGCCCGGCTCGTGCCTGGAGACTGACACAGGCCTGTGGCATTGCCCCCCTCGCTCTTTACCTCTGTCCCTCCCCAATACAGAAACACACTCACGGTGATTTACAGGGATGATAGCCTGCAAGCCCGGGGCTTGGAGGGATGACGCCCGGGCCGCCATCGATCCGCCGTTTGATTGCACAGTTTCATTGAAAAGAACTAGAAGTCCTGGGATTTCACCTTCATCAAACGAGAGTTGATAAGTGGAATGGGGCTGGATAGTTTTTTTTTTCCCCTACATCATACATCAAGTTTGTATCTAACAGATTAAATGTCTGCGTGCCCTCTTCATTTACTATCACAACATGTCACGTTAAGGGATGCGCATCAGTTTTTCTGCCCAAAAAACGAGTGCAAAGGTGGCTCCTGCAGCGGCAACAGTCTGGTGTTTTTATCGCAGCGAGCTAAAGTGCAGTCATACACATTTCATATTCAAACTTTATGGCTAATAAATACCTGAGCTGTTCATCTACTGCTATTTTACCCCATCTGCTTTGGACTGAGATCCAATGGCCATCTGGTTCTTTCTTTTTTCTCCCAAATTGATCTACCACTCAGCTCTCCCTCCCCACACACACACACACACACAATATATATGACTTCAGCATCCCATTCTCCAGTTAACCCACAGCAAATCAGCCATTTAAGTTTGGGACCTCGGCCAAGGCTATATCTCAGAACAGCAAAAGAGGGAGCGAGGTGAAAATTTGGATCTATGACTAAAAGCGTTGGCTCGCACCCAACTTAACAGTGAGGGTTTAAGGTAGCTGGAGCTAACAGCTCTGGATGTGTGAGCGTAGAGTTGTCATTGAGTATGCATGTGTTTCCCCCAGCTTCCCGGTGTTGAGTTTCACTCTTCACGCTGATGGGAGGAAACACTGATTTCATTTCAGCCTCCTTTGAGTGCCTCTGGAACTCTGATTTACAAGCCACGATGCTTTGCGATAATACATTGTGGCCAGACCACATTAAGCTATGAGAGCAGGGAGCGTTAAAATTAGGATTCATACTGTACTGCAAATACAAGTGAGTCATGAAACAGAGCTGAAGCAGATGTGTTTAAAATGGAGTCCCAGGAGATGAAGTGCAAATGTTTTGCTGTAAAGGAGAGTACATTTTGGCTGATTATTTTTTACAGAGCATTCTTCTCTATTAATGTTGCAAATGCATTCAATATGAGTCTCAAGGTGCACATTGGTTGAATGCAACAAAGAGAGACATACAGACAGAGAAGGAGAAAGCTGTCGTCCTTCTGACCACACACGCTCATCTCTTCTTTGACCATGGATCTCCTAGATGAGCTCTTGCACTTTTATGGCCTATAACCATTCCGGGCTATAACAGAAGATGTCATTATACATTCCATGGCAGAGTGGCTCCTCTCGTCTGTTCTGTCCCATTGAGCTGCAAGGTGCTTCTCAAAGAGACGCGCCAAAGACGGGCGCCCCCAGAGAATGAGATGCTAAGGTCGTTAACTTTTATCGTTCAACTCTGAATTTAAACCGGAACGCCAAGTCTCTGCTCACAATGTTGCCCTACACCAATGTCAGAGGTGCACTGTGGGACTGCAAAGCTAACAGGGAGACAAAAAGTGGATTCTGCAGATTGGATGGTTTTCTGAACGTCCCTGTTTGAGAACGACTCCCTTGCTAGCGTCCCGGGAGCATTGCTATGCCAGCATCGGCTCCTATGCATTAATGTAAAGTGTCCACCGATAACGACCTCATGTGCAGTGGTGTGAGAAGTCCTTGGGTCGTCACAGTGGTGGAAGCAAAGGTCTCCACTCTATAGTATGAATTAAAGGGCCAAATGTCCATAGATTGACTTTAGGTTAATAATTATTGACAGAAAATGTGCCCTCAGACCCTGATTAAAGCACTTTGCAGCAGAAATCCCTCCCTTAAAATTCACAGTGTCAAACTTTCTAGAACAAAACAACCACACACATCATGCCATATTGGCTCAACTTATTCTAAAAACCTTAAAAATAAAATACAGTATAATTAGTTCTTTGTTATGTAGAATTTCAACCCAACAAATGAACTTTAGCCTAACAATGTCCAGAACAAAAACATAGTAATGCATGGGTGTTGGTGGTATCAGGATTAGCTATTGAAACTGTGATACGTAGAGTAAGAATATGTTAAACAAACATGTATTTTAATGATATTTCAATTGAGATAAATCTAGGAACAAAGATAAGCTTTCTTATGCATCAACGTAATGCTACTATCTCAAATTCCTGCAGAGTTGGAGAAGAAATAATGAAAAAAGACCCACATGCCTCCTTTGCAGGGTATGCCTCGAGCTACAACCGTATAACAGGATGTGTGAGCAGGAAACTTTACTGAAGCATAATGTGAAAAAAGGGAATAACCCCCACACACACACACACACACACACACACACACACACACACAGACAGACACACACACACAGCCAACCGAAGACCGGGAAACATAAAACAAAAGCACACATGAACCAAAAGCCCATCAGCTGTCAATCAATGTCAGTCAAAACACGGACAACAGGTTGTGTGTGTGTGTCTGTGTGTGTGTGCGTGTGTGTGTGTGTGTGTGTGTGTGTTCGTAGCACCTCAGTTGCCTGGAGGGTATAGAGAGAGCAGGAAAGGAACACAGCGGGCCTCACTCTGGGGCTTTCACTTCATCCTCAGAAACCATGAGGAATGTTTTGATTTCCATAGGCGATGGTGCCGACGTAAAGACGCCGTGAGCGAATCAGAGTGCCCTCCTGCTGCGTGCGCTCGTCTGCTTCCTTCGCCAGTCACTTCTCCATTTCTTCCCCTCTTCTTTTTTTTTCTGTTATTATTTCCTCCCATGGAAAGGGGGCAAAAAACAAGGCGACCCTGTGAGTCCCATTGGCTTGTACTTGAGTCTTTGCTTTTCATGCCACTTTCTACTTCTATATTTTCCTCATGACACTTATATACTTCTACTTAAGTAACATTTACAGTGTGGCATTAGTACTTTTACTGTAGTAAAAGATCAGAATTCTTCTTCCAGCGCTGTCTATTGATTGGCAGTCCAAGGAGAGGCCGATGAAAAAGACTGCTACACGTCGACTGTGAAGTACGTGCTTAAGAGGCCTGTGAGGAGTAGCGGTTTCTAAGGGGGGTTGAGGTCTTCAGCTCCTAAACTTGATAACGAAAGCCACTGTCTGTGCTGTAAAGATTTGGCCCTGATGAGACGCTAAGCTCACTGTAAATATGTAGCTCTTTTCTAGTCTTAATGACTACTCAAAGCTCTTTTACATCATACAGGAACCATTCACCATTCACACACATTCACACACTGTGGCCCAGGCTGACGTACAAGGTGCCACCTGCTCATCAGATACACACTCACAGAGGTACCACTGAGCCACAGATCGCGTCATGTTGGTATAGCCATCTCTTGTTATATCTGGAGGTTTTTCCTCATGCGTTTGAACCGGCTGACTCTCAGCCTGCTACCTTTTGCTGGGTGGGTCAACTCCCACGGAGACACGCGGAGAGCGGAGGGAAATGATTGGTAGAGGGAGGGGACTGTGAAGAAAGCGATAGAAAAACAACGGTTGGGAGAAATGAAGTGTCGATGTGAACATGCCGGAGCGTGCCTCGGCTCGAGAGACGAAGCACAGAGAGAAGCAGAGCAGAAAACGATGAGAGTTCAGGGATGTGTGCAGAGCTGTCAGCAAAACTGGAAATAAAAGCGGGCTGTGAGTGGCCCCCAGCAGCAAGTCAAAGTGACAACCATGTAAATAATTTGGGTGGAATATGCTGCAATTGAGGCATAATTTCCCCAGCCCCTCCCTCTCTCCCTAACCTAAAGAGAAAATAAAGCTGACAATTTGTCCTTTGAAGGTTAAAATGAGTAGTTTTTGGGGCTTTTAGGAAGAAAACGGCCTGTGTTAGCTACAGTACGGGCACTGTGAGCAGAGCCTAAGCAGGCTCATGCACTTCCTGCACTGCTGCCCGGCCCCAGTTCTGAAAATCATTACGCCACCATCTGTCTGTCATGACCTTGGCATATATATACACTTCACATTTATGACGTTTAAACGGAAACCAGATGCAAAGGGCTTTTAAAGAGAGGTCTGATCCGTCACTCGGGGGTAATGGCTCAAAAGTGTGAACGCTGCCTGCGCTCCAACATTGAGTCGAATGAAGAAACCATAAAGAGCTGACAGTCATGGACTCATTACGAAGATTTGAGAGTTTAACTCGGTGTTGTATAGCAGTCAAGGACAACACTTTCCGACATAGGCGTAGATTTAGGGATATGTGCCCCCCCCCGCACCGAATAGTTTGATTAGTCCACCTCAAGAAATATGATTGGTTTTGGATCGGAGATTATGTCCACATTCTCATTTTTTGTTGCATTTTTTTTTCTGGAGCTTTTTTCAACGTTTTGAGAAGTTTACTACAATTACAATTTAAGGAGACCTTTTAGCGTCAATAACAACGACAAAGGCACCAAGCGTCTGTGATTTACGAGACGGGAGTGAGAATATGTTTACCAAAAGCACAGATATTAATTATATTAATAGTGTTTGTTCTGGCTAAAATCTGTGGATGAATCTTGTTCTTAAAGGTGTCATTTGTTAAAGTGGTGACAGCTGATCGAGGATCCAATGGGAAACTTTGAGCAGATGAAATGATGCCAAGCAACTAGAATATTGGATTTTAGGAACCTTTTCCACCCATTTGCCATATTTGTGTTTATGGCAAATAAACAGATGCAGCTTGAGCACACTGAAACAATTATGTGTACATTCTTTTCAGCTGTGTGTGTATAAGAGAATACCGAAAATAACTCTCCAGTGTTTGTTTTACCCCATTTTGGATTTGCCATATGTGCCATTATAATAAATACCAGCCAGTTTTAAGGATTTGAAAGCTGACAACTCATGATGCACCATCAGCATTGTCCTGTATCTCTACCATCTGGTATTTACAGTTGATTTGAACAATAGACATTGATATTTTTTTTTTATTATTGTTTTTTTAACAAAAGACATTTTGACATGTCACAGTGACAAAAAAAACATTGTTTCAATCCTAAAATGAACAATGGCTGAATTCCATTTAGCTGCTTCGGTTTTAGAATCTGGGTATTGTGCATGCTGGCTTTTTGGCACACTCCAACAACACAGTATGCTGAGGGTACCTAGAAGTGCTCTATGTGTGTGTGTGTGTGTGTGTGTGTGTGTGTGTGTGTCAGAACGTGCAATTTACGTGCATTTTATTCATGGTAACTTTAATAAGTGACCTGTACACCACAATGGATGACAACATCTACCATGAAAATGAAAGTAACTGAATTCATCAATTTTTTTTTTTTTTTTTGCAGTAAAACGCCAATAAAATATATAGGGAGTGAGAATCAACACATTCTCACTCCGAGGCGTCAAAAAGCGACACTTGGTCATGTGCCTTTTGGCGTTTTGGTCGGGACTCTTGGTGCCACGTTTTGACGCTCCGGGACGGGACGCACGTTAATCTGATATGCGGCACAAGAACGGGCCAGTTTAGGTTTAGAGAAAGGTGGTGGGTGGGGTTGCAAAATGTACGTTGTCAGTGACATGTGGTACAAGAACGGGACACAAACCCCGGTCTCCTGGGTGAAAGTCCTGTCACGTCTCATCCACCCCCCCAACCCGCCTCATTTCATGGATTTTTCAGTCTTTCATACTACTTACTACCGTCGCCCCTCTTCATACGTCTTACAGCGCCGTTCCATAAAGATGCTAAAGCGTGATTTTTGAGTCGTATTTCACGAGGGGAGCGAGAACAGGTTGGTCTGAATACACTTTGACCAAGGTGTGGTGTCATGCACCCTCAGATCCCCACAAAACCATAATGTTGCCATTGAGCCCAACCTTGGCTCCCCCTCCTCGCTAAACTCCCTTTATCCTCAGGCAGACAGATTAAGTCATCAGACCTTATCCAGGAACCAGAGATCCAGTGTCCATTTTCCCAGTGCTTTCATGTGCAACCATCAGGATCCCAATAGTGTGTACCCAATCCTCGGCCTACTGCCCAGCTCCACCATACCCCGGCTCTACTCCACCCACAACCCTACAGACAGAGAGGGAGAAGGAAAAGGAAAAGAAAGCCACAAGGTGCAATCCAAAACCCCTTAGGAGTTCTCTCCCACTGAGTGGAAGCATTGTGAGGCAGTTCAAACAAACAGCGGTTTGTGTGCCAACAAACGTCCCCGAAGGAGCTGAGGAGAAGTAAAAGTGCAGGAATACCAACAACTCCTCCTCCACTTACCCCTCCCACTACCCTCAACCTCTAGAAAAAGTATGTTGGAATTATTTTAAGCCCACACTTATCAATTGCAATACCTTATAAAACCAAATACCTATTGAATCAATGTTCATTATACCCCTTGTACTGTACCTTCATACTGACATACATAACTCAATGTGTGGAAGTGGAGGGAAACCTAACAAACACTGATTCTATATTCATCCATCGAAAGAGAACCATAAGAATTGTATATAAAATATAGAGCACCAACTAAGCCACTCTTTATCAAACTAAAAGCATTGAAATTGAAAGATCTGCACAAATCATGTATGAAGTAAATAATCAACAGCTGACGGTCTCCAAGGGTTGTTTAACACGAGGAGCCTTGATCAGGTGGACACGAGCCCTGGTCTCCTGGGGGAAGGTCCTGTGTTGTTTCTCCTATCCGCCCCCCAAATTAATACAAATTAAATTAAAGTAGAAAAAGCCATTTTTTTTTTTTTATCTTCTTCCTTCTCCTTTTTGAACAAGTCCATGTTTGAATCATTTGCCATAATTGTGAAAGATGTGTTTGCTGAGTGTTTTGTTTTGTTGGTTTTCTTGCTTGTACTGAAATGTACATAGTCTTATTTATCTTTCATTTTTTTTTTATTTTTAACATGTTCAATATGAACTTAATCAAGCAGGGACGGTTAAGCTCCAGATGCACCAGATGCACGGGATGTAGCTCCTAATCTTTAAAGGACGTCATTTACATTTATTCCAGAAAGGAAAACCGCAACATGGCGAGGCCTCCGCACACATCTATAAAGACAGACAACATTGTCTGTTGACTGTTGTGTCCCAGGAGAGAGCCTGCTGAAGAAAGTCAGATACAAAAAAAAAAAAGATGAGGGGAAATCAAGTTCCCCGAATATAAACCTACACAAATATGATGATGTCTCTTCTGCCACAGAACAGCTCCACATTTAGTTTTTAAGATGAAAGCTGACAAAATCCTGATATTTTTGTGGAGTAGTTACAGGAAAATGACACATCTCGGTAAATTCGGAAAGCAAGTAGAGATCTCATTGAAATAGCTGATTTTTATCTGCGAATGTCGAATGTTTTTTTAATTTTTATTTTTTACAACCCCTATTTTTGCCTCCTTCCCCCTTTCTCTCTCTCTCTCTCTCTCTCTCTCTGTTGGATTATTAA
The DNA here is from genome assembly GCA_013375575.1 of Percina caprodes. NCBI lineage: Eukaryota > Metazoa > Chordata > Actinopteri > Perciformes > Percidae > Percina > Percina caprodes. The sequence goes on along the minus strand of JABXJD010000238.1, from coordinate 31,921 downwards.
GTGGCTTTCTGCCCTGGTTTAATTTGGAGGCGACCCATAGCTGGGGTTTCTTTAATCCCACTAGATTTATGGAGGCCTCACTCTGAGTGGATGCTGCTGTCACAGAGCGAGAGTGCAGGCAGCCGCCTCGGGGGCCACAGAACATGAGAGAGGAAAAAAGAGCTAGAGAGAAGTGGAGAAGGCAGCTCTGCAGCCAGCCCCCTGCCAGTCACCCCTAGCACTTTTATTGGCTCCCATTAAAGCACTTGCAGTTAGACTGGTAGGGGAGGCCCTTGGGCTCCACTCACCCTTATCCACTTTCAGAATACCTTGAAGCGCTCAGTCAACATCCCGCTTTTTCTTAAATGCTTTCTACAATCCATGTCTTTTTTCCATGTTCTTCGTTCTGGCTCCCCGCATACGCAACTTTTTCCTCCCATGCTGACCTGGGATTAAATCCTGTTTGGTTTAAAATGTTTCACACAGGATTATGGGGAAGAAAAAGTGGGCGCCCGTCAAATAGAAATGAAGTGCTTTCAACAGGATGCAAACGGTCTGTATACAAGCATGTAAAACGTGTCGGAACACCTCAGAGGAAATGCTTTCACACACACACACACACACACACTGTGACTGTGAGATTGATGGCTGATCACATTAGTGAATTGAATGACTATTCATGACTCCGTGCGGCGGTGTAATACCTCTCTGTTTGTGCTCGTCGTGCGTTTGTCTGGCGACCGGAGGATTCCTGCGATGACAGTCCCAATCAATCAAAGCCTGGCCACTAGAGTGCAGAGTTCAAGAGCCAGTTTTTGGCAGCGGGCTTTACCGGGGGGGGAGGGGGTGGAAAGTGAACTGGAGGAATGATTGCCATTAGGCAGCTTTATGAATATTTATGACAAACATCTGCATTGAAAACAACGCTTCACAAATGCTATGCAGGACTGCACATTGGAGTTATCTCTCATTCAGACTGGCTGTGTGAGTTGTGAGCCGGACAGCTGATGTCTGCCAAGCCTCCGGGTCGGGGTCAAAGGTCACAGGTGACAGGGGCGGTTATGCCAGCAGATGGCTGCAGGGTCTACAGGACCAAAACCACACGCTGAACTGGATTTTACTAGATGTTTCTAAGTTGCAGATCCTCTCATTGCTCATACATTAGAGATAGGATTCCATGAGGAAATACTGTATATAGAATACAAACAATAACCTATTAAGAATCAGTGTTCTGTTTCATGACGATGTCAAATTAAATACACTCAATAATCTGAAATGGTAATGGGAATAGCAGTATGGATGTGTATTAAGATAAAGTTGTCGATAAAGCACCAGTACGTCATCGGTCATGGTTGTTAAATAACTAATTCATGTAATATAAGTAATTATAGTAGAACTGTTCTGGAAATTAAATTTTTTTTTTTAATAAAACGTCAATAAATGCAGAACATAAAGATAAGGAAGAGAGGATGTGGTTGCTGTCGTAAAATTCTCTTCTTTATTGTGAAGCTTTAAAGCGAGCAGGCTGCTTTCAGAATCATGAATAATTTTCATGAGTTCAAGGGATGTCAAGCCTCTTGTAAGTCTTACCTAGATATATGATATTGGAGAGGGGGTGCAGGGTGTCCCCCAGAAATGTTGTTTAGCATGGTGTCTAGCAAGTGTTTGTGAGGGCCCGGAGTGATGGCAGCGTTGATCTAGAGCCCACTAGTTTCTGTGACAACTGAAATATGGAGGGGATTGCAAATTTGAGAATTTAAAAGCTCTAAGACATATTCCATAGGGCCGTACATTAAGCTAAAATCAAAAGTTTCTGCAGGTTTATTATTTGTTATTGTGGTACAATCTGAAAGAGACTCGCACCAATAATCCGGAAGCTGATTGGCTGCAATGTAAGTTGGTCTCATTTGTAGTCCTAATAGAGCAAAATTGTATTTGGAATACCAAAAGAAAGAACTGCGTCATTAAAAAAACGTAGCGTTGCATGGCTGTCCATGTACGATCGTACAGCGGCTCGTGAGGGTCGCTGCACCTCGGGAACGCCTGGTGGAGAATAGGGGTAAGAAAACAATGTAGTCATTTAAATTAAGACCAATATGAAATCCCCCTCTAAATTCCCCATCGGCATGTAACGGCAGTTTGTGCTGGTGAAGAGAGTCGGCCGTCAGGAGACAAAAAGAGAGAGGAGGAAGGTGGAGTAATGAAACTAATGAGATGAATAATATTCCTCTACCTCCTGCTTTGGCTACTGATGCTCACGGTTTCATTATCACATTTTTACATAAGTCTTTTTCCACAGCTGCCATATTTCCTTGCTGTATCTTTGCCCCTCTGTAAAAGAACTCCTCTGTAAATCACTTTAGACACGTTCCTGAACCCAAATAGAAGGATAAACCTGCAAATCATCTTATCATAATCTTCCTAAACATGTCTTAAAGTGCTCATATTCTGCTCATTTTCAGGTTCATAATTGCATTTAGAGGTTATGTCAGAATAGCTTTCCATGGTTTAATTTTCTAAAAACACCATGTTTGTCGTACTGCCAATTGCTGCAGCTACTCTTTTCACCCTGTGTGTTGAGCTCTCTGTCTTAGCTACAGAATGAGGTCACACATGCTCAGTACCTAGGTAAGGACTACTAGCCAGTCAGAAGCAGAGTATGAGGGCCCTGACAGTACCTAGGTAAGGACTACTAGCCAGTCAGAAGCCGAGTATGAGGTCCCTGACAGTACCTAGGTAAGGACTACTAGCCAGTCAGAAGCAGAGTATGAGGGCCCTGACAGTACCTAGGTAAGGACTACTAGTCAGTCAGAAGCAGAGTATGAGGGCCCTGACAGTACCTAGGTAAGGACTACTAGCCAGTCAGAAGCAGAGTATGAGGGCGTGCCCTGACAGTACCTAGGTAAGGACTACTAGCCAGTCAGAAGCAGAGTATGAGGGCGTGCCCTGACAGTACCTAGGTAAGGACTACTAGCCAGTCAGAAGCACAGTATGAGGGCGTGCCATGCTAGCAGCTAGCAGCAAGCATTATAAAGTGTGTTACAAAGTGATGCACGTTTGTCAAGGCTGGCCTACAATCGAGCTGGTTGGAGCAGCTTCTGAACATTGTTTTCTCTGTTTTCACTTTGTGGACCTATAACATGCACAAAAATATATATAACACAACAAAGGAAAGGGGAAAATCCATAAAGCATAATATGAGCACTTTAAGTGGCACGTTTAACCGGTTCCATTTCTGCAGAAAACACAACAACAAGCTTAGTCTGGGTCATAAAAGCAGCAGGAGACGTGTTATTCAGCAGGAAAACATTACAAGCAGTATGACTGTCAACAAGTAATGAATCAGTAAAACAGATTCTGGAGCTCAGGCTCACTTAACACTTCAAACCCTGTATATTATTCCCATAACATCCCTATAAAGACTTACAACCTATCTGCTGGGTATTACTGACTTCAAAGGGAGCTTAACTTTCTTTATGGTGCTTTTCTTATTCTCTAAGTTATATTTCTCTGTCATCGTTAGTGTAAAAAATAAATATCACCACATTGTGACTTACTGTGCATTCATTTATATCTCTTCAACGGTGAGTTTATGACCATGTTCTCAGATAATATCAGTATAAAAACACAGGGACTGTGGGTTTGTCATAATCAAAGTATCTCCAGATAATGGGGAGAGGGGTTATTTAACTGGACTCGTCAAATTTAATTTCAATTCAATTTTATTCATAGTGTCAGGTGACTTCAACAAAGCTGTGAGGGACTTCAGAGACAAGCATCAAGTTCGACATCGTAATAAAAATCTGGCTTCAAATATTGTGTTACAGAACCTTTATCCCTGTATGCTGTAGAGGTGTAGGGGTCCAAACATGCGTGCAGAATCTAGCAAATCCATTCACAGAATCCAACCTATAACATCAAAGAGCCTAATGCATGCAGAGCAGAATTAGGACGATACCCAGTCAAATTCAGCAGAGAGCATATCAGTTTGCATGTCAATGAGCCTTACTTTGTGCAGCCACCACTCCTGCGAACACATTTAATAGTGCAACTTCATCACAGAGCTGATTTTCCAAAGTGAAATTAAGCCTGCGTGTGAGAGATAATTACTTTTGATTCTCAAAAGGCCAAAGACAAATTTGTCCAAATGAAAAGCACAATTAAGGTTCTTTTGCATCCTCGGTTGGTGATAAATCATTACAGGCTCAACTCGTGTGTATCAACTGGTGTGGTCTATTTCTTATCAAGTCGTAATAAGCTGAAAATGTGTCGTTTTTCACAGGAATATATTAGTTTCCACACAAAATGTCAGATAAAACTGTTGGGTTTCATTGGATCGACAAGCGGAAACCCTCCTCTTTTGAACACTGATAACCCAAAATTGATTGGACGAAAATATCTCTACTGTGGTATGATTGGGAAAGAAGGAAACCCCCACTTAAAAAGTGTGGGGCTGCGCCTAGACATTCATCACATTTCATATTACAGTGGCTGGCATTTGACTGTCTGCCACAGGTGATCTCATTCTAGCTGAGCCTGACACCATACAGTACCATCGGGGGATTCCCAGGGGTCAACCAGGGGCTTGGCAGGATATTGAGTTAATGAAAACCAGCAACACGGGGGATGTCTGTGTCTACAGTAGGTGATAAAGATGGAGACAGTTGGGAAAATTTGTGGTTTGGGTTTTATAAGAATGCAGCGGCCTCTGGGAAGTGTTTTAATTTGGTTTGTATGCTAAAGTAAGACGTGGGTGGTCTTAGCTGCTGTCACAATATGCTCCTTAAATCAATTAGCATGTGTGTTATGTGTCACTTCCTATTTCTTTTAACCCGTGTTCTTACTGTCTTACTGTCTCATATTAATCACTTTTTGCCAAAATTTACCTTCTCCAATACCATTGTGGACAAATTGCCACCAGGGTTCGGAATGCGCCACATTACTGAACCAGTTCTGCTAATTCTAATCAAATTGAATGCAAAGTGAATATTAGTAGTAGTTAGAGGTCGTATGATTGCATTCAAAGTCAATGGAAAGACGAATTTGTTCAGAATCAGCTGACTCGATTTCCTTCTCATACGTTCAGCCTAGCGTCCGTGGACTTCAATGGGGCTGCTTTGAACAGTTTTGTGCTAAATGCTGCGATTATGTCCCGCCCACAGATGCTCAGCGTCTCTGAGGGGTCAATGGAGGATTGGGCCGCCTGGACGCTGGGCTTCTGCGTGATGATTGGAGGGTCCTTTTGATTGACAGCTATTTTGTACTATGTAAAGTCGCCGAAACTATACAAGCTCACTCATCACTGAGTGACTTGCGCCCGTGCATACCGTTGCCCTCCGCTTCAACTGCGTTATCACGTGGGGAGGTCTGTGGGATCCGAACTACCCTAACCCTTCAGACAACCACTTTCTCTTAAAATGCTAACTTGCCATTGGCCCACCCCATTTTGCTCAACACAAAATTAAATGTATAACTGGTATACTACAAAAGAGACTGGTTTTGCTATAAATTGGTATTTCTCTCTGTCACCCCATTCCCATTCTGGGTGGGGGGTGTAGAGAAGCAGAGTATGCCTAGAGCGGCAAGGATGTAGGTGGCTGTAGACACAGCCCTTCTTCTTATCTCTGCTCCAAATCTTATATTATTAATAGCGATGAGGGAGTACAGCATAATCTGTATCCGTATCTGTACTCGGACTGGGCGGGGCCTAACCCGGAAGTGGACAGAATTTAACCCAGAAGTGGGTCGGGTTGTCTTGAAATGGGCGGAGCTTTAACCGCTATGTTATTTTAAGAATGCAATTGATATGGGTTGATCAGAAATTGTTATATTTATTGCTGATAAGAAAACTATTTCCATCAGCATTGAGCTTGAGATCAGTGGTGTTGTCATGGTAACAAACAAACTATATACAGAACAATGAATGAACAATGAATACAACACATGCGGTTACAATTATGAAGTAAAATGTAATGAACAAGAGTTTTCATACTCAATAATATAACTTTCTTTTTTTAACTTTTAATTTTTTTATGATGAATGATTTTATGACACCAGAAACCTACTGGTCAAGGAAGTACTACAAACCCCCCGTTACCAGAAATCTACTGGTCAAGGAAGTACTACAAACCCCCCGTTACCAGAAATCTACTGGTCAAGGAAGTACTACAAACCCCACGTTACCAGAGATCTACTGGTTAAGGAAGTACTACAAACCCCCCGTTACCAGAAACCAACTGGTCAAGGAAGTACTACAAACCCCCCGTTACCAGAAATCTACTGGTCAAGGAAGTACTACAAACCCCCCGTTACCAGAAATCTACTGGTCAAGGAAGTACTACAAACCCCCCGTTACCAGAAATCTACTGGTCAAGGAAGTACTACAAACCCCCCTTACCAGAAATCTACTGGTCAAGGAAGTACTACAAACCCCCCGTTACCAGAAATCTACTGGTCAAGGAAGTACTACAAACCCCCTTACCAGAAATCTACTGGTCAAGGAAGTACTACAAACCCCCCGTTACCAGAAATCTACTGGTCAAGGAAGTACTACAAACCCCCCGTTACCAGAAATCTACTGGTCAAGGAAGTACTACAAACCCCACGTTACCAGAAATCTACAAGCAGACAATGCTAATATTGTCGAGCTGATTTTGGCCAAGCCATTTGAAAGACTTTCTTACGAGGAAAAACCGCAGGGCAGATCAACACCTAATGCTGACTTAGTGCAAAGGTAGGTCAGAGTATCAGATATTTTAAGCTCTCTGGAAGTGCTGTGCCAAAGAAAATGTAGTTCCTTCGAGGAACTCGAACTGCGTCGGTTGCGACACTAAAGGCGTTCCCATAGTGTCGTAACCGACGCAGTGTCTCGTTCCCCTATCTCGGGGAACAAGGGTTACATACGTAACCCGAGACGTTCTCTGTAGTTTTCATGATGAAACCATCTCATTATAAATTCTTTGAACTACAAGCAGCTGCCACTGAACCCAATTCTCCGTCTTAGGTCCTTTCATATTAGCATTCTACATGCTTCCACTGGGCTCTGTTCTTGGAAAATACAACATCCATTACCTCTGCTACGCTGATGACATTCAGCTATATTTCTCCTTAAAACCGGGTGAGGCAGATCATTTTTAGTCTCTTCTAAGTTGTCTTGAAGTTGTCATATGCTGAATGGCCAAACAGTTCCCCAGCTAATGGAGACTAAGACGACGGTCCTTATCATCAATCCCGCACATTCCATTAGTGGTGTAGTCAATATTCCGAGGCCTCTGCCTTTAAATTTTCCATACATATGAAAGCAGTTTGGGTGTCAATTTTGACAAGCTAATTAACTCGCCAGTCGGCTTTTTCACGTTAGGTTTATAGCAAAACGTTGACATCATGAATACTGATACTCGTCATGTAGAAGTCAGTCCGTCAGCCCTAGCTCACCTGCGCCTACAGCACAAGCAAGATTCCTCAGAGAAGGCTCTCTCTCTTTTCACTGGTTACTAAATCTCTTACTCTTTACCTTTCCACATTCCCAGTCAAAGTCCAAAGTAGTGCTGAAAGTGAGTAATGATTATTTTCATTATTAACGAGTCTGTTGATTATTTTCTTGACAAATCAAGATGTATTCTTAAAACACCTTGTTTTACCTAAATGAAATGGCTTCAGTGGTTGATTATTGTTACTACTTATGAGAACTACGCTTAACAGCTCCTCAGATCTCCAAATCCCGACAGCTAGCTAGATCACAATCATTATTAATTTCACTTGTTTTAATTTTCAACAAATTGTATATCCAAATACAATATACATTTTATATGGGCCCTTAGGATGAGGTTTTGGATTGTCATCATGGAAACATGAATTGGTCATGTGACAAAGGCTGTGAAGATATTTTTTTCACAGAACCGTGTAAAAATAATAATGTACAATACACAATTTAATTCTTACAGCAACTGCTCTACAGTGAGTTCATTATGTTTTCTACTTCTAAACTGGCCCCAAAATTTCAAAGTACACGGTTGCCATACAATGTGTGTTTTAAAGTATATATATATATATATATATATATATATATATATATATATATATATATATATATATATATATATATATATATATATATATATATATATATATATCCATATTTCCAAGGCAGCGACTGGCAGGACAGGCAGCAAAGGGACACTACTCTCATCCAATGGAAATCAAATTTGTCAGATTGACAGCACTCTAGCCCAGTGGATTGTGGGGGCACCCGGGGGGGAGGGGGGGGGCAATCATATTTCATAGGGAGCGGAGTCTATTAGCTATTTAGTTTTTTCCCTGGTCACATTTTGCACTAACTGCTGCCTCTTGTGTAGACTGGTCACATATTTGTGCTCATCATATGTACACTGTAGGCACTGGTGTTATTATACATTGTGAATACATATTTCTAAAATTGTATGACGTTGACTAGGCTATCCATTCTGAACAAAATAAAACAACCTTTGAACGTACGTTGTGATTGGTTTAGATAGATGCCAATAAACCAGAGCAAGTTCTTCTCCCATCCCAGAATGCTGTGTGGACTAGCCAGACCCTCTTTCGCCGCACTGTGGAGGAAGAGAGACTACTGCTTATGTGTCAAAAAAATATCATTAAGCCTTTTGTTTCTACTATCTAGGCTACTATCTACTATCTATTATTGCGCCAGAAGAGAGGGGCATTTTTGGGGGGGGTTTTTGACAGCGACTGACACATCGGGTGAGGAGTGTGTTTCAAGTGATGCCAACAGACCTCCTGTCCTTGTCCCTCCTTCCAGCTTTTGTTTGCAAGTAGCGCTCCTCTAATGTCCCGGGCAGGCTTACTAGGGAGGCTTGCTTGACCCCCAGCCGAACCTCTCCCCACTGCTGTTTATGGAGGAAGTGCCATCCAGGCTCTTATTATTCCAGCTGGGCGTGAGCTACCTCTGCCACGCAGCCCGAGCTGTAGAGAGAGAGAGAAAAAAAAAGAGATACTTTTCAGCCGAGCTCGCATACACATCCCTGTGTGTGCCAAATATCTTTTTCATCCATTCTGTAAGATAACAAACAAGGGGAAGTCATTTCACTACAGCTCACTGTCAGAGGGTAGACTTAAAAAAAGCTTGGATGACCCTTGTGAGAGGGTTATCCGCTATGTGAGCATTCTTCTCTGTGTCTGAGGAGGGTGGATCCACCGAGGTGTCAGAAATGAGGTAAGAAGTTGCACGCCAGGGAGTTGGAGGGTCAAACAGGGTTGGGTTTGTTTTTCAAACAGACACTGCCAGCGCCGATCCTTGCACAGAGTGCGAGGGTCTTGACGTGGAGCCGCTTCCTGCTCTGAGGCCTGTGTGCATGATCTGTTCCAGCAAGGGCTGGCTAGTCAGCAACGGCTCAGGTGATGCTGGAAAGGGCGAGTTTAACATGGCAGCTCATGTGCTCCAGAGCGGTATTGCATAGAAGTGATGGCACCACAAATTGGTAGGATTTAGAAACTTCATTCATGCAGAAATTTTTTACCAGCAATAAGTCACATTGGCAGCTACGTTAGCCAAAACACCTCCCTTAGCCTTACTGTAATCATATACTGGAATGATGTAGCACCCACATCAACACTGTTTGGTGGCCACAGCCAAAGTTCTGTGGATTTGCCTCATTCACCTCCATTACGCCTTTAAATTGCAAACAGAAAACTCTTACACTGATACTATGTTTCAAGTGCAGTTTAATTTATTTCCCTACATCTAGAATTCACAGACGGCCTGTAATGTAATACACTATGTTTTATGGAAGGGTGTGAAACACGTGAACCCAGTTTAAAAACTCTGTATTCATCTGTCCTCAACATGTGTTCATTATGAACTGAGAGGAAATTAAATGCATTTTTTCTAAGCAACTCATGTACAATGTTCAAAGAGAATTATTAGAAATATGAAGCGAAAGAGGCACCGCTGAAGTCAAAAAGCAATACTCCAGTACTGTACTTAGGTCCAAATCTTAAGGTACAGTACTTGTACTTTACTGGAGCCATGCCACATTCTACTTCTAGTCCGCTATTTCAGAGACAAATATTCTACTTTAGTTACTCCACTACATTCATCTGGCAGCTGTAGTTACTAGTTACTTTAGTTACTCCACTACATTCATCTGGCAGCTGTAGTTACTAGTTACTTTAGTTACTCCACTACATTCATCTGACAGCTTTAGTTACTAGTTACTTTAGTTACTCCACTACATTCATCTGGCAGCTTTGGTTACTAGTTACTTTAGTTACTCCACTACATTCATCTGGCAGCTTTAGTTACTAGTTACTTTAGTTACTCCACTACATTCATCTGACAGCTTTAGTTACTAGTTACTTTAGTTACTAGTTACTTTAGTTACTCCACTACATTCATCTGGCAGCTTTGGTTACTAGTTACTTTAGTTACTCCACTACATTCATCTGACAGCTTTAGTTACTAGTTACTTTAGTTACTCCACTACATTCATCTGGCAGCTTTAGTTACTAGTTACTTTAGTTACTCCACTACATTCATCTGACAGCTTTAGTTACTAGTTACTTTAGTTACTAGTTACTTTAGTTACTCCACTACATTCATCTGGCAGCCTTAGTTACTAGTTACTTTAGTTACTAGTTACTTTACACATTAAGATTTCTGCACACTAAACACATGTAGTTTATATAATCTGATGTCTTACTATACATATAAATATATATATGAAGTTTGAATATATGGAAAAAGAACAAATATTCCGACCTGGCAGCTGAAGCATCGGTTGGAAGACCGGCATCTTCCCAGTACAGGTTGGTTGGTTGGTTGGTTGCCGGGGATTTCTACCACCAGTTTGCTTAAAATAAATAGAGGTGAAGGGTCGCTGTGTCCACCAGGCCATCAAGTCCACGTCAGGTGCTGCCGACAAACGCAGTAACTGGCTCTGGATCAAGCGCAAGGATCCCAACTGGGCAGCAAGGTAGAGACATATGGTATGCGGTCAGGCTTAGGCCCGACTCTGGGAGAAGGACGCCCCTGTCATGCACAGCCCATAAGGGAAGTGGAGGGTATGGCATGGAGGGAAGGTACCTGGGCGCTGGGTACACTTTTGACCCAGTGCCCAGGATGACCCTAACGACATATCTTACCCTCTGTTTCCCCACTCCACATCGCGAGTTTCCTACTAAAGGGATAGAAACATCTATAGCTTTTACTGAAGTTTGAATATATGGAATGAACCTTGAATATATTGAATAAAATTCTGAATATACTGACTAAAAGTCAGTATATTCAATATATTCAAGGTTCAATTCCATTTATTATGACTTTCATTCCAAATCATTCCGTATAAAAGTTCCCAAAGTTGTTGTAATCCAGCCCCATAAATAATGTCTAGGGGTTCAGTAGGCTACAGTAGGTTTGGATACATATTGGATATTGGATTTTCTCCTCTTTATGTTCACCTTTTCCTACCTGTCGGGCCTGGCTTTGTGTTTGACACGATGGTGGAAAAGCTTTCCTGCTTAATTCGGCCACTTAATAACGTCATTTAATGCATTGTTAAACACATTAAAAGCCGGTTGCTTCACAATACCGCCTGTTAATGTAGAGTAGAAAGGGCTTGAAGGGTTAGCGCAAAATCAGCCATTGACAGTTAGAATGATTATCTGGATCCAAATTACCTCTGGTTTTATTTATTATTATTATTATTTTTCATATTCCTCCCTTGTTCAGCAGCCGTTGGTCACTCTCCGGGTGGCTGCTCCGCCTCTTCTCTCACAACAACTACTTTCACTTGCAGATGGAGCGACCTCGCCTGACCTCCCTTTACAGGTTCTCACTCGCTGTTTTTCTCTCCGTCTCTCTTTACAGATCGCTTATAATTAGCCAAGTGAGACGTAGAGAGAAAGATAGAAAGAGTTGTTTTTTTTTGTTTTTTTTTAAAAAAATGAGTGCTTCACTAATTGCGTCGCTTTATTATTTTTTTACCGCCTGTATGAAAAGGGGTATTTAGCGAAATAGAAAACAGCTGCTGCATTTATCCCGCTCATTTGTTTTGACTGCCAGCGCCGATTCAGACCTGCTTCTGTTTCTCTCTGTTTGTGTACCTTTGCCCTGTGGTGCTGATGGTGGTGGGCGGTATGGAAATGAACAGTGCAGGGGATAGAAAGTGCACACTATTATACCATTATTGACTGATACCATCCATCCATCCTTCCATCCATCCATCCATCCATCCATCCATTGTTGCCGCTTATTATTATTATTTCCAAGCTCCTCCTGGTGGATCCCAAGGGCGTCCCCCTGGGATCTATCATCTATCAACGTTCACTTTTATTGGTCAGATGTGTCTGGGGGGGCGGGAGCAAGAAAGTAAATAGAGGAACAAGGTCCTATGTTCTGGACTAGTGCATATTTGTTCATCTCCATAGTCAAACCAGCTCAATTCCTTTAAATAATCAGACCTTGTTTGGCGAGCGTCTGCTCTGGTCACAGCGACTTGGCTCTGCTTTAGGTTTTTGGTTTGACCCCAGCGGTGGGAGTGACCACAGTCTGTTTTTGTCAGAGAAGAACTGCAAGCTGTCACAGTCTGCTGTTGGAGAGCACGCCTAACTACAGGCTGGCGGAGTCTGGAGCTGGTGCGGTTAGAGATCTCGTTCTAACCACAAACGAACCCCTCCAGAATTGGACTGGAAGCGTACCACAGCGAGACCACCTCATCAAGCCGGTCTCGGAATGCTTGTTTGGTCCACTTTTGGTGTGCAACCGAATGTGATTGTCGCATTCTCACCTGCCCAAAGGAACCACACCAAGGGGGAAAACTCAAACAAAATGGAGTCAGGTGTGAAAGAGCCCTTAGTTCGGCCCAGGTCCCATCCACAACCACGGAGAGGGCGGGATTTATGCATCCTGCCATTAATGGCCAACCTTGATGTATTGGCTTCACTTGTACAGTCTATTCATCAACCCCTGATTCTGAGTCTACACAGAGCTTAGTTAGATATGTCTGTAAAAGCACCCTTAGGTCCCCGCCTGTGACTACACATGTTGTTCTTTCAGACTGAGTCCATGGGTCAAGACCAGGCCCCCAGACTAGTCCAGTCTAGCCCTTCCCCTGGGGCCAATTTGCCTTGAGACACACAAACCCATCCAACACGATAAAAGGGCTATTCTCTGTAAGGTGGATTAGGAACTTTTATCTTAGTTTATCCTTTCACTTTTTATCCACTCTCCTTTTGACCACACAAGCCATTGTTGCTATGCCGGTCTGTGTATGTTCATATTTACTGAATGTGTGTGTAAGTGTCTGCATCTGTGTCTGTGTTTACTCATTTAAATCTGTGTATTTGTTGAAGTTTCTATGCAAGCTTGCGTGTGTGACGCTCATGCTCATTCATATTTCCCAGGTATAGTTCCTCCTTGTGTTTTACTGTATGTTTCTGACATAGTTTGTATTCTGTATGCTTAACTGCAAACATATTTTTATGTTCTCTGTTGCAGCCTATGGGACCGAAAAGGCAGGCAGAGGTCGATCCAGGACAAGGGCATCTGCCGAGGGTGTGAATAATGCAGCGCTGCTCTACAGAATAACCGCAACAATATATCATCATAAAGCAAATAAACACAGCTCTATATCCACTCGGTCTGATACAGTCTGCTTTGGGATCCAAAGGTGGGTTGTGGCACTGAAACAGTGGGTCCACAGACTGGAAATTGATCGATTGAGCAATCTAGAAGGTGAAAACAGCAGCAACACCTAAAAGTACTGTGGACAACACATTGTTAAAACCACATTGTTCAAACTGACAGTGACCTTTCTCAGGGTCATCATCTCAAAACACTTTCAAAGTTCTTTTTCTGAAATGGACTTTCAAAGTGTTTCTTTGATGACCCCGCTGAATGTTGTAGGCTAGAACACATCGCATAAACAAGAAGGTTTTCCTCTAAACTTAAGGAGTGCTGGAGTTCACCTTGGAGTGGTGACAAGAGATGCTTCTCGTGTTGCTTATGTGAGATCTCCCGACTCTTTGGTTGAACCAGAAGTTGTTCTCCCCCTCCTCTGTGAAGGTCCTCTCGAAGCTCTTATTTCTGCCACGAGAGGGATCATCAAGGAGCTATTGGCGAGGATACACAGAGCAGCCCTGCAGCTGAAGGAGTTGCTAACTCCACCCAAACATCTAATGATTTCACGTGACACGTCAGAAGAAAGGACGTCTCATCCCTCTGAAACACATTTGCTCGTGGCCTCTTTCCTCCCATGATTTTCTCGCGTCTCTCCCTTGCCTCCGCGGGGGGAGGGAATAAGATAAGAGGAAGGCAAGTGGAGGGGTAGAGGAGGCAATTTAAGCTACATGAAATGCACCAGCAACCAGCATCTATTGAGAGGTAAAGCTCTAGTTTATGGTCCATACCTCAGTATATATGTGAGATCTCAGGCTTTTTACAACGGTTGCATAATTAATGGTTGCAGGACGTTCAAGTTGTATGTGACACACACACACACACACACACACACTCACACACATTTAGATAATGTAATTGTATATCACAATATCTCGATATATGATTTCATCACCAAATGATTCCATTGAAAGTCGATAAATGGTCACATTGAATTATTGCCCAGCCCTTAAATTTTTCTTATGCCTTTATTTATCCCACAAGGGGAAATTTAAAATTCCACAATTTTCACTCTGTTAGTACAGTTGCACACACATTAAACACAGGCATGAATTACAAACATGCTCAGGACCTATACATGCTATAATACACACTAATGGAGAGATGTCAGAGTGAGGGGGCTGCTCGGAGGAGGAGCGCCCCGAGCTGTTGGGGGTTCGGTGCCTTGCTCAAGAGCACCTTGGCAGTGCCCAGGAGGTGAACTGGCACCTCTCCAGCTACCAGTCCACATGCCGTACTTCAGTCCGTATGGGGATTTGATCGCGCGACCCTCCAACTCCCTGCGGAATGAGGTACTGCCACCTGTGTGTGTGTGTGTGTGTGTGTGTGTGTGTGTGTGTGTGTGTGCAGCGCTGAATGACAGTACAGCAGGAGGACTAGAGGAGAAATGAGAGACAGACAGACCATTAGCCAATTCTATTCAATATGTTTAATGATAGCAGTGTTTCTACTTTCATGCTCATACTAATTACTACTACTAGTATTTTTAACACCAACTCATAATTAATCTGGAGGAGTCAACTTGTACTATGAATGTAAATGAAGTCCTTGACTTCCCTGTCTGAAATGGCCGCCTGACGGCAAGGTAAAGCCACGAAACAATTGTAAGACATTTTAAGATAGCATCAACCTGAACTGACTGATTTGTTTAGGCGGTGCTTTTTTAGGCGGCTAATATCGCTTTTTGCTGCCGTCCCCATGCACAGCAGTAGGTCGCTCTCTTCAAAGCCACCAGACCCCTTTGCACTTTGGCCAAAATATAAATTGGATTGGAAGTTGGATGCGATTACATAAGGAGCACTACTGCAAGCCACAGAAGGATATAAAAACCTGACAAAAACAAAAGTATATAGCTCTTTAAGCTATATACTTCAGCTTCCATTTTAATACAAACCTTAGTTTCACTCTTTTTTTTAACCACACACATACAAGTGTATGACACTTGGACAAAAGGCAATCGTAATGAAATGTGAAACTCAATCTGAAACCACAAAGCTGCTTTACAGATTATACAAACGGCTGACCTTGGCGAATATGCAATAAAAGACTTTCAGAGTGTATGAGCACCGCAGTACGGTGGCCAACCAAGTGTGAGGAATGGGTTTCAAGTCTGAAGTATGTCACTAAAGAATAAGGGAGCAGGACAGTAAAAAGCCACACGTTCATTGTCCCAGCCTTGGCTCTATAAAGCTCTCATTGAGAGGATGGAAAAATGAAGAGACAACGAGATGGTAAGAGAGGGAAGCAACTTTCCCTCAGGCCTGAAAAGACTCTGAAGTGACTCTGACAATCTGGGATTGGACACACACAACAGTTTTCAGGCTGATTTAGACACTAATTTCTATCCAGAGGTAGCCGTCTACACTTGTGATCTGCTACACCAATGTCATTTGCCATGAAAAACAGAATTCCCTGCAGCCTAATGTTCATTAACAGTTGACCAACAACAAATTAATATTTACCCGGCGGCTAATTTCCTCATTAGCGATCAAATTTAAAAGCTTATTTTTGTCCACAATCACTTTCAAGTTTGTGCAAGTGCTGCAGGAAGTGATGCCCTTTACCAAAAGTGCAGCAATGGTCACCTTGAACTTGAAGTGGCCGCTGTTTAAAGCTAATTTACAGGTGGTAACTTCTGATCATGTCATTCCACCCATATTGTATACCAATGCCCTTGGCCATAAACAGGCCAGGCTAGCTTCCTCTGGTATCCCAGCGATATATCACTAACTGCAGATCTCACTCCAACCCTAAGGACAATGGGGTTTCACTTAGCATATTTCTAGCGTATGTGCAGGCAGCGGCCTGGGATGCAGCTATGTGCAGCCACATGAGACACATTTATGGCTAAGCGAAAAGGAGGCTGCGTGATGGATAAAGATATTACAGCGCTCGGGGGTGTAGATATCCATTGCGACCCAGGTATCTCTCCGGTGTTTTCATTAAAATGATGGAGAAAAAGGGGTAATATGCAAAGCCAGGGCTCCCTTTAAGGAATGACAACCTCAATCTATCACTGCCTCCTTCAGCCTGATCTGAGAGACAACAATGGAGAGGAAAGAGAGAGAGAAGAGGGAGAGAGCGCAGGCATTTTCCATCTCATTCCCTCTCCGCCAACTGATTACAGGGCACGAGGGTATCTATCTTTGACACGTCATTCTTATTGGATGCTCACAGAGTTGATAGCTTTTTTAGGGGGTTCATTTTGAAATGAAAATGACTATAAGATTGACATCTGGAGTGGGGAAAAGCAATGTCAGGAGAGCGGAGGGAAAGTCGGCCACTGACAGGTGAAGAGCATGAGTATAGAAAAAGGACACAGCAGGGTCGGGGCATCACTGGCAGAGCCGCAGTTTAAGTCTGTTCACTTGGACTTAAGGGGGATTTGTGGGTCTGCGGAGGCGCTACGCTGAGCCGTATCCTACCTAAGTGGCCTGAAGTTGATACTTCTGCATTATTGTGTGCATTGATATCTTAAAAGAATAGCAGGGCCGGCACGTGGGTTTGTGTGGTAGTGTGAGTGAGAGAGATTAGCTTCGGAGTGAGTAGCAACTCTAGAGCCATAGCGAGAGAAACAAACTACGTTAGGAAATCTACAGCAGGAAAAGTTAACCCTATCCAACAGAAGGAGATGCCGGAAACATAAAGTAGATCTGCCTTAGAAGACGAGGTAACCCTTCATAACTACCATCAATAATACATGGTAGGTTTATAGGTATTTGAGGGGTAACAAACAAGGGAACTTGTGCTATCATTTCTTAATCATTAGCTAAGTGTAATATTAAAAAAAAACGAGTTTAGAAATGTACATAGTTGATACTTTGTCAATGGTTAATATAATATCTGCATGGCTATTGAAGCATTAATTGCATTAAATGTATATAGTTAATGTTATGATGTGATATGATGCATAGTTGGTCACCAATGCCATTTACTTCTTTACTTCATTGTTTGTTAACAGTAAGTACAAGATCAGTTAACTATAAAGGAAAGTTTAACTCGCGCATATGAGAAGAGAGAGAGAGAGAAGATGCTGGAGTTATAATTGAGCTCTTCTTCATTAGATATCCAGAACGAGAGCAAACATTGCAGAGAGCGAGTGTGTTTGCACAGGGCAGATGCGCTGTAAATGGCTTTTTGCTAATAGGCTGACACATTTGCATTCATTAGTAGGCTGAAGTTAAGTCCCAGCCACCTATAACAGAGGTCACTGCTGTCTGTCAGTGGAGAGGTGGCCTTTCTGATGGAGTGCAGTGCTGATCAAATGACAAATGGATATTTGCTGGTAAAATAAGAACTTCTGTACGGTCTACGCCAGGACTAAAGAATCTGTATCTCTCATAGATAATTCATTAGCAGGTTGAAAATGCACAGACCTTCTCAGCTTTCAGACAGTTTCAGTTACCTGATGAATATTAAAGAGCCCCTGCTATTATTATTTCCCCATCTTTTAGTTTCTTATGTAGTTGTTTGTGTGTGTAATAGATGTATGAAGTACAAAAAAAAACACATGTCACTCCAATTGGAGTTTTCTCTCCACTTGAAAATGCCTCGCCCACATTCCTGTTTGATATTCCTCAATCAGTGAACATTATATTCAATAGTCCCGACCCAGAGCCCCTAAATATGACGCTAAAGGGGGCACCTGACTAAGCGTCGCTTTCTGACGCGATGGCAGATAGGATGTGTTGGGATTTTATTGAGTGCAGTATGACCTGATGTCCCTGAATTCAGTTTCCCCACCTGATGTTGTAGGATAACCAAAACGTTCATGGTCGCCAAAACCATCTTAGTTTGACATTTGCTTATTAGCTCTGAGCGTAATTATAACCTAATCACTACTAACTAATCAGGTAAGAGTCAAGGTCGGATTCTGACCGTGTGATAACCTCCAGAAAAACATCACGGTTTGGGTTAAGACACAATCCTCAGTCTACCCCCATGCAGATTTCGGATTTCACACTACTCGCCATAGTGGCTTAGTGCTACGTCATCTTCAAACGCTTTCTGCGTTATTTCTGACGTCGACAGCCACTGTCAAGCGTCGTATTTTACGGGTTTGGAGTGAGAACGGGTTGCTACTTGCAGTAGCAGTGTTTTGGGCTATGTGTATGTGTGGCAATCGTTGATCCAGTCTGGGTTTTGCCTTAATATCCCAAAAAGAGGCCTCTTAATTGGATATGCTACATGTAAAAGGAAGTGCACAATCTACATCTGTATTCATCATTTCTAACAGAAAAGAAAACGGAAGAGTGCACTGTGGAGTGATCAGAGACACTAAGTGAAGATTTGCTATGCAGAATAAAGCGGAGAACAAGATTAAGAGAGGTTTAGTGATTTTTCATGAGGATAAGGAGAGAGTAAAGGTTCGTGATTCAACCGAGAAGCGTAGAGAGTGTGTGAGTAAAGCAGAAATGGAGCTCATCAGCTCTAACCAATGACTGAACATAGCAGCCAAACAGTGGAATTCCATCTCTCTTCCATCATGTCCTCTGGCCCAAAAAACCTTTTCCCCACAGACTTACATGGCGAAACAACTGTTTTGTTTGAGTGCCACAACCCCCCCCCCCCACACACACACACACACACAAAATGACTATCAGAAGTATTTGGAAAGTCTATAAGAGCCACAGGATTAAATCATTTAATACCAATTCAAGTTAGCTGAGCGCTAAACTGGAAGTAGATGGCTATAAGGATAATAATTTGGAGGCCCCCCTGCGTTGACTCTGAGGACAGCCTAGGGGACCCGGACCCCCCCCCTTGAAGATCCCTGCTCTAAATAGTTTGGTTTAATAAATCCAGACGTTCCCTGTGTCCCCTTGTGTTGTGTTGGTCCCTTATGTTGTGTACTGTTACTGTTATTGTGTTTGAAATACAAAAATAAAATGTCACAGTGACAATATAAAACATATTTATTATATATATATCATAATACTGAGGTCATAATGCAGCTGTAAAAGCAGCAATGTGCTAACTTGGATCAGAACTACTCAGCATGTGTTCTGAGAGTGGTCACACTGTAATTGTTTTTTAGTTTTTTTTTTAAAACTATTAATGGCAAGCATTACACGCTGAAAATGTGCCCATAATATTTCCAACCTCAATCAGCATTTGGCTGGAACACCAGACATTATAACATGCATTTCATCACGTAACATGTCCAACATGTTGAACAACACACTGATGGCTCTGTGCCCGAGGCTGAACACACAAGGTCAGCTATATGTGTCTCTACAGAAAACTATGATGTGGAAACACAAAAATATGAAATGAAGGGACGAATACTCGTTGAGGTTCAGATGTGATAATGTTCGCGAGAAATCAATCAGGCTGCCATGATGAATTATTATCTTATAGTCAAATACTATAGCCGTTGTGTTGCACACATCGGTAAACTTTTTCAAAGGTTTAATTGCTGTTTTGGAGGGTTGTTTTTTGAAGTCTTTGCAGCATTATCCAAAGTTTTTCTCGTTTCGTAAGTTCAAAACCTTTTATCAACATTTTTGTCTCTTTCTTTCAGATGCACTTTGCCCCAGAACAGGAAGTCGGCAGCCAGCCTTTTTTTAGCCGAATGGACTCACTCATTTCATCTGCTGCAGTCCTTCTTTTGTTTATGCCTTCGAAAATATCGTCTGTAAGTACTAGTTTAGCACAGATCATAGAACAATATCCGGGCATTATTTTTACGATGAATGTTTTACTAAGCCTTATTTTTGTAAATTAGTAAATTGTAGTATTAACCACATGTCAGCTTACCTGAATGCCATGTAGACTGTATACAGCACAATACAGTAACGTGAGCTACTTCAAGCAGCTGGATACATGGTTAAACCTCATTAGCTCTTACCAGTGTATCACCATGTGGACTTTTTTCCACAGCAGTCCCACCAATTGGTCCCAAAATGTCCCAGAAAGAACCGAGCAGGCCCGCCTTGTTGCACGATCAAGATGTTCTTCAGAACTTGTTTCCCTGCGACGGAGTTTGAGAACACACACTAGTATCACTCTAAAACTGATCAATGTGAATGTATTCCAGAGGTCTTTTCAGGGGCTTCTTTGTGACATACTTCATTTAAAGCGATTGAGACAAAAAACTAAAAAAAGAAAGAGAGAGAGAGAGAGAGAGAGAGATAAAGCATGGGGAAAAAGAGAGCGTATAAGACAGAAAGAGAAACAAATCACCTGTACTGTTGTAAAAGTGCCATCATCACAGCTGCTCACAGTCATGCCAGGAACTAGGAGCGGTAGCCCCCCCCCCCAACCCAGTCGCCCTTCACCTCCACTCTTCTACACAGCGACAGCAGCTATAAGGGCATTTCTTCCACGCACACACACACACACACACATAAAGACCGTATGTCATATTCCCAGAATAGAAAATCCTTACAGATGTGATACCACAGCACTCACATTACATTGTTTTTCACTGTCACTCAGTTGGTTTTTATTGTTTGCTTGGTTTGTTCATTTAAGTGAGGTTGAGTTTTACGATTGAGTGTAGATCCGTGACTTTGAAAAGGGTAAATTTAATTAGATTGTCTAGAAAACAGTCAGATGTACTGTATGCCAGGAGCCAGTAATGAGATTTAAACATGCATCAATAATCACCTGATAAGCCTGGATAGAAATAAGCCCTAGAGGCACAAACTTACTGCAAAGTACTCTGGACTGTATTAATAAGCCTGCAGAGAGTGATCAGTTCCACGGATAGGCCAGTTATTCCAGCAGGTACCTGGCTCAGACCTTTCTCTGAAGGAGTATGCAACATACTGTAGAGTGGTGGCATCATGCTCCATCCTTCATCTAAACCAAGGTGAGGGTACAGCAGAGATGGTAAAAATACTCACTTCCCGTACTCAAGTAGAAGTGCAGATACTTGTGTTAAAAATACTGGTAAAAGTTGAAGTAGTGGTTTAATTTCTTTACTCAAGTAAAAGTAACAGGCTTGGAAATTTACTTAAAGCAAAAAAATAGTACAAATAAGTAAAAAATATCTGAAAGATCTACTTAAGTACAGTAACAAAGTAGTTGTACTTCGTTACTTCCCAGCTAAGAAAGAACTCGGGGGGAGATTTTTAATAACAGTGCCCTCTATTTATTGAGTCAATCACACAATACACAACTTTGGGTTAGTGTGGTGGGAACACTAACTGGTCTATTGAATAAGCATGTAGTCAAACATTTAAATGAAAAACACTCAATAATAATCAAAAAATTTAATTTGTTTTGTTTTGTCTGGCTTGATTGACATTTATAATTGGGTGTCATCCACATAATAGTGAAAATTGAGTGTTTCTTAATAATATTGCCTAGAGAAAGCATATATAAGGTGAATAGAATTGGTCCAAGCCCTGAGCCTTGTGGAACGCCATGGCTAACTGATGTTCGCTCTCTCTGGGTGAATTCAGTGTTTTATCAAAGTGATGTGTGTCCTTCTTAACATATTGCACCATATCGGGCAGCACCCCCAAGACTCCAAGATTCTACACATCGCAAGAGAATGTGAGACTGAGACTATTAATGATTCATTTGGGAGACAAAGAGAACTCTATGATACATGTCATCTGATGTCATTGGTTGTCTTGTTTTTCTCAAATGGTTTTTATTTGTTGTTATACCCCCACACACACACACACACACACACCTGTCTCTGCTGTCGCCCCTCCTCTCTCGGACTTTCTGTTATGATTGGAACTGACGAGGACAGGGAGTGCTTGCCATTTTGACAGCCAGAGTTTTAGAGAATGGAGTTTTTCTGACTCCACGTGCTGACCCCCTGTTTCCTCTCTGGCCCTCTGACGCTGGGACGGGACTTCCTCAGTTGTCGCCAAAGTACTGTATGTGTAGTTTAGTGTAGACTGAGAAGCTTTGTGGCTGGGTGACATACAAATACATTACCGGTGCTTTTGTATCCATCCAGTTAATCTAATCTCACCCAGTTAATCAAAGATAAAGAACTGTAGACCTGACCCAAAATCTTCATGTCCATTCTCAAAGGTGGTTGGCTGAATAAAGGAGTGCGTTATAGGGCATGCTACCTCCTGATTGGGCAGTGAGTGTAAATATCTGTCTCAGACTTGTCAGGTAAGCCAGTAGAGAAAGCCAATTAAGATCATGTCTGTCTTCTGTGGTGAATATGACAATCCACAGAGAGTCTACTTGATAAAGAGTCTACCTGTATCCATTTGGGGATTATATATTTACACACAGATTCAAGATCTGCAACAAGCCATTAAACAATGGGATTTGTACCAAACCCAACTCAGGTCCCAGGTCATGTCTCAGTTATTAGGAAGCAAGTAGTCTTGCATTGCCACACCTTCCTCCACAGTGCTGGGGAGAAAGGCTAGTCCACACAGCATTCCAGGATAGGAGAAAAACATGCTTGGGTTTATTGGCATTTCTTTAAACCAATCACAATCCTCATGGGTGGTGCTAAGAAACAGATGGATTCCCGGTGCCTCTTCTAAATAGCTTCAGGAAGAAACTTGTTTTGGGGGAACATGTGTACAATCAGAAGTAGTTTTAGTCGTCAACAGAAAACTCAGATTGGACAGATAGTCTAGCTAGCTGTCTGGATTTACCCTGCAGAGATCTGAGGACCAGGTAACCATAGTCCTCAGATTGGACAGATAGTCTAGCTAGCTGTCTGGATTTACCCTGCAGAGATCTGAGGACCAGTTAACCATAGTCTTCAGATTGGACAGATAGTCTAGCTAGCTGTCTGGATTTACCCTGCAGAGATCTGAGGACCAGGTAACCATAGTCCTCAGATTGGACAGATAGTCTAGCTAGCTGTCTGGATTTACCCTGCAGAGATCTGAGGACCAGGTAACCATAGTCCTCAGATTGGACAGATAGTCTAGCTAGCTGATTCTGTCCTTCAGGGACAAACTTGTTTTTCAAGGAAAGATGATTAGCTGTCTGGATTTACCCTGCAGAGACCTGAGGACCAGGTAACCATAGTCCTCAGATTGGACAGATAGTCTAGCTAGCTGTCTGGATTTACCCTGCAGAGATCTGAGGACCAGGTAACCATAGTCCTCAGATTGGACAGATAGTCTAGCTAGCTGTCTGGATTTACCCTGCAGAGATCTGAGGACCAGGTAACCATAGTCCTCAGATTGGACAGATAGTCTAGCTAGCTGTCTGGATTTACCCTGCAGAGATCTGAGGACCAGGTAACCATAGTCCTCAGATTGGACAGATAGTCTAGCTAGCTGTCTGGATTTACCCTGCAGAGATCTGAGGACCAGGTAACCATAGTCATAGTAGAAATAGTAGAATCATAGTAGAATTCCAACAAAGAAAGCCAAACGTAACAGACATCAAACCGAAAAGAAGGACATACGGTGGAATTTCAGGGCACCTGAGCAACCCCGAAGTGGAACGTAGGAAGCAAGGAGACCTCTGAAGACCTTTACGGATGCCACGACTGAGACATTTTCTGTATTATTGGGACCCCATACACATGAGTATGCCTTGTATTTCATTGTTTTTACTCAAAATGAAATATAACAGAAATACTGGAGCTATTTTAGCAATGAACTCTAATTATAAAGCCAAATATATCCAGAGTTTTTATGTTAATCCTGATTCTGCTGGCACATAACATGTTTGAGTGACTTCATTCAGAGGCATGTCGAATGTGCTGCACTCGGTTGTTATTCTGAGGTGATTTGTTTCACTGTGACAAATGCTTTCCTTGATCCTAGTCTTCACTCCACAACCAGACTCATTACACTTAATGAGCATGTTTCCATCATTAGCTAGCTAACTAGCCACAAGCTAATCCATCAAAGCAACCAATGTTAATGTTAATATGCGTACAGGCCACAGTGTTGTAACTACTTTTCAAATTAGATACTTTTTAAATGGACAAAAGCAGCAGGGAGGAAAATGTTTCTCACCTATGAACAGATCTATATCTATCTGATCAAATCTGCTAAACTTACAATGACATATGAATTATCGTTTTTTTTTATCACTTTAGCTGGTGAGACGTTGGACGTCAAGCATGTGGTTTTGGAATATACAGCCAATTGAAACACCCAACACACACACACACAAATGACTTCAGGCTTCTGGATTTGATGGCTGGAGCTGTATTATTCTGCGCTCCATTTGAATAAACAGTGCAGCTCGGGGCCTGGCTGTGTTGATTCTAGAGGGGAGATAAGCCGTGTAAATAAAGCTGAACTCGGACTGGAACAGGTTTCCTCTCATTGCTGCTCAACTGTTTTATTGTTTAAATGCCTCCAGATGGGAGATAAGGAAGCATCGTTGAATCACTTTCTCATGTTCTGTGAGACAAAAAAAAAGACCCATTAGTATGTTTAGACAAAAAAGTGTTGAATGTGTGTGTCTGTGTGTGTGTAACACAAGTGGTGGGTCAATCGGCTTCTATAATGCATCCCAGCTTGTGAGCCCCTGTGGTTTGCATGTCATCTACAAGACTGATGACGATTCATCACCGTTGGCCGGGGGTTTTCTGGTGGAGCGATGGGTGTGGTGACTTATCTGGGGCAAACACCTTGCAACAAGTACCGCATAGCTTACCAGTGAGTAATAGTTTTTTAGGAAAATGACACTCCCTAGAGACTAAAGACACATCATTTATGAAAAAAGTAGAGATGGTTCACTACAATGTTTCGCTTTCCAATAACGATTCTCATAACTTATTTAAAATAAGTACCTGTATGAATGTGATATGATTTCTATCTTTATTGTTGATCTGGCTCTTTGTGAAACATGAACAAACACAAACAATGAACATTCTTTTATTTTACATAACAGAAAACCCCCCATGAATAAAAGACTTTAAAGTAGATTTTCTTTGGGGGTAAATTGCGTGGTATCGGATCGGTGCATAAACTGCAGTACTTTACGATACCGATACCAGCATTTTAGGTAGTATCAGAGGCTACACTGGTATCGGAACATCTCTCAAAATAAAAGCCAAGATGATGCAACGTGACAAAGTGATGTGGTGTTAAGTGAAAGATGAGTTACTGTATGTTTCTCCAACTCCAGCAAGTAGATTGGGCCGAGGCCACTTCTTCTCCTTGGTTTCCCCCTTGGTTTCCCTCTGACTGACGTTTACGGTGATGGAAGGCTCAGATCTCCTAAACCTTATTCCATTAAAGGAAACGTCCTAACAACTCGCAGGAAGCAAAACTGATGACAAGGTAAAATAGATTAATTAAGGTACCTTGGTGTGGAAGCAGCCACTTAATCATAGATAGCGCTTGTCACTGGGATTTAGGATCTGATTGACTTCAACAGATTATGCCTCTTTTCATTTTCTACCTTTGTGCGATGGAAAATTAATTGTCAGTGACATTTGGTTGTAATCCCCCGCGCTTCCTCCCCTCCACTACCACTCTATCTCTATTTCCTCAAATAATTATTGGCTCTCTTTTATATGCTCCTTCCAAAAAGAGTTTTCTTTTGGAGATACACAAGAGGCAGAATCATTTCCTCGATCGCTGAGGACAACATCCGCTTTTTGATTGAGTCTATGCAATCTAATCATCAGCTGTCGCCGAGGCGATACTCGCCTCTCATGCTGAGACTGCTGTCTCAGTGCTATTACCCACCGCCCAGCTGACACACACACACACACACAAAAACACAAATACAAACAGACACACAAACACACTATCTGAGTGACAAAGACGGAGGAAGAGTCCGGTCCACCTTGACTCGTCAATCATCTGTGGCATTGAGAGCTTGTTTGACTGCAATAGAGAGGAGGAATGAAGAGAAAAATAGATGTTAAGAAGAAAGAGGAGATGAAGGATGAGGAAAGGAGATAAAAAAGAGAAGAGGAAAGAAGAGAAAGGGGAAAGAAAAGGGAAGAAGCAAAGGTGAAAGAAGAGAGAATGAGAGGAGAGGCGAAATAGATAAGTAAGGAAATGAGATCAAATGGAAAAAAAGACTGGAGAAAAAAAAGAAGATTGAGGAGAAACAAACAACAAACGGAAATGTATGGAGAAAAGAAAAGGAAGGGAAAGAAGAGGGGAGGAGGAAAAGAAAAGGTGTAATGACAAAAGAAAAGACAAATGAAGAAAGGTGAGAGAGGAGAGATAGGGAAAAAAGTTGGAAAGAGGCAAAGGAAGGAAAGAAGAGAGGAGATGGGGAGATGTGGCAAGTGAATGAGAGGTAATGAAGACGTGAGGCAGGAGTGTCCAAAGGAAAACAAAAAGAATGAGTGGAAGGGAAGATAAGAAAGAAGGGTGAAAATAGGACAAAATGAAGGGACTTTGGTGCCAGGATGGAGAGAATGTTGTCAGTGCTGCGCGAAGGAGAGAGAAAATGGAGGGAATAATTGTGGGAAACAGAATGCAGGCCGGGTGAGAGAGGAGATGTCATTGTAGCATGATGAAACTGAGGTCAAACGAGTGTGCGTAAGTGTGTGTGTGTGTGTGTGTGTGTGTGTGTGTGTGTGTGTGTGTGTGTGTGTGTGTGTGTGTGTTGCTTACTGTGTCAAATTAAACCACAGCGGCAAAGAGAGACATTTCATTTCCCAGATATGATTGATGGATAATGTGTGTGTCCTAGAGAGGTGTCAAATGGTCCTGACTTGATACACACACAGAAACACACACACACACACACACACACACACACACACACACACACTGGCACACACACACTGATTCGGCACTTGCATTGACACGCAAATAGTGAAAAAACTGAACCCACTCAAACTATACATGAAAATAAACTTAAAGGCCCCCTCCAGACACATTTTTGATTATGTTAATATACTCTGCTATGATTTATAATTTGTTTTCCTACATACATTTTTTTAAACTCTGAAAAGAGGCTGGAAGCACATTTACTATTTCTCCCTTGTTGAGAAATTCTGGATCTGGCCTCGCCCCCCCGCCCACCAACCAACACATCAAGATGGCTAGAAACAGCGGAGGTTGTTCCGCCATACATATTTCAGTAGATGTAGAAATACAAAAACAAAAGTGTTTTCAGAAAAAACATCAGAGAAATGAAAAACAACGTAGAGAGACAGAAATGATTGCTATGGTTACAGTAATAACAACAGTTTTGTAGGAGGTTTTTTTCCCATAAGCACACAGTTCTAAATCTATTTTTATACATAGAAAATGACACAGAGGAATCCATAAAAAATACCTAATCGAGAACTGGCGTTGTTTGGTACTCGTCGGGTAGTTATGGAAATGTGAATTAATTGACAAAATAAGAATTTAAAAAAAGCTTAGACAGCTGGCTGTTATATCGTAGGTTGACTTCAGATAACTTTATTAGGAGAGACAACACGGACACGTTCTTGTGTAGTGGAAGCTACACGTTTTTTTTTACTAACATACTATGTTGTATGTTAGTACGTTATTATGTACGTTATTCAACTTAGCACATTCAGATCATCACAGTAACAGTAGCGGCACAGCGCCAACTAGTGGAACGGGGTACTCAATGCTCAACGTCACATCACATCATCATCTATTCGTGGCTGGATGGAACGGCGCAGAGCGTATGTGATTAACTCCGTTGTTCTTCATGAATGTCTCCAATTCGCTTGATGTGAAATGAGGACTATTATCGCTGACTACGACCTCCGGGAGGCCATGACGACTGAATAGCCCTCTCAGTACTCAGTATGGTCTTGGAAGCCGTGGTAGAACTCATCAAGTGCACTTTAGGCCATTTGGAATGGGCGTCCCCGGATACCCACACATGAGGCGCTTCCACAATGGCCCTTACTTTCTCAGGTGACTTTTACAGGCCTTGGGCATCGATAACATTGCCCAATTATTCAAGTGAATCCTTGAAAAATTCTTCTTTCAAGGTGATACCAGGACAGCGTCCTAGATACCTAAGGCAATCTTGGCCAGAAACCAAAGTGTCATCCAAATAGCAGTGGATGTTCGGAAGACCTTGGAGGACCTGGTCCATGGCCCGCTGAAAGATTGCCGGGGCTGACGTGATTCCAAAGGCAAGTCTGTTGTAACAATCCTTTGGATGTTGTTAAGGTGAGAAATTGATTCTTCTTCAAAAGGCATTTGGAGATATGCATGAGACAAGTCCAGCATACTGAAATCCTGCCCCCCTGACAGTGACATCTACATTCTTTTTCACAACTGGCACGATAGGTGTTGCCCAGTCCCTGAACTTGACAGGGAATATGATGCCGTTTCTGCTCAGTCTGTCAATCTCAGCTTCAACTTTTGGCCTAAGAGCATAGGGAACAAATTGCCTGGCAAAACCGTGGTTGATGACACGGTTTCAGAGCTATGGCAACTTTAATGCCTTTCATTGTGCCGAGCTCCTTTTTAAAGACTTCATTGTGCCTCTGTAGCACAGCCTCTAACGTCTCCTAGCGAACCTTGCCAATCTCCCGCCAGTCAATCCGTATTTTCCGCAGCCATTCCCCCCCAAAGGGTGGGTGTGAAGCCCCTTTGACCATGTACAGTGGTAGCTTAGGCCTTCTGCTTGTTCAGTTTCACTGAGACTTTAATAACCCCCTCCGGTGCACTCAGCTCGCCAGTGTATGTCTTCAGTGTGATATTTCTTTGGCGTAAAAGTGCATGTCATATAATTGTTTAGATATTAGAGAAACTGCAGCGCTTGTCTCTAATTCCATTTAAATCGCCTTCCCTTCAATCTTTGGCTCAACACAAGTTTCCTATCTGAGCCACCATGCTTATTGTTAGCTCTGCATCTGTTGTGCTACCCTCATTACTGGACATTTCTTTTGCATCCATGTGGTGCACTCTGCTCTTTTTTTTGTAAACACTTTATATTTTACTTTCTTTTTGTTCTTTACATGCTCTTTGTTTCGGCACACTCTTGATACGTGGCTTTTCTTCCTGTAGTTGTGACATGTTTGTTCCTTGTAATAGCATTCAGCCTCTTTATGAATAGTGTTTTCCACAGCACACACATTTGTAGCGCTGCTGGCTAGTGTATTTATTTTTAATGCATTACTTAGCTGGTGCATTTCTTTTGCTACCGTCTCCATTGCTAAAGCTACTTCCACAGCCTTTTGAAAAGTGAGTGTAGACTCTGTTAGCAATCTTTTCTGTAGCGCCTCCATGTTGAGTCTCTCAGTGCATCCTGCAAAGGTGTGCCAAAGTCGCAGTGTTCTGCTAACTAATAAGTGCACTGTATTGCTTCACTGATCCCCCCTCCTGTTGATTTCGTTTAGGGAAGCAAAATCTCTTTCGGAGAAAAATGCAACTGCAAAACACTCCCAATATCATCGTATGACTTTAGCCCAGGCTTGTCAGGAGCTACGAGGCTATGCAATAGTCCGTATGTAGCAGCGCCCATTACACTGACGCTGACTTTTTGTCTGCCACAATCTCATTATCTTTCATAAAATGTTCTAACCTTTCCACGTAGGTTGCCCCCTGCTCCACTGACTCTTCAAAAGCAGAGATATGCCCGTTAAATATCACTTCCCACTGCACAACAAACGCCTTTTCCTTCCTCTATCACAGTCAATACCGTGGTGAAAAAACGTCACTATATAGTCTGTTTGCCATTTTGTAGCGGTGTTCAAATTCTCCGCGGTTAATTTGATTCACTATATAGTCCGTTATAACATACCCATAATGCACTGCTATTTTGAGTGTACACACTGTCACTACCCGATGTGAGTCAAGTGCAGATTTGAGTCGTGCATGCTCAGGTTTAAAGGTTTTACAGCATAACGTGTCATACTAACTTTTCTGAAATCCATAAAATAAGAAACTTTTGTCATTACAAACAAGAGAAGATGGAAATCATTTTGAAAACGTTTTAGCTACCTATTGTTGTTTCATTGCTAACGTTAGCTCAAAACGCCATTCAACTTTTAAGACTTTGGTTGTGTCTGATGCTAACTCGTAGCCAGCAGTGAACCAGCTTCGTTAAGTCGGTCCATTTTTACTGGGTTGACATTACAGAAGTCTCTCGTTAGCATTTTGTAGGCTACTTGTCGCGAAGTGACGCAAAATGACGCATGGTGTCATCTTCTCATTGAATTTGCATTGGCATTGTTTTACACATTCCTGGCCCCCACCACGTAATGCGGTGTTAACAGTTTCTGATCATTTCATGGAATTCTGTGAGACTAGGCTGGACTCAGACTACATGGGGCGCACGTTCTACTGGGTGAGCTAGAAGTCGCCACAGAGTGGTTTTTAAGTTTTAAATAAAAGCCTTGATTCAAATAATACCTGGGTCTTAATAGCATGGTGTGAACTGAATTGATTAAAATAATAAAACAAGTCAAGGATATCCTCCATGATAATATATTAGCTGTAGAACAACGGCATCCATTCCTCGGTCATCCCGCAGTTATCACCTCTCTGACTCCTCTGAGACCTCCAGAGTTGTGCCGGGGCTGAAAGTCCCAAGTCACTCCTGGGGGAACACAAATGTTTGCTGCCTTCTCCGTGGAGATTACCAGGGGATTGTTTGGCAAGCAGTGGGCTCAGCAAGCGCTCTGTATTTTCTTCATGTTCTGTGTAAATGCGTTTTGCAGTTCAAGGGTTTAACGGAAAAGCCCTAGTTTATGTGTGTGGGTAACGGTGACACTGGGAATGCTAATAATCTGGATATTTAATCTATTTCCAGACATCCGATATTGTCCAGGCGTATTTGTAAGAAAGCAAACAGGGAATATGAGGAATAATTGGATTCCATCTTTTTTAAACTTCCATTTGGCCTCTGTGGCACACAGAAAGCAAAAAAGAAAATGTAAACTGAAAGAGAGAAGGCATGAGAAAGACGAATCTTAAAAATAAGCCTGGAAAAAAGCAGCAAATGAGTCAAAGGACAGGGGAAATACAGCTCCATCTGCAGCCTCCAGAGTCCAGGTTATGGTGCTGACATGCTCAAAGCTGTGATGCATCCTCCCAGTGTGGGCCGTGGCCTCCGGGCTCTGCAGCTCAGCGTTAGCATGTCACTGTGATAGATGTGCAGGCGGTGAGGCCGCTCTGATTATCCCCCTCACTGAATGAAGGGAAACGACCTCTCACCTCAGCAATGCCAGGAAGCCTATTGGACGAGCCATCTGTCCATTTATTGTCATTAAAAAGTTGAACTGGAGAGTCAGGTTTTCCTACTGGTCTGACCCTGCAGACTTTGACAAACTCTTGTGTGCATCATCATCATCATCATCATCATCATCCCCATCATGTTATATTAAGGGTTGGAATCACCAGAGGCCTCCTTATTGGATATCATCACAATACTTATGCAACAATACGATATTATTGCCTGTATGGCAGAAAGTTC
>JABXJD010001663.1:0-77929 GCA_013375575.1 Percina caprodes | reverse complement strand
TTTAATTTGAAAAATATTGTGCCAGCAAAATTCCATTTTTAGTCTTAGTTTTTCCAATATAAATGTGTTTCCTTCTGCTTTCCTCAACTCCAGTCAACCTCTCCCAGGGCTTTTTCTTTGAACTCCAGGGCCTTGTTATGCTCAGTTAGGACTTAAAGGCAGCCATTTGTAAGCCCTTACATCCCCGAGGGAACTATCCTCAAAAGCCACTACCTCAACCTTTTCATATCATTTTGCAATCCAAACCTTGGGAAATGTTCAAGTGAGGTGGCTCTCAAACTGCTGAGATGTGCAGTTTTCCATCTATGTGTAGAGTGGTAATTGACAAGAAAGGTATGTGAGAGGAAAGCAGAAGAGAGGGAGTCTTTTTATTACTGTCCCAGGTGTAGCACTGCATGCCCGACGTTAAGTC
Organism: Percina caprodes; assembly: GCA_013375575.1. Lineage (NCBI taxonomy): Eukaryota > Metazoa > Chordata > Actinopteri > Perciformes > Percidae > Percina > Percina caprodes. Next base: position 77,517 of record JABXJD010001663.1, on the reverse strand, counting down.
TGCATAGTAAGTCTGTGATTGGGCCAATTCACAGCAGGGAATAGGAGATTCCAGGGCATGTGGATGGATTGCCTGTCTGTCACTGTATGTGCTGTGTACATATGTACTGGGAATTTCAAATAACACAAAGGATTTAGAGTGGTGTGTCAAGGACAATAGATCAAGTCACACAACCAGTGATGCTTTTTATGCATTTCATTACATCTTTTTGTTGTATAGAAAGAGGAAAACATATCATATGCAGCACTTCCGCAACTGATTTAATAGACTTCAGTTTCAAAAACAACAATTACAGTAATTACGAAGTAACTAAACTAAGTCTTTATACCTGAACTTCCCTTAACTTCTTGATGCCAATAAGAGTCAATGCAACTTAGCAGTCATAGCTTTAAACTTTATCAACAAGAAATTTGTTGTTGTTTTCTCTATACATACAGTATAAAGAGCTAACTCCATGTTGTTGGATTGTTCAATCTAACAAAGGTGGGGACAAATAAGAAGATTTTGGTGATGCCACTTCCCTACACTATCTTACTTATCACTATGATAAGTGATACATATTATACTATCATTTTGATATTTTTCCCTTGATTATATTAAAAACATAGTTGTTGACACTGCATATTTAGCTTCCAATAACTACTCCTCTAAAAAAACATCCTCCTCATTCTCTATCAAATAGCAGCCAAGGTGAAATGGCTGTCATAAAAAACTTTACGGAGACCAAGTTAACTAATGATCTACCAATAATAACGTTAAAAAATGATACTTTTTAAATAAAAGGGATCCCATTGCATGCTGTCTCAACTTCCCTCCTTTACAGCAAAGTGGAAGATTAAGGGAAATTACAGCCAATACACTTTGCCAATACAATGAGCAGATGGTCTATTTATTAAGAATTCTAATGACTTGATTGTAATAAAACAAATATTTAGCTTTTAAGAGTATTTTAGAGAGATTTTTCACATACAGCTGTTCCCTCTCTTTTTTTGGAAAAAATTCAAATGCAGGCGTACAAAACAGTGAATGAACAACCTCAGTACCAGATAAACAGATGGAATGAACAGTGATAATGAGCAATCATTTAAGCATTACAGAATACCTTTTCATCATTATTTTAAACTCACCTTTGCAACACTCTACATTGTAAGGAAAATACATTAAGTTCACTACTTTTTTCTTAATTTTACACCTGCATCCACTGAGGAATTATGCAATAATCATTTAGTTTACAATAATTACATTCAGTTTCTAGATACACTGATAAGGATTTATGACAAATGGAGGGGAACAAGTCAATAGAGAGCAATAACAACCACCAACGTGGTTGAATGTAATCACTTTATAAGTAATTGTGTTAATTTTGAAAAACGTCATGTCACAACGTAATGCAGGAAGAGTGTACCACAGAGTAAACTACTCAAACCTGCAAAATGTGGTGCCTCCGTACATTAACAACATTCTGACCGTTCACTCAGACGTTCACTCATTCTGATTCTGTTTACCAATCTATCTACAATAATAAGTAAGTAATAAGTAATAAGATAGCGCCTCAGTAAGAAAATTGAAATATATAGTAATTGAGCATGCTTTTGTTGGGTTCAGTAGTAATTCTCACACATGCTCAAACTGGATACAGCCTAAAGGTGGCTTACCAGCAGCATCATACCAATCTAGGTTCTGATTGCCTTATTAAGCGGAGTAGTGCAGGGTAATGGCTATCAGTTGGGTTTCTTTTAATGGGGGGGGGGGCTTTGCATGTTACATGATTGCTGGATATACCAAACTAACTTCCCTTTCCTGGAGCACAAGCAGATAGCTGAAGGGAACATTGCAACAATAAAAGCAATAAAAAGCCATTTGCCAACACTAAATATCAAACAAAAGCCAGACACTATATCGTATCAAATTGCTGTGAGCTGTACATTCACCACTTGTAAACAGAGCCAGAACATAACGTAATCTCAGAGCTTTTTCCTCCACAGCGCTGTGCAATTCAAGACAATCTCGGAGATGAACTGGGCAGACACAGCAGGTTTCATCAGACTCACCATGGGTTCGGTTAATTCTACTGCTAACTTATAACACTAACATTACCGTTGCCTAAATACCCCCCGTATCAAATTCTTACTTCATGGTCACACAGTCACAGTATGCTTATGCTGTAAGTTTAGCATCCACGTTAAAATGGACTAACGGCCACCAAAGTGCAAGGGAGGTGCTGAGAAATTATGGGAGAAAAGATTAACAATCTACAGGCAGATGCCTCAAAATGTGCCAAAATGTCTGACATCTTTGGGGTGTAGTAGCTGCTTCAACATCAGCATTACCTGAAGCAGAGGAAGGAGGAGAGGTGGCTGGCTATACAGAGAAGCAGAAACAACATCATGACAGGGAAGGAGAGTGACTATAAGTGACTATGACAGGGCCATGAGAGCGAGTGATGAAAAGATGGAAGAGAGAGTAATTGTTGGCATGGTAATGAGTAGGCAAATTAACAGGGACTTTCAGGAAGTGTGTGTGTGTGTGTGTGTGTGTGTGTGTGTGTGTGTGTGAGTTTGGCTGTGACACATTTAAAGTTAGCGGCTGTCAGGTAACCTAACTTCTTAAGCTTACATTGAAAATTCTAGCGGTTGGCCTGTTGAGTAGCTGAAAATTCGGTGTGATCTATAAAATCAGTGCTGGTACCAGCATCAGTGTTCCTTGAATTGCTTAATTAGTTAATGTTATTCAGCAGCATTGCAAAGCCAAAGTTGCTTTGTGGAATGCCAGTACCATTTTAACTAATTTAACTATTGTAGTGTTTAGCCAGCCTATTCTGTCCTTGTTTCACATGACTGTTGACTAGACAACATTTTGACAGATTTTAATGACAATGCATACTTGTAAACTTGAAATTATACTTTACACTTTTTGTCTTTGGCAATCACTTGCACTTGAGTATGGACGTTGTGTACTCTATGGCCTCCAGGTCGGCAATCAAAAGTGTGTGAGTACAGTGTTTCTCTTGTATTGGCCTGAGCTAAAAATGCCAGGGCTGGTGTTCTGTCCTAATCCAGCCCTGTTCACGGTTAACTGTCAAGCCACAAGTGTTGAATTCGTTAACGATCATACGAGACGAGATAACACCGCCGTCATTATAAACGCTGACTGTGGTAATATCAACATGCAGCATTGTTAGCAAAAAAGTCAACACTAATATGCTCTCTCTCTCTCTCTCTCTCTCTCTCTCTCTCTCTCTGGTGGTTGATTAACGCAGATATACGCTGATTAGCTCTCATAATGGGCCAGGTGGGAAGCACACTGCAATGAGTCCATTAAGCTAATGTGTGATTACTCCACATTTTCATTGTAATATTTTGTGATCGCACTCTGCATCTGCAACGTTCTCTGTCAGGTAAATAAAGTACAATGTCTTCCTCTGATGTAGACGTAGCCTACACTGTAAGTCAGTACTACGTCACTATACGGTGGAGTTGCATATTAAGTGGTTTGGGGTCCTTCTTTAAGTTATTTTGGGGTACAATTTTGTTTTGAAGAATTGTACAAACAGAAATACCACAATGACAAGAAATCTGCCCAACGAGCACTCGACTAGTGTCATAAATTCCTGAAAACAGTCTCAAGGTTCCAATTATTTAAAGTAATAACATTTGTTCTATTCAAGTAGACAGCTCCCATTAAAGGGTCTTACAGAAGTTACAGCATAAAGTCTGCACAGTATCCAACTCGGTCAGTATTTTATTTTCTAATATGTTAAAAACATGTTTGAAGAGAACACAATAGATCATGATTGCACTCTTTTTCTTTAGTGTTTTTTGTCTGCAGCTTTTGAAAATTGTTTGTGTACCTGCTCATGTTGATATGTAAGTGTATGTGTGTGTGTGTGTGTGAGAGAGAGAGAGAGAGAGAGAGAGAGAGAGAGAGAGAGAGAGAGAGAGAGAGATTGTGTGATGTATCTGTAGGTGTAGGTAAGCTGAGGACTTGCATGGGGATACTAATTCTTTTATTTGATGTTCTGTAATTATGGTGTCCATAGCCTTGTCGGGCACTAGCCAGAGTTATGTTCTCCTTTGCCATCAGTGTTTGTGTGTGTGTGTGTGTGTGTGTGTGTGTGTGTGTGTGTGAGAGAGAGAGAAAGAAGAGATAAAGCAAGATAGAGAGCAGTGAATGGATGAGGGACGCAAAGCGAGCAAGAACAAGAAATTTAAAGCGTGTTATGAAACAGAATCTCCTGTCTTAAATCACAGGCTTTGCCCCAGTGAAGGTAGGCAGTGATTACTCATGTAAGGTGTTGGCTGAAGACATTTACATGTTCTTAATGACAAACTCACCGTGTTGGAGCTCAAGCCATTGCAAATTTAATGTAAAGAGGCATTGTACAAACAGTACATCTGTATTCATTGTCTTCTCCCCCTTAGCAATAAAGCTTTTTGTTGCATTCATTCCTGCTCAGGTGATGATGTGTGTGCCCCTTGGAGCATATCAGACTTACTGATAGGCGTATTTAATTAGTGACTTGCAAACCTTAATTAATTACAGTATATCAAACCATCCATCTCAGCCATTTTATATTCCCTATGGAAAAAGGCCCCTTAGATGTTTTAATTGTCAATGTATTTTTTTTTCCAACTTTGCAGGCAATCGTTTAGAAACCACATGGGGTCTTGAACCAGTAATGTCACTTTGCTAATGGCATTTAGTTGTATTGATTTTTAATTTAAAAAAAACAAAAACATTAAATATCAGTTTGACAAAAAACAATCTTTTCTGGATCAAAAAAATCAGTAGGTCTTAGTGTGGACTGTGCACATAGCTTACAGAAACTTTTGAATGAGAAAGGTTATTGGAACCTTGTGGGCATGCCATAAAGAGATATGCAAAGATAAGTGAAATGACAGAAAAGAAACATATGAATACATACATAAAATTAAAATAGACTGCATCCGTTTTGGGCTTTTCTACTCAGTTGTAGCTAAACACAAATGTTGTTTGGGTAATGTAGTAACTCGTGTTTTCACAACCAGTGGCCTGGAACGGCAGTCAAACCCGTAACTTACTACTACTAAACTTGTACCAGATCATTGTACTCCCAGTTACAGTTTTAACGTCACACACACATAAACCACAATGTTGACCCATGTTGATGCTGTACAGATGCCGGCAATTAACAGTGAAAAATAGAAATAAATACACTAAACACATAAATATGCAATGTAAAGTACCGTAAATTCCAGACTATAAGCCGCTACTTTTTTTTCCCACACTTTGAACACTACGGCCTGTACTATGACGCGGCTATTGCATGTTTTTTTTTTCATGCCACAAAAAAAACATTTTTCCTCATAACAGTAGACCAATAAAATTGATGAGTAGTTCACAGAGGTCCAATGAAATTGTGCGATAAATCCAGCGCACTTTCACAATTAAATTATTGTAAATCAGTCACACACGCGTTGTAACTCATCAATGCATCAAAATGGAAAACGCTCAAAGAAAAGCATATGATGCAGCTTTTAAGTTAAAAGCGATCAAGAAGGAAGAAGGAAATTGAGCTGCTGCACGTAATCTTGGCATAAATGAATTGATGGTGAGATGGTGGAGACACCTGCGTGAAGAACTGAGTCAATGCAAAAAGACGACAAAAGCTTTCAGAGGTAATCATAGCAGATGGCCCGAACTTGAAAACTTTCTTGAAGACTGGGTTAAGACGCAGAGAGCAGGCGGTTGCCGTGTTTCCACCTTGCAGATCAGACTGAAGGCTAAAGCAATTGCTATCGAAATGAAAATCAAAGATTTTAGAGGTGGGCCATCGTGGTGTTTTAGATTTATGAGAAGGAAAGGCCTGTCCGTCAGGGCACGCACTACTTTGTGTCAGCAGCTCCCTCCCGACTACGAGGAAAAACTTGCTAACTTCCGCTCATTCACTCAAACAAAGATAGCGGAGAATTCCATCGAGCCAGATGATATCATAAATATGGATGAAGTACCTTTGACGTTTGACCTGCCTCTCACTCGGCCTGTTAATAACAGAAGTCACTCGTCCATCACACTGAAAACCAATGGCCATGAGAGAACCCATTTTACCTGTGTTCTGAGCTGTACAGTATCCGGACTAAAGCTTCCACCGATGTTGATTTTAAAGCGGCTGACAATGCCAAAGGAAAAATTCCCAAAAGAAATTGTGGTGAAAGTCAGTAAGAAAGGTTGGATGATGGAGAGCCTAATGAAGGTTTGGCTGAGAGAGTGCTACGCAAAGCAACCAGGGGGATTTTTTCACAAAAAAAGCATTGCTCGTTATGGACAGCATGAGGGCCCATATAACAGATTCAGTGAAAGCTGCCATCAAGAGTACAAACTCAATTCCAGCTGTGATTCCTGGGGGCACCACTAAGTATTTTGCAGCCACTGAACATCAGCGTGAACAGGAAATTTAAAGTGACAATGCACGTTGAGTGGTAGGCTTGGATGACTAGCAGCGAGAAATCATTTACTAAAAGAGGCCGCATGCGAAAAGCATTTTCAACTCAAGTCTGCCAGTGGATCCTAAACGCGTGGAGCCGTTTCAAAACATCCACCATCACCAACGAGTTTCGAAAAGGCTGGACTGCTGCGTGATGAAGAGGACCGCGTGCGCTCAAGTCAAGTGAGAGCAACAACAAAGAGACTGAAGTGAGTGATGAGATCCTGAGACTGTTCACTTCGGACACTGAAGAAGAGGACTTTGATGGTTTTAGTGCACAGGAGGAAGATGAAGAAGGCAATTACTGACTTTTCCTTGTAGGCTGCAGTGTATTAAATGAAGCCCAAAATATGTTGTCAACTAGAAATTGCTATCAACTAGTGCTAGCTAATGTCAATAGAAAGTAGCGTAACATTAGCGTTAGCTAGAAGGGTTTCTCGTGACTTTGCCTGTAACGCTACCAAGTTGTGAGACGTGACTTGAAGTCATAACTTACGGGTTAAAAAATTGTGTCTGGAATGCAGGATCAGTCTTATTTAGTGACCTATGAAGGTGTCTGTTCACACACAGTTTCTCACAAAAGACATGAGCTTTGTAACAGCTACAGTAACAGTTAGCTCTAGATGTGTGGCCTCAAAGCTGGCATTAACTTGTGTTTTCTGTAATATTGCATTAGCTATTTATATGAGAATACTTTAATTGGAAGTTTACTGCAGAACCTTCCAATACAAGAAATGTAGATTAAATTGCACTGAAGAAATGTTTTTCATAAATACTGGCAACAACGCTTATCTCCATTCACTATGAATGTGTTTTCTCCATGACCTTTAGTCACTTGTATTTCGCATTGACTCAATCAATAACCTTCCAACAATACATCACCTTTAAGTTTCTATACTGCTATGATTCAGTTTCCTTCTCAGTGTTTCATGACATCCATTAAGCTCCCCATGGTTGATGTTACTATAGTAAAAAAAATAACAATCATAAAAGCTGTCCTTTGGTGTCCTTAATTACTGTGGTATATTACGGCCTGTTTGTTGATATTGTAACCTACCTCCCTGATGAACTGTGAGACTTTTAACCCTTTTAAAGATAATTTATTGCAGATACACATTCGTTTTAATTATCCCTGCAGCTAGGTGTCCAACAGATTTGTAAAGCCATTACTGAAAATCAATACTCAGCTTTTAGGTGATGAATTAATTAATGAAGTGCGGAGTTTACCCTGAGTGTGGGCCCATTGATGAAGGTGGAAGGACACGGAGAAGGAGAGGGAGAAAGAAGGAATAACTCCTAATGATTCCATATCAGTTGGTTTGGAGCATTTTAACACTCCGTTAATTGCACTTAATTTGTGTTTTGATTGACGTAATTTGAGGGCAGAGCTGGGAAACAAACATTTCTCCGCTTGAGACGGGTGAGTAATTTCCCCCTCATGCCTTTGGCAGCCAATCTCTCAGACTGGCTAAATGGATCATTATCATAGGACCAATTCAACCCGAAAGAATCTAGTCTTTGAAGCTTCTTTTTCCACCCTTTGTCTTCTTAATTTTGCCTTAAGCCCCAATCAAAACAGTCGTTTGATAATCTGGGAATGATTTTTTTACTTATTTTTGTAAACTCTTTAACCCGTGACCGTAAATTAACAGGAACACTTTATAATAGCATTATTATTAAATTGTAAATTGATAGTTAATTAAACTTTAGTTTAGTTAACAAACAATGCAATGATGATAAATGTTTACTAATTAGTAATGATAAAATGTACGCCGTGTTAATTTATCATTAGTTTAGTGTAATATAAGATAATTAGGTTAACATTTGAAAGATGCAAAGAATGCATCAAATAATTAGTTTAGATTAAGTAGTTTATAAAGCATCTAGTAACATTAGGTTGGCCCCATTAAATCTTGTTTTGGTTTATAGATGCTTACAAAGTAATTATTAACTATTAACAAGATATTATAATGATCAGTTGCAACGTTATAATAGCCATCCAAATAATGGTTGTTGACGGTTTACTAACAATTTCCAAAGGTTTACAAATCATTTGGTAACCATTAACAAATACTTAATATAATATATAAAATGTTATCTTACATAGCATTAGTTATAGCATTACCAAAAATTTGTAAACATTATAAATCATAATTTCATTGTTTACGGAAAATACAATTCACTTAGGTAAAATTAACTATCAATTTGTGTTAGGGAAGGCTATTATAGAGTGTTACCAAACTGACAACAAAGCCATGGTAACTGAGCTCTAACAAATTTGCAGCTTTATGATTCATTCATGAAAATCCTACCTGACTGCTGAGGGGGGCTTAGCCATTGTAGTGTGATAAAGCAAACATGATAGTTAACACTGTAGCTTGCATAAAAGAGGAACTCTGTGGGTCTTATCATAACCATAAATTGTGCCATTACGTATAAACCAAAAAGCGTATTTTGTGTATGAGTGTACATGTTTCAGCAGGATGGAGGTAGAGGAAAAAACAGAATGAATGCAGTATGCACCTGTGGGACAGAGAAGAAAAAAGCAAGTAGTATATATTTGAGACCTGCAGCATGTTCTACATACTCTACACACTATATATATATTTTTTAACCTATGCAAAACATTTGGCAAAAATGTCTCTTCCCATGCCATGTCTAAATTAAACAGCCCTGTGGCTGAAATGACTTCTTTTCTCAGAGTGCACTACCTTGCAACTAATAGTCCCCATTATTCATGGCCCTACAGCAGAGGTCACTGCCATGGGGTTTACTTTTTTTTTACCCCTCTAAATTGGAAGTCAAGAGAAAATGAATCGAGACACCCACACATGGAATGAGCTATAGGTTTGACTTTGACTTGTCCTCAAACTGTAAAGTGAACAAATAGTTTCATATATGTCATGCTGACTGTTGGAGATTGTGCTGGAAGTCAGTAGAAGTGTTGATGCCAGGAAGGAATTTTGGTTGAAATATAAGGATGTTGTGATTTGATTTGATTGTTTTACCAAGGTTGTTTTTTCTCTTTGACAAAGAAGATTTAATGCCATACATTTAATTTGAAAATAAACAACCATCCGTTGTGCATCATGGTGATTTCCTTGGCTAGACCTTAAACGATAGACACAGCTTTTTTGTACTACTGTGAACCAGAGTCAAAATTCCACACTACTTGATGCTGTATCATGGTGTGCCCCCTGGTTTCTGATCAGGCATGATGAGCGTACAAAACACCAAGATAATGCATATTTGTATAGATGCTCATCGGCGGCAACTTACCCAGAAAAGTTATGTCTATAATGCCAAGTAAGTGACTGGCAGCAGGGTTCAAAATGAACATTTTTGTCCACCAGCCAAATGGTTAGCGCATTTTTTAATAGATTACCATTGTTTTTTTAGCTAGTGAGTAAAGCAAATCTACCAGTTACATATATATTTTACAAGCATTTGGCTGATACTTATGGTACCCTGGAACCCTGATTGGCAGTAACAATTACAAAATCAAAATGTGAGTCATAATGTAAATAATACATTTTGTAAACAATAAAAACAAGTATATAAGTTAAAGTTAAAATAAAAAAAAGAATCAACACAAAACTACGACTGAAGTCAAGACTATATCTAGGAAAGGGTTGAATGAGATTTGAAAGAGTCCAATCTACCCAAACTATAAAGTTTACAAGTAGATAAGATTTCATTTTGTCTTAAAATCTGATATTTCTGAGGTCTCAAAGAAACAAGCTTCATGAAAGAATAATTCACCTCAAGCAGAAACTGACCACCCAATCCAGAGTGAGTCTTCAATTTGCCACTGCCAAGAGCAAGTTATTTCTGATAACACAGACATCTGATAAATTGGTGATTTTTACAACCAGCGGTTGAATTAAGGTGATGGGTTGAAGCCTCGAACTGTTTGTCACCTTGCTAGTTCAAGGTCTGGCTTTTGAAAATGGAAACATTTTGCCATAAGATTGAAAAATCCTCTTCAGCTAATGTTCACTTTGTTGAGTGTGACCTTTTCATCTTCCAGGCAGGAATATTATGTTATCACAGAGAAGGACAGAGTCATCCGGCTGGCTCTCTGCTACATGTAAACACAAATGATAGGTTAAGGCTTAAGTGCAGTTACATTTCTGTTTTATTATTCCTATTTTTTGGCATGAAGCAGATTCTAGGCAAACATATATATATATATATGCCTTAATAAATATAATCAGTGAAAAAATTCAGCAGGTTCCACACTGGACAATTATCTAAATATTATTATGGGATATTACATCTTAAATCAAGCAAAATGAGATGTTTAAAACTATAGTTTTCATCTTGTTTTTATGCATATCCATGCACACACCACTATAGCACACATAAATATGCCATGGCTTTATTTCAGATACAAAAAGCATTGCTCATACCAAACTATCTACTATCTATTAGAATCCCATCCACATTCCCTCTATAATATGCACATTTGCCTGTTTCATTACTTTTAATTACAGGCGAATGGTGGAGTATGATACAATTTTATGTCTTTCAGTAGCTCCACTGTGTGTCAGGCAAGATGGATACCCCCTTGGGGTGAGCAATATATCAGTCCATATATTGTCTTAAGAATGAGGTAATGTAGCACTGATCCACCCAGGTACTCTCTAATATCAGCATGTTAATTTATTGGGCATTCAGACATTGTAACAAGATATTTCCTGTGTATAGGCCTCTGAACCCGCTCAGTGTTTAATGTTTCCATTTTTAAGTAGTTAAGGTTCATTGTTTACACAATTTAGATGACTTAACTTACTAACTTACTTAAGTAGAAATACTATTTCTGAGTATGTGTTCATGTATGCCTCTGCTATCTCAGGATTACTGCATGCAAGATAATAAAAACACCACTCATTAAATTCATATTTTATGTTGTCAATATGATAAGCTCAATTTTTGTCAATTAATACACGGGAATGTAAAAAATGGGATTATTTTGGCCTTTATTAGATAGCTGAAGACAGGAAAGGGAGGGGGAATGACATGCAGCAAAGGCCATAGGTCAGAATTGAACCCTTGGCCACTGCGGAGCGAGGGCAGAGCACAATACAGGTGAGCTATCCGAGCACCCCGTGATATTTTTTATTTTTTTTTACAGACATAACACATGTACATACACAACCCTTTAATGGGAAACAATTAGACAACAGAAACCCCATTATAAAGAATGGGATTTCTAAACTTGTATTTTTTTCAATTTATGTGTTATAGTCTATAGTGTGAAAGGGCATTTTTAGGTTCCACAACTGCATATTTTATGCTTATGTACTTTTTTTTCACAGGACCTTGATTTGACTATACCCTGCCAATGCTCAGCACAGAGAGATTTAAAGACTTGAATGAATAAGTTAACGAAGGGAACGTACTCCCGAATAAAATATGTCACAAATCAAATTAGAAAGATTAATGCTGAGAAGTGTGAAGTGTACAATAAAATGTCAGAGAGTGAATTACCTACATTTAAAGTGGGATGTCTTTCACTGGAATACATCTTGTCTGGACTTTGTGCCAAGATACTGTAATTTCAAGGTATTATAAGTCAGGACAGGCAAGGGGGCTATTAAAGTTCATGAAGCAAAGGGTTCACTGAGAGAGGCGTTTAAACTGTTCAATTTCAAAATAGTAAAATCTTTATAGTTATTTCCTAAATACATTTTAATGATATTTTTGACACATCACTGCAGTTTCACCGCCATTTTGACAAATACTTCTGTGCTTCCAACTGTGATTGAGATCTTCAAGATTTTCAAATTTGTGAAGTGTGTGTGTGATAGAGAGGGAACGGGAGAAAGAAAGAAAGAAAGAAAGAAAGAAAGAAAGAAAGAAAGAAAGAAAGAAAGAAAGAAAGAAAGAAAGAAAGAAAGAAAGAAAAAGAAAGAATCTAATCTCAGCTAATCTTAAAGTGTCTCTCACCTTCAAATTTGTGAAGTGTGTGTGATAGAGAGGGAGCGGGAGAAAGAAAGAAAGAAAGAAAGAAAGAAAGAAAGAAAGAACGAAAGAAAGAAAGAAAGAAAGAAAGAAAGAAAGAAAGAAAGAAAGAAAGAAAGAAAGAAAGAAAGAAAGAAAGAAAGAATCTAATCTCAGCTAATCTTAAAGTGTCTCTCACCTAGGAAAATTGAAATGTAAACCACATTATTGTAAATTAACAAAATAAGTGAAAAGAATGTCTAAATATGCATGGTGCAATCACACAGCCTCTTTTAAATATATTTAATATCATATTTGATGAATACAATACAATTCAGGTATGCGAAAAGCTGCTTCACATTAGACATTTTCTTTTACAAGTAGCCTACTGTATTGCGCTTGGTCAGGGGAAGCTTAATATATATATATATATATATATATATATATATATATATATATATATATATATATATATATATATATATATATATACAACAGACATACTGTAAGTATATAAAAAGGTATGGATACTAGCCATGTTTGGTATGTTTGCATCAATACAATCCTACTTCAGGATTGATCTGAATTCAACCAAAACTATCTGCAGTCAGTTTAAATTTAAAATTTGTCTCCATCCCCCTTTACCTTTGAAAACACAAAAAAGCAAAAGTGTACGTACACCCTGCCCCTTTCATCCCCTTCCCCACTCATCTTTGTTCTGCTCATCTTAATCTTATTTCCCACCATTGCCCACATTATTATTTGGAATCCATCTATGATCACATAACAATCACATGTGTTAATTTTCTTTCCAACAAGCCATTTGAAAACAGACATCACCCCAAGGGGTGAAAAGGGTAAAGGTAAACAGACAGATGTGAGGTGAGGTTGGATGCATGGATGGATGGATGGATGTAGAGATAGATAGATATATAGATATATTGACCTTGAGAGATGCTGTTCCCTAGTTTAATATCAGCTCTGATTCTAATATATATTTATGAAGTCTCCTAACATCCTTGTTACTGCATCAGCAGGTGTTCTGTCGATGTAGTTTACAACCTGGGTCTCTGACAAACACACGCACAATGGAACATTGGGATAAAGCCTAGCATATTACTTCAAGAGACACACACACACACACACACACCCACATTAACAAACACACACACACACACACACACACACACACACACACACACACACACACACACACACACACTTTTCTTAAGCAAGCATTTCCTCGAGGTTGAAGAGCTTCACTTTTGGTGCTTCCAAGGTCAAAAAGAACTCTAGTCTCATTGCAATCTACAGGTGCTTGTGGAATCCCAATGGCTAGTGTGTGTGTGTATATGTGAGTGTGTGTGTGCAACATGTGCATATGTTGTGTTTGTGTTTATGTTTGTGTGTTGAAATGGAAATGAGCCCTCAGAGTATGGCTAAAGGGCTTTCACCCTCTCTCACAAGATAGATAGGATCTTAACAAGCATGAGAGCAGAAGGGAAGAAGGGAAGTGTTTGAGTCTGTGTGTGTGTGTGTGTGTGTGTGTGTGTGTCTGTCCTCTGGCTACAACATTTTTCACATTTCTATTGCATCAAATCACAAAGACGATTCTGTTGCTTCTCTGACTTGTGGCCGGTGGTGAGCTGAGAAGGCTCGTCAATCAAATATTTACCAGTACGGCTCATATCACAGCAACTGTTATTTATGTTTGTGGTGAAAGTACAGAACCTATATTTTAGACAGACAGTGTTGCATTAAAATATACTGCCGCTGGTATTATCACCAACACATTCTTTAAAACACAACAAATAATCCAAATAAAAAAACATATATTTATCTTGAAGAAGTGTCTCTGTAGCCAAAACTTATAGCATTTATATCCATACACCACCTTATCCAAAAACAATTAAACACAGAGAACAGTCACATTCTATTATTCTGAATGAACATGGCCAATTTATTTTTCTAAACTTGTCAAACTAGCTTTGTTTTCTTTTTCCTTCCAATGCTCCAATTTCAGCTGGACAATGGCTTTTATTGGGAATTGGAAAACTTTTAGTACATTAAAACCTGACTGGGTCTATTTTACAAACAGGACTTTAAAGACGTGTTTGTTGAGCATCTAGCACTGACACTGCGTGATCTGCTACTGTAATGTGGACAAATGTTTATTGCATCCCATACTAAAACATATTACTAAGTCAAGTTTAAAGCAATACTGTGTAACTTTTCTATCTTTGGTCCCCCCCAATGAGAGGGAAAAGTTACATGGTGTTGCCTTAAAGAGTGACTGTGTAGCAAACATTATTGATATGCTATTAAAAGTGATTATTTGGTGAAGAATTTTATTTTTGCAGATCATTATGATGTAGAATGAGCAAGTGTCACATAGTTGGTATGGAAGTTGGATGCTATGAAACGGATTTACATTGTCTCTTTTAGCCCCCTTCCTGAAAATCCCAATCTGCTCTGATTGGTTTGCGAGAAAAATATGGTGACATATGTTTTTGTTTTAAATGGCCTTTTGAACCCCATGTTTTCTGATTTTGGTAGACCCCAAAAAACTGGGTTGAATTAATCAGTGTTTGATGCTTGGATTAAGCAGGATAACAATATTGTAGATACAGACAGACATACCATAAATCAAATTTTTGACCATTGAAAATTCTGATAGGCAGCTCACAGTGTTATACATTTACACAGAAAAAAAAAGACCAGCGCATCTTTGGTTTTGAAATGGATCTGCACAACAGGATGGATATACCAAATTCAATTTTGATCTACTAAAGTGAATTTGCAATAGGAATACAGCCAAAACAACTCAGTGCACCCTGATGTTCACTGAAGTGGCACAATACAATGTGGTTGGATGAAATGAAGGAGGATAAGGGGGCAGTAGTTGAAAAAGCAAGTATTGGGAAAGGAGAGGAGAGCTGATATCCAGGGTATATTCACCCTTCATTTAACAGGCAAACTCTCCCCACCTCACAAGAAAGTATGAACACACTATATCATTCGACTTGCATGAAGGAATTTCTATATGCACAGAAAAAAAGAGGACTGTATTTTTTGGTATTCTGTCTTCTCCACAAATGTCTTGCTACAGTGCTTGTAGCAATTGTGTTATATTTCCCTTGTGCTTTAGTCCCATTTCACATTTTTGAGAATTCCACTTGCTGTGTATGTTAGCGAAAATCCTCGTTGGTGGTGAAGTGTGGTGTGTTGCCATAGCATTGGTGTTTCATTGCACAATGAAATAACAAGGCCTAATGACAGCCTGAACTCCAGTTGGGTGGGAATGTGCAGCTGCTGATGCATTCTTACAATCAACTGCATGTATAGCCCTTCAAATTCATTGACCGGCTCCTTGGGTGTAGAATTTTGTTTTCTTCTTTTTCAGTAAGTGTTATACATATGCTTTTACGTATGCAAGCTGAAGCCCAAGTGATATATTGAAACACCGTTGCTATGCCTACTATGAACTTTATACAGGTTTACATCTGTGTTTATTTTTTATCTTATAAACAGTAAAAGGAGCACAAACTCTTGGGCCAGTAAGGAGACCTTGATTTGAGATTATTATCATTGATATTAGTATCAAACTTGTGTTGAGTAAGTGCGTATACCCAGTATCTGTATGTATTGTTGTGTGTATAGTTATGTGTGTAGTATGAGTTTACATGTATGCTGCTTCAAGAGTATGTTTTGTATGTGCAGGTGGATGCCAGTCCAGTGCTGTATTTGGGGGTCAGTCATTTTTTCCACCTTAGACCTTTGGACTGGTTGTTGTATATCTGGAAGTGTAAGTTTAAAACAGTACAATTGTGATGGGAAGAACCAGATGTATGTTGACTGTGTCTTGACATTTCCTGGTTCTCCTCATAGAACTAATAAAGCCTGAATGGCAAAACATCATTTTTTGTGTGCAAGTGGGACCTTTTTTGTGGAAGTTATTTAAATAATATTGTTCATATAAATTTGGTGAAAGTAAAAGAGCATATACGGTTGGAAAACACATTGTAATTAAGCAGCAGTTGTACTGTACAGGGGCCTGTTGCACGAAAGTAGGATAGCTGAAAAAGCGCAGCTTGACTTAGTGTGATCCTCTCATTGCGGCTTTGACAGTTGCACGTTTGCCGAGCCAGGATGAACAGGTGAAGCTATGTCAAGCCAGGTGTAGATAGCTGGGATAAGTGCACGTTCACGGCTTTCTTAAATAGACCACGGTATCGATCACAGATTTACTGATGCAGAAATGGAGAAGATGCATGCGGCATATGTTTCACCTGCTGAGCAGCAGCTTCTAATGGAAAGTAACCAGGGCGTGAAGCATATAATATGCAAAAAAAAAGGGAAATACGGCTGTTATCCAACGGAGAGAAAAGAGCCCAACAGGCTATAGCAGACCAACTGAATGCGTAAGGATTAAAGAATATCTACTTAGCCTACTATCACTCCACATTTATACAAAGTTGTAGGCTTGTTGTTTGTAGTTGTAGGTAGTTTTTATTGCTGTTTCTGTTTATTGCGGTTTATGTGATAAATCTGCTGGTTGTAGGGTTCTTTTGAGTAGCCTACCATGTAAAGCACTATATAAATAAAATGTATTATTTAGCCTACATTGCTTTAAAAGTGAGCAGAGGGAATTAATGTTCCTCAGGAAATGTACCCTAAGGACTCTAGGCTTAATATCAAACCCTTATTCACAATGCAAGAACATGTTTTACAACCATATGCATAAATCTCTATAAGCTACATGTCTAATTCTAAATATCTTTCTACAATTAATGTTCATACAGAACAATCAGAACAGGACAAAAACTAGAAAAAGAAGTGACTTCAATACACACTGTTCGCATATATGTAAAACAATGTATTATTCATGTTTTTTTTCTTCTCCCAAGCCCCAAGCTGACAAGTGACAGCACCAAAGTAAAAAGATTAAGAAGCACTGTGGTGTTCCCTGTGTGATGAACGTACACTACACGTACAGTACATAGGCCAAGTTATTGGTCCAGTGATGTGAGACTATTGAGATGGTTATGAAACCAAAGTAAGCTATTATGCGTAATAAAAAATATTAGGCCTACATATTAAGTAGTAAAATAAACTATCCTTTATTAGAGAAGGACAAGCAACAAGAAAATGAAATCATTGATGTATTGGTCTCTGACCAGTCTGCCATTAATGTCATCTGGGATAGCTGCATTGTCCGGAGTGCGTCCTTTATAAACCTGAAGCTGCATAGACCACGGAAGCCGCGCTGCTTATCTCTATTTCTATAGAGAAGGACACAGGTGATGTGAAGCACAGGTGTGTCGGCAGGCAGCCGGATGGTGTTGCTAAGAACTTGCAATGTATATCTATTATCAGACCGGCCCTCACAGCCTTGAAACACTACCGGCCTACCGTAAAAAGTCCTGATTCTCCCAATTGCCATTCCACATCTGGGTGCCAGTGCAACCATTTCTAACCATCTAGCTAAACAACTGCAATAGTAGGGTTTAAATCCAACTCGTGACAAGAAATGCATGTTAATAAAAATAAAGCAGAACACATTCAGAAGACAACGGAAAAACTGTTAAACATGTTTATTTCGGATCAGTGCGGCAGCTCTTAGCCTGGCTGTTAGCCTGCTCTGGACCAGGCTAGTTGCAAAGAATAAATCTCCATGGTTACTTGGCTGGGTTTAATTCAACCTGCTTTCGTGAAAACAAGTCAAAGCTAAATTCATCCAGGATAACTAGAATATCCCGACTTAATTTCGTGCAACATGCCCCGATCTTTTATTTATATCCAGTGCATTTGTTCGGATCTATAAAGCTACACTGTTGTGTGAATCTTTTTTCATCATTCATTTCATTTAATAACCATCTATTTGTTGTCAGAAACAAAAACTAAATAATCTCAATACATTATTTACATTGCTAAAATCAATCATATGTTTCCTGGTATTTCATTCACGCTCACTGACAATACAGCACCTGCACAACGTCACTGGTCTGCTGTAAAATGCAAGCAGCAATACCAATAGCAATAGCCAAACGTACAATCTTCATGAACTCCCTATCTCTCAGTCTGCCAATGTCTTCCTTGATCTCTATTTCTCATCAGGAACTGCAGTACATATTCCTATTTTCAATTATTCTGGCTGAGGGCAATATGTTTTAATGATGAGCTGATTCTCTGAGTGAAGTCTCCAGCTTTGCCAGCTCGAGCAGTAAGGCCTTTTGCACATGTCAGGGTTCTACTAGGTCGGGGCCTAGTTGTAATCTGAGGCTCATTACAGCTGGTGAGGCCAAAAGCAGAAACGGAACACAACTTCTCCCTGCAGCGCTGAATTACTTTTCCACCACCATGTTCCCCTCTCCCTCGTTCAATGTTTCTCTCCCTGTCTCAGCTGCTTCACTGTTTGTCTTTGATCTCTCTCTTTCCTGTCCTGCTCTCACCCTCCCCGTCTCTCTCAATCTCAATATCTTGTTCTCCCCCCATTTGCCTACACATTCACAGTCTGTTTCTTGCACTCTCTCTCTCTTTCTATCTGTCTCTCTCTCTCTCTCTCTCTGCCTCTCTCCATTCGTTCTGTCTTGACACTCCTCTGGGGACCTTGCAGAGTGCAGTGGGTTTGGAGTTGGAGGCTAGTTTTATTGAGTTTGCTCAGGGTCCTGGAAAGGCCTATTTCCCAATAAGGTCATGATGAGGTGCATCAAGTCTATGAGCAAACCCTCAAACCCCCCGTCTAACCAGAGAGAGTGTGTGTGTGTTTATTTCCTGCATGTTCTCACATTTTGCCAGCGCTGTATATTAGATTTCTAAATCCTTCATAGAGCAGAGCTTATCTTGCATATTGACAGGTAAGTGTAGTATTGACAGAGTTGTGAATAACCTTGTTAAACGAATCTGGCTTTGCTTCCAAAGTACTGTAGCCCTTTTCATACATACATTTAAAGCTTAAATTATTCACCATAGCTTTCTTTCTGCTAATTCCTTGCATGATGCTCTCTGTTCACATAATCATGGTGGAATCATAGATCAAATGGTGTGTACCTGGTGTTTGAATTATCGCTTGTAACAAGTCATTTTAGTAAAATCTAAAATGTATTGATAGCATCTGCTGAGAGTTGATGTAGAATACAGATATGGTGTGGTATTATTGGTTTTATAGAAAAATCTATTACACCTCAACTCAAAAGATACATATAATCTTAAACCATCACCTGAACATAACCCATAACCTCAACTCACAAACAAGTAAATGTTCTCACTTGTGTCTCTTACAGTATCAGGATCTTTACTGAAATATATATTCCTTAGATTTGAGGTTTTTAGTGCTATGGAGCAATGCTGTAGCAGCTTCCTCCTGTACAACTGATCAGCAGTAGGTGGCGGTTACATGACGATAAATATAGTAACCTAATACAGCAGAAATGTAGTGAAAAAAAGAGTAAAAATGGGCGAAAACATTACAATAATGATTTCAAAGATTATAAATGATACAGGCAATACATTTTGGTAAATGACAATGAATGCAAGCACAACTTTAGTTCGAAAACTCCACATACAGAGCACGTTTAAAACATTAAGCTTCATGCTTAAAACTTGAAATAAATAAATATGTTCAAGATTATAAGACAGAACAGATGAAAGACTGGAATTAGTGTCTGAGTCTAAAACTTCTCAACACATTCTTATGAACAGGCTATCCTAAAAAATGTTATGCACAGCAATTTGTATGATATTCTAAGGAATTATGTACAGGTAAATTTAGCCTACTCTGACCACAGTGGTCGTTTTTAGGGCACCAGTCAATGTGGTGTAGACAGCAATAAATATGTGGAATACATACAGATTATACTTTTTGCAGCTATATGTACAAATGGTTCACAAAAACAGCCTAGCTTTTTTTCAGCACTGACAACACATTCTCACTCCCATGTTGTAAAAAACATGCACTTGGTCAGGTCTCCTTTACCGTCATATAACACGCGCTTGATTGTGGGCTTATGGTTCTGTGACAAGGGGGAATAACGGGACGGCTGAGTTTAGGAAACGTCGTGGGTGGGCTCACGGTTCCATGACACGTAGCAATAATAAAGGGACGATTAAGGACACATGCGGGACACGACCCCCGCTCTCCCGGGTGAAAGTCCTGAATTTTAAAATGTACCCTACTCTAAAAAAGGACAAGAGAAACAGACAGACCAAAACAACAGATTTCCATGTCTTACAAGTTCATAAAAAAACAAAACTCTACAACAAGGAGGATGGGCTAATACAAAGACTTCTTCTGAATTTCTGTATGTTTAAGAGGTCTGGCTTTCTGCTCTTTTATTACCCACCACTAATATTTTACGAAAACCTTCCTCAGTGTCTGACAGATAGAAATGTGGGATTATGTTAAAGGGAGAAAACTTTTCTTGACTACTTAGGGTATATATGGATAATTTATCCTTTACAGGGATTTGTGTCTATCAAACAAGAGTGAAATGTTATGTAAGAAAAGTATATCTGGGAGGAATGTATTCATCTGTAACAGATCTTTTCTTTTCTCAGTCACTTTTTGACGTTCTTTGATAAAATAGAGGAGCTGAGGAATCGACTGGCGTGGACAGCTTTTCAATGTTTGAATGCATGAACCACTGTGTCAGAATAAAGATAGTACTTTGTTCCATATTCACGGACTAGAGACATAATGGACTATTTGAAAATGAAAAGCTGCTTGTATAATGAAAAAAAGAAACATTCCTGGTTTTCTGAGAGCAGAGCTGGTGTATTTCTAAAAATGAGACTCTTTTGTAAACACATTGAGTACTATCTAATGTCTTTATTCTGCGTTTGTACTGTACAAATGAACATTTTTCTTTTTATTACTTTTTTTTTAAATATTTGCATGAAAAGTATTTATTAAAATAAATGAATGAAATGAGTTATAATTTAACATGACTGGTATATCTTGATACAGAACTGCAACTGTGGAACTGTGTATTTGATTTTCTGTTGCACTGTGCCATAGATTGATGCAATAAGCTGTGACAGTCGTCTTTCTCCTCCAAGTGTAATTGAATATCAAATTACAAAGCTTTCTCTGAATAACCTAACCTTCCAAACATAATCAGCAAGCGTTATTCTTGTAGAGAGTTTTAAGCATGTTACTCTCAGACAGCTGGTCTGGAGGGGGTTACTGGAAACATCCTTATGGTAACTCCATGATAGGCACACAGCCTGGATTGCATCAAGGTTATGGCCACTTTGTGAGCTGTAAGTCCAAGTCAGAGCTGGGAAAATGGAAACTCAGATATCATAAGGGAAGACCTTGGAGGGCCATAAGCACAGAGAGGTAAGAAGAGACATGAGGGGGAGAGGGAAAGAATGATGGCCCAGATACCCTACATGGAATGCGTTAATGACTGCTCATCTGAGAGAAAGGCAACAACTGTGACATAAGAATAAGACAAAAATAAAGACGTAGATCCTGGCAGCCAGTGGTGGAAGACGTATTCAGATACTTTACTTGAGTAAAAGAACGAATACCCCTACTCTGACTATTCCTTCTTTGAACGTGATACCCAACAGGTCTACCCTCTCTCTCCATTACTGTTTGCTGTTGCCACTGAACCTCTAGCGGTGGCCCTGAGGTCCAGTCAGATGCAGGGCATCTCAAGAGGCGGCATAGAACATGAGATATCCCTGTATGCTGATGACCTCTTGGTCTTTCTTTCCTGCCCAGACAAAACTGTTCCCCTTGTACTAACTGTGTTGAAGGACTTTGGGCATATCTCAGGTTATAAATTAAATCTGCATGAAAGCGAACTTATGCCAGTTAATGCAGCAGCCACAGCCTATCCACTCTCAAAGCTACCAGTCCAAACGTCCCTGGGGCATTTTAAATATCTGGGTGTCTGTGTGACAAAAACATATTCAGAATTATTTAAATGTAACATCTCCCCTCTCTTAGCCAGGCCATCCCAAGACATCCACCGGTGGTCACTGGTGGAGACAGAGGGTCTCTCACTGGCCGGACAAAATTATATAAATAATGAATGTACTGCCCAAGTTCCTGTATCTTTTCCAGTGCATACCTATTTTCCTCCCTAAACCCTTTTACCACTCTCTTGATAGCTTAATCTCACAATTTATTTGGAACCAAAGCACCCCTAGAATGAAACAAGAAATTCTGCAAAAACCTAAACTGTTTGGTAGCCTAGCTCTACCCACTATGCAACTAATGCACTAATGCAAACATTAGAACAATATTGCACTGGTGCCACACCAATAGCCAATCTCTACCATGGCAGCAGGTTGAGGAAGCCTCATGTAGTCCCTCCTCTCTGATGTCCCTGTTGTGCCTCCCCCTGACTTTGTCACCATCCACGCATTCCAGTAGTGTGTTAGTGAAAAACTGCTTTAGAATCTGGAACCAGTTCAGGCGGCACTTTGGGCTATAGGTAATACCTGTCTTAGCCCCAGTACATTCTAATCCTCTGTTCACTCCATCAGTTTTTGACCAGGCTTTTATGGTCTGGAATGACCTAGGGATTGTGTCAATAAAACAGATATAAAATAATAAAATATTTTCTTCCTTCGACCAACTAACTCAGGTTTTCAACCTAAAGCCCACCCATTTCTTTAGATAACTGCAAGTCAGGGATTTTGTTCGCAATCATTTTCCCGGCTTCCTTTCCCTCCCTTCCCCTACACTCATTGATACCATACTTGGTGTTGACCCAAGTCTCAAAGGTTTGATTTCAATACTGTACAATACTCTTCTTGAAAGTCAGACAACAACCTCTGTTGCTTTACGTGATGCTTGGTCTGCAGAGCTTGGTGAGGAAACGCCCTCAGTTGAGTCCACTCATCGTCTTTCTGTGCTCGCCATGGAGTGTTACAGTGCAAAGTGGTTCATAGAGTTCACTGGTCTAAAAGTAGGCTTGCCCGTATCATCGTGACATCGATCCAAACTGTGACAAAGGTCACCAAGGCCTAGCCAATCTCAGCCACATGTTCTGGTCTGGCCCCACCCTTGCTCCTTTCTGGTTAAGCGTTTTTGACTCCTTCTCAGCCATAACATCTGCCAACAGTCACCACTCACCATTACTGGCCCTGTTTGTTGTCCTACCCATTGGCCTCACGCTGCCGCCCTATTTTTTTGCTGATCTTCCTGCCTTTCTTATACTGCTGGCAAGACGTGCCATTCTCTTGCGGTGGAAAAGCTCTTGCCCCCACCTCCCGCTCTCAATGGATAAAGTGTTCACTTCATTTTATGAGATTAGAGAAAATCAAATATTCTCTTCAATTCTCAGAATGGAAATTCTATCAAATTTGGCAACCCTTCCTAGATCATGTTAGGTCGCTCTATATAGACATTGACCATGATGCCTAGGCAACTAACTATACCACCCCCCCCCCTCCATAAGCAGTAGCTTGTAGCACAGCAGCTGTACCCATTTTACCCTATTTCTTTTCACCTCAATGATATCTCTTTGTAGGGGAGGGTGGGGGGTGGGTATTGGGTGTAAATCGTCTCTTTGTTACTACCTTGTGTCACAGATTGACTCTTTGTATTAGTTTCATTCTATGGATGAGGTGTAACATGTATCTGTTATGTTCAAAATCCCATAAAAAAATCATTAAAAAAAAAAAGCATGCATTGGCAAGGTTACTTAAGTAAAACTATGTAAGTACCATCAGGAAAATGTACTATTATGTAAGTATTAAACGTAAAAGTACACAATGCAGAAAAATCATGACATTTTAGAAACTTGAAACGTCCAGTTTTGTGTATAATGGTTTAATCATTTTTGTTGCATTCAGGCCGTTGTATTGTTGGCTAGTTTAATTACTACAGTACCTAATACTGTAGTAATTACAGTACTTGAGCAAATATACTTAGTTACAGTCCACCACTGCCGGAAGCAACTAAAAGACAAGAACAAAGGTAACAAAAATACAACACAAACAAGAGTAATTTGTAGAGATATCCAATCGAGAGAGCCAATCGGAAAAAATATTCCAGGCATATTTCAGTAGATCTGTATCGATATAAATGGACCCATCAAATAGCCGATCCTATGTAGGTGTTGCAAATGTGAACTAATGATTTGGGTGCACCGGTGTGAGTAACTGACTTCTGACACTGCCAATCGGTAATGTATGCGGCTTTGTTGTCTTTGTTCCTTGACATGACATGGAGTTCATATGAGCTGTCGCTAATTAACGTTAAATGTGACTTGATTTTGAAAAACCAAACGTGGCTTTGTGGGGTCTCTGCAAGCTGTTGTCTGTAGTTTTCAAAGATAATTTGTAACTGTACTGAACAATCAGGAGTGGACTGAATGTTTTGTTGCATTTCCAAAAAGACCAATAGAATCATTAGTCTTCTCTTGTTAATTGATTATATCCTGTCTACACCAGCGGTTGCGTATTCTCACAATTCAATTTCCATTCATATTTTAAATTGATCTACAAGACCCTCGGTATTTGGATCAAGTAGCTTCAAATAAAGTTTTCCAAATATAGTAAGCTACACCACATTTTCCAATGTGCCAGATGTATCAACATTGCATCTTCTAATTTAACATCTGTTCCTGGGTACATCATTTTACTATCTAGAATGAGCACAAACATCTTTTGGAGATGTATCAAGTTCTTTTTCATCTCATTTCCAGGTTGTGGCTTGAGTGTGCACTGGGCAGCTGTATGCATTTGAATAACAAAAGGTAGTTATCGGATCAGCATATATATATATATATATATATATATATATATATATATATATATATATATATATATACCAAACGTTAAATGACTAAAAAACTAGTCATTTAAAGATCTAGATTGGGACATTTGTCCAAAGTTTGTTATCTTCATAGTGTTTTTTAATCATTATTTTTTTTTAATACATCATATGTATATGTTCACGAAAAACAGTAAAATATCCAAACTCTGGACAATATGAAATATTCTTGTATATGAGCATTTGTTTGGTACACAGGCCTACAAACTAAATATACTTTATTGTTATTGTTGTTTGTATGTATGTAGCCTACACAGCATTTTGTGTGAAGGTGTATTGGTACACATTGGTGCATGTAATTGGTGCCTGTATTTGCCATGGCTTTTTTTCTTCATTATACACCCTTAGCCTTTGACCCATCTCGCCAGCTCTCTTTCATTAATGCTGAGTCGGTGGCTTGTCCAAATTTTGTCCTAATCTGACACCCAAATGGACACCCTCATGGTTCTGTTGACACATAGGATTCATGGAAGCAGTGCAGGGCTATATGTCAACTCAACAATAATGGTTTTATTATACAATGCTGCCCAAGTCCAACAGACAAGACAAGGGATTTATACCAGTAAGAGTACGGTGGAGATGGCAACCCTGCCTGCATGATGTATTTTGTGGTTTTGTGTTGTTGGCATGTTTTCGGTTTCAGTGTGTTTCTATTATGCAACTCTACTGCAAGCAGATATGAGCAGTCAAAATAAGCAGACACTGGATTCTCCATGGCGACTGGGAGTAATAGGGATATTTTTAAAGCAGGAGTCAACACCAGACAAGAAATAGAGACACAAACTAAAAAAGAAGAACAAGGCATTTGTATGTGACTATACATCTCAGGACATACACAATGATTTACTCATGATTGATTTTAATTAAGACATATACTGTGTGTCTCAATCCATTCATGCATTAGCTATACTCGCTTGTCCTTTAGAGGGCTGGAACTAATCCCAGCGATGTGCTGTGTAAATACTGAACAGGTTGCTAGTTCATGAAAGGACTGAAATATAGGGGCAGACAAGCTATTCACACCTAGGTGCAATTTAGAGTCACTTAACAACCTGATCAGGTTATGTTTTATTCTACGCTGGCATTTTTACTATTGATTCTACAGTTTAAGAAAGAAGACTAAACAATGATCAACTGTTTACCTCTTATAATCCTGCAATATGTGTCTGCTTATCTTACCTGGATAAAGATGTTAAAGCTTGTCTTTGGTGTGTGGGAGGACATATACAACATGTGAAACACCTAAATTACAGGTGCATTACTAATTAATCAACAGCATATGCCTTATGGATAACAATAGCATGTACATATAGGTGACCATTTATTAGATAAATCTACACAGGGCCTGTATCAAACGATATAGCCTTTCTCAAAAGGCCATTATTTGAGAATTTACACAAATCCTACTGCTTTATATAATGCACAAAGTAATTCCATTGCTCTCCAAAGCCTGCCATTATTTTGCCTCATATTGTATTGCATTGCATTGTTACAGGGCAAACTTCATTGTATCTTTTATCTTTACTGCATCGAATCATCCAGTCCATGACAGCATGCACATTGAATTAGTGTCCAGAGGAGAGATACTGCACACTCCCCTATATGGCCATTGAAGAATATAATGTAATAATCTTTTTTACTGTGAAGGAGAAAGAAGGCATTTGTCTACATGTTATCTACTATATGTGCCTGCTTTGTGCATACATTGTTATATACATGGATCTATACGTGTGTGTGTTTAAGAGAGAGAGAGAGAGAGAGAGAGAGAGAGAGAGAGAGAGAGAGAGAGAGAGAGAGAGCACCCTTGACTGGTGTGTAGAGTAAAGATTCATGTGTCTGTATATGTGTGGATGTGAGAAAGAATTAGATAAAGAAACAACAAATTCACAGCTGCCAAGATAGAATGCATAAACATTCAACCTTCTCTACACAAGTATGTTTTTATGGAGGGAACATTGTGTATGCTATTGATGCTTTGTATTGCTCATGCATCATCACTCAGGTTTCATTTGCTCACATAACTGGAATGCAAACACTGTGCAAGGCTACATAGTTTATGTATTTGATGTCCTGTTACACAATTTTTTGTATTATGACATTTAAACCAGACAACATTGCATGAAACAGAGTACATTGTGTACTCCAAGTTTATTCAGAAACAGGTAACTTAATACTTAATTTAATACTCTACACTCACTGTTAATCTTTTAATAGAAGTGTATAGGCTTTGTACATGCTTCAGAGGAAGCCCAATGACAATAGTCCTCCTGTGACACAGACAGAAACATGTACTGGCCAACCAGCAATGATTTATCTATTCTGCCAAACAGAAGGCAGCAGGTGACCCTATAACCCAATCTGTATTAACTACGATTGACTGTAATTACTCACTCGCCTTCTTCCACTTGTGCTTCTCTTATTAGTTCAGTTAGTGATGGGAAGATGAATCCTTATAGTTTCATGTTAATGCTGAATGATTTGCTGGAAATACGATTTGTGCATCTGTACTGTTCTCAATGTTTTTTACCAATGAGACTTTTTCCTTTTTCCTGCCTTCTCTGTGTATGTTGGTCCCACTTCTCCCTCTCCTTCTTCCCATCACCATAGAGCTCACTCCCTGTTGCTTGCAGAAATGATCAAATCAAATTACTTGTTCTTCCACGCTGTTAATGTCATTAAATTTTGAAGGACAATTACATTATACATCACGGTTATAGCCCGTATCTCCTAAAATTATAGGCATTGTTGCAATTGTTTCTACAATGCAGGCTTGTGGCTAAATTGGTAGCTCCATCTTTATACAGCTACATGAATAAAAGAATAAGTAACTTTGCTGCAGGCTTTTTACACCCTGTTTCTCTATTCATTAAATTGTTGGATGGAAACATGGAGCCAATTTGTTTCAATTTCTTTTTTTACCTCCTGTGAAAATACCCGTGTAATAATCTTTGGTCATCTCCAAAATCACCTCCTCGGTGGTAAGTGTTGCATTTTGTTTAGTGTTGCTAGAGGGCACAGCAGAGTGATGTCAAATGCTTGTCAGCAGTGAACCCTAACACAGAAGGCATTTCAGCCACGTTTTTCAGTCATTCGTCTCACTGATCATATCCTTCATATTTAATCAATGCAGTCGTCTACACTGGCTGAATAATAGCTGACTGGCTTTACGTACATAACTGTAACCTGAAGCATCTTTCTTATGCGTCTAGTGTATTTTCCGTAAGTACACATATTGTGTAGCATTGTCAACCTCAGAATAAATGGACTATTATCCAAACAAAATTGTTGCATTTGTGTTAGTGCAATACTGGTTTTACACTAGCATGAAATTAGAGGCCACTGTTTTATTAAGTATTTTGCTGTTTGACTTAATGCTCCTCTATCAACATTTTTATATTAAGAATGGATTAAATGACTACATGTAATGTCAAAGGTGTTGTTTGTAGAGAAAACCTACATTTAACTTATTGTTTTGGTTTTACATCCCACACACGTTTTGGTTTAGGTTCAATCTCACCGCTCTCAATAGTGTCATTTACAGACACAGCGGGCAGCTGTTTTCAGAGACAAAGGTTCTGATTAACCCACTGCACACAACCTGGCCAGCACAAAACAGCAGAGAAACCGAGCTAGCAACAAGCTGGAGAGGAATGTTGCTAACTGCCAAATATTTTGCTTAGGATTTGGTAACCAAAACTGAGCAAAAACTTCAATTGAATAATATTGCTAGTCTGTGTCTGCTTAACGCATAAATAAGCCAGTGTTTTCTCACATTCGCTGTGGTGACTTTATATGGTATTAATATGTCAACGTTGTGGTTACATCTGGCTGTGCTGCCCCCAAGTGGCCAAACAATTAATTAATGCAGCTTTAAGTAAGATTTGTGTTTTCCTTTCCAATTTTATTTAGTTTGAATGTTATTTAATGTAATATTTATAGTCCCAATTGATAGATATATATTAGGATTGCTGAAAGGTGTTTAAATGACATATAATAATATAATAATAATAATAATAATAATAATAATAATAATAATAATAATAATAATAATTCAAAATAATGCCATCAAATGGAACAACTCAATGACTAAAATACTACAACATAATAATCACAATAGAAATCAAGGCTGTTGGTATTTTGCTCATACAGTACATCTGCTATAAGAAAGGCCACTTTATGCTCTATTTCAGGTGGACCACTCCCTCTGTGGCAGAGAATGGACCAGAACAAAACAGTTGTCTGGTGCTTTGAGCTCCCACCCTGTTCCTCAGTGAGCCCATATTCCACACAGCGGGCTGTGAAATCATTTTTGGTCTCCCTCGGAAGAGAGACCCCATGCAGAAATCCATAAATTCATAAGCATCCACCATCCACATGAAAAGAAAGGATGTGGTGGAAACCCAGTGTGATAGAGAGCAGAGAGAGCAGAGAAAGAGAGAGAGAGGGACCAGATGAAATGAAGAGGAAGAACAAGGGAGGTAAACAGAGAGACAGACATGTAGCAAAACAGGGTGGAGAGAGTAAGAGAAGAGATACTGGACAGGCGAGAGAAGAAGAGAGGAGAGGAGACAAATGAATGCTGAGCAGCAGTGTGAGCGCTTGGAGGGACCCAGCATGAGTCTCGTCTGAACCCCCAACCGATTTAACGCCGGAAGACACAGACATAGGAATATCAAAATGCTTCGGTTTCTCGCACATGGGTGTGCACTCACAATCCCCCGCACGCACGCACACACACACACACACACACACACACACGCACGCACACACACTTGCTCCATTCCTTCATTCCGCTCAGCCCAGCTTCTCACTCTCCCTCTTCTCCCTGGGAGCTCACAACCTGCCTGGCCTTGTTGAAGCTCTCTCGTCTTTTTGCACTTCTCCTGACTTCTTCTCTTCTCATCTTCACCCCACCTATCAACCCTAGGATTTATCATTTCCAACCCTGGCACAGTTTATGTAGCTTCAGTGCAGTAGGAGAGATTGTGTACCCCAAGCAATGTGACAGTGCTCATTGATTCTTACATAACATGTTACAAAGCAAATTGCTTACAGCTATATCTTTGATGATGAAAGCTATTCACTATTGCTTTACGCTTTTGCAGCCAATCTGCTGAATTTGAATTACTTTATGATAATAGTGTTTCATTTAAACACAAGCTATGTTGTGATACTGAGACTGGGTTTTTACATCAGCGGTGGGTTTGAAAAGAATTTATTGTAAAAAAGCTTTTGTGGTTATTTCTACATACGTGCCTTTAAAAACCTTCTCCAAGAATCAGAACATTTCCCCTGTTTGATAGGCAAGACAAGGCAGCTTTATCCGTATCGCACATTTCAGCAACAGGGCAATTCAAAGAGCAGTCAAAAAAAAGAATAAAAGTTACAGTGCAGTATAAAAAATTAACAATTATTTAAAGAAAGGTGGCATAAAAAAAGTTTCAGTCTTGATTTTAAAAGAGCTGAGAATTGCAGCAGACCTGCGGTTTTCTGGGAGTGTGTTCCAGATATGTGGAGCATAAGACCTGAACGCTGCTGCCCTCTGTTTAGTTCTCACACTGGAGACAGAAATCTGACGTGTTCCAGATGACCTGAGAGGTCTGGGTGGTTCATAGTGTAGTAGCAGATCAGAAATACATTTTGGCCCCTTTAAGGAAGACAATGACCAGATGCAGATAGCTTAGATGGTGCTAGAGTGCCTTTAGAGCAATACTATTTCAGTGACCCAGCAAATTCCTGTACTTATACTCTGGTGGAAATGTCTAAATAGACTTAAATTAGCACAGGTGACACATGCTCACCATCCAATCCGACAGTGTTTGAGATAGTCAGCTTGAAGGCATTAGAGAAACTGCCCAAAATCCAGAAAAGATACAGAGCTATAAATAGTGCCAGCTGTGTCTCTGCAAAGTAATCAATTAAGGGTCAGACTAAGTAGTTACTGTTGACAAAATCCCTCATTACTTCACGATTATCTGACCATTACTTACTCTCTGCGCCAAGTCAAGTCAAGTGGGACATCATACTGAGTAGTTACTAAGTAGCAGAGATGCTCACAAGTCTCTAAGCTCAGGTCAAAGTCAAGTCTCAAGTCTCAAGTCTCAAGTCTCTCGCGGTTATAAAAAGTGTTGTATCACCTGTTGCCGTCCATCCAGGATGCTCAGAACACTGCAAAGCTATATATAAATAATTCAAGGCATGTAATATATTATTCTGACTTATTTATCTATTATCATATATTTTCAGCTTTGTTTATTGTCAATTGTTTAGTATTTAATCAGTACAGGCGATATGCCAAAAACATCAGGAATGCTTTTCTTTCAAGTTAATAACTGAATTTTGCTTTGTAACATGAACATACAATATGTTACAGATCAAATATTGAGGTATTCAGGGTATTGGGAAAATTATGCTAAAATGAAAAACTAACCCATTACTCACTCACAGAGCACAACCATGTAATGTGCACTGCATTAACTAATGACAGCCTATACACTACTGTAAGGCAACACATCCCCCAGACTCTCAAATCCAGTGTAATGTTAACTAAATAAAAGTGTGACGTTACATGATCAGCAATAAACCTGTAACTTGTTTACAGCCAATGTTAATAATTAACGTGGTGGCAGCCAGCAGGACGTAAATCATTATGTAATGTTAAATCCCCAAAGAAAAGTTTGGCAAACAAACAAACGCTCATTCATCTTTTCATATCATCTAGTGAACGACAGTTGGAGTTTCCCTCCGCAGGTCGTAGCTAAAGCAAGAAGCAAGCTAACGTTAGATGACCAATGCTGAGCTAAACATGTCTGCCAATCTACCAGGATGCATTTCTGGTGCCAGCTGCCAGTGCAGTCAACATGTTTGTTGTCCTCTTTGTGCCCTGTGGCCATGCGCAGCAGATGTGTTAAGCACTACGTAGTTTTATAAGTTATGCAGGGATAGGGATAACATTCAGCTCATCAGACGTTTAAAAAAAATTAATATTTTTCATGAGTCACGCATCTTGAGTCCGAGTCAAGTCTGAAGTCTTTTGAGAATGATTCTCCAGTT
The DNA here is from genome assembly GCA_013375575.1 of Percina caprodes. Lineage (NCBI taxonomy): Eukaryota > Metazoa > Chordata > Actinopteri > Perciformes > Percidae > Percina > Percina caprodes. The sequence goes on along the minus strand of JABXJD010001663.1, from coordinate 45,259 downwards.
ATTTGCATAATGTGTATACAAACCCTTTATCTTTCTTACTATTTTATATATATATATATGTATATAGTTGCTCTCAGGAACTGTGCATCACATTGTGCACCATGTTCCCCCCTCTCTTTTTCTTTTTTTCTTCTGCACTACTTATATTTTATATTTTTATATTCCGTGTTGACACTGTAAAGGGGTTGCTTCAATCTCGTTGTACAGGTACTCCACTTGTGTATAATGACAATAAAGGAATTCTATTCTATTCTATTCTATTAGTCAAGTCTGTCACTGTGTGTGTAGTCTATATCCACTTCCGGGATTGCTTCATAGCTGCAGGAGAACCCACCTGATTTCACTCATGTAGGCCAGATATCTGTTGCCTTGGGCTTTTTTTTTGTGTTGGCATTTTAAACTCTGGTCGATTTAACATGACTATGGTTAACTGCTCCTCAAATCTCTGCAGGGTAAATCCAGACAGCTAGCCAGACTATCTGTCCAATCTGAGTTTTCTGTTGCAAGACTAAAACAACTTTTAAACGTACAAATGTTCCCCCAAAACAAGTTCCTTCTGAGCATATTTTGTTGAGGCACTGCAGCTTTTCTCCGGTGCTTAGCACAGTCCAAGAGAATTGTGATTGGTTAAAAGAAATGCCAATAAAGCAGAGCACGTCTGGCAAAGCGAGACTACAGTGTGTGCGACATAAGTGCGACTCACATCTGAGTCTCAAACCCGAGACCCCATCTCTGCTAAGTAGCCCCTCATTATTTCATGAATGATGATTATAAGTATCTACTGAGTTTTAATTGGAAAGAGTCACAGCAAATTTCTCAATAACAAACCAGAGACAGCAAACAATCTTCATATTCAGACCACATTTATAAATAATATTAACATCCATGTCCATATTCTGTAGAACTACTGATGCTAACGCGTGACAGCAAACACATACAGCTTTTCCCAAACATCCAGCTCAAAAATATTATAAATAAATATTATAATATTACAATAATTATATATTATAATGAATTTAAGTTTCTCTTCCTCCAACCAGAGTTGTTTAGCCAAAACAAGCAGAGGTTAAGGCTCACTTTCTTGTATTTTATCAATGTGAATATTCATAAAAACAAGCACTGTTCACCATGGCTAAACAGAAATAAATCTTCATTTGAGCACTGCATCACGTGTCACTTTAGCTTCAGGACTGGTGAACAGACGTAGGCGAGCGTGTTTGCTGTTATAAAAGCAATTACACTTTGACTCCAGAAATAGCCCTGGAAAAAATTTATTTAAGAATGAAACTAACAAGTGCGTCTGTAGTAAAGTGTTGTGTTGGTTTGAGTGCCAGTCCTACATATCAACCTGGCTAACAGTTAACTTTACATACTGTGCAAAGCTAGCAAAGGTTCACTCAGACTTCCTATTTAATTATGTAGTCAGATTGTTTTTGGGGCATTTAAGGCCTTTATTTATATAGGACAGCTGAATAAATGAAAGGGGAGCGAGAGGGAAAATGACGAGGAGGAATAAACCTCTATATATGGGCACCTGCTCCACCAGGTGAGCTACCCAGGTTGCCCCTAGTCATTGTTTTTACACCAATCATAAATAAGTAATATACATATTAAAATATCCAATCACAAGTTAGCTTAGTATAATAATTCTACTAATTGTAAATTCCTCAGAATAAAATATATATGTATATATGTATATGTATATACACGTACTGTGTGCATGGTTGTCGTGCTGCTTTGGATATTCCTCTATTATTTTCTTATAGGACATTTAACTTTAAGATTATTATCTTAAACTATCAACATGTAAAAATAACATTGAATATATATATATATATATATATATATATATATATATATATATATATATATATATATATATATATATATATATATATATATGACGTGTTAGTGAGTAATGGTCAGATGTTAATGAAGTATTGAGGGACAGTTGGTTAGGTTGTAACCTTGGATGTCTGAGGGTTAGAGTTAGGATTCCAGCTGTGGGACGCACACAAGTCAGAGAAGCAAAGGGAAAGGGCAAGGTGATTGCACACACAGGTGCTTTTCAGGGCTTGGCCGGGAAAGCCGGTTTGAAAGGCGAATGCTGCAAGTGAAAGCCAGGTCTTATAGAAGTATCCACCTACCTGACCCATAACGTGGAGAGAAAGTCTCGATACAATAGAGAACTACTCAGTATGATTTAGCACTTTACTTTATTCGGGGGTGCACAAAAAGAGTAACAAGTGATTAAGTAATGAGTGAGTTGTTACTCGTTTTGCCATTCAATGGCTGATTCATTGTTCATCATCAACAACATCAGCAACTCATGAATAAAAAGATTCTGAATCACAGATATTTATGAACCAATCATCACCCAATGATTCATAGCATCTCCCAATCTGTTCTCTTGTAATTCATCATTATCAACTGTACAGTCCTAGTGATTCACGACCTACTCATTAACAATTCATTAATGACCACGTCGTTTCTCACACGTTCCTAACTAACTTCTCACTATTTTGTGTATCATATTGAAAAATGTCATCCGTAGTGTTACCATTTTGCATATTGTATTCGTGCATGGCCTTTGTAGGCTACAACCGCAGGACATGTGTGTTTAACATTTCTAAAATAAATACACATACACATACAGTACATATTCTGGGCATACTGTTATTACTTCAGGGTTTGTAGGTGTTCTCATGCTGATCTCTCTGTATGTCTCTGTCCTATATCACACATGCACACGCACGCACGCACGCACGCACGCACACACACACACACACACACACACACACACACACACACACATACACACACACACAGTGTGCAGTGGTTGAGTTAGTCATTCATTGACAAAAGGCTAACCGGTCTACAGATGCACCAGGAAGCGTAATCACCATAATTATTCCACTGCAGGTGCCTGTTGGCCACTGAGGCCAATCATATGACATCTCCACAGTCTTTGACAGTTGATTGGTTAATATAGTTCATTATATGACACATAGATGACAGATCAATAATTATAGTAAGGGGGAAAAAGAAAATGTGAGTGTGGTGATGGTGGAGGTGTTGGTAGGAGCATTATGGTTGAAGAGGAAGACAGAACTACAATTACACAAACAAATGGAATAAAGGTCAGGGCATAACATGCGGGGTTAGTAAGGGGAACTTACAGTAAGACTGACCCATGAGTAGCTGGGAGCCCACTATATGTCATACTGTGAAAGACAATGGGAAAAGATGTAAAATAATGATGATTTAACTTTCAACACAATGCATATATAGATTAGGTAATTAATGAAGTGGTGTGTTGTGATTCCTAATGAAAATAGAGGAGAAACAAAAATAAATAATTCAATTTCGTAATGTATCAACAAGACTTAATTGGTTCATAGAGTTTTAGGCAGCACACACTGATACACTATGAGATAGATAATTAAGAGAAAAATAGTAATAGCGATAAAGAAATGTATAAGTAGCTGGGCTGTGGTGATTCATATAAACATTTTATACCTGTATGCCCAATACAAATTAGTAAGCATTAAACATGACTAAAAAATAACCCTAACCCTGACTCATATGACATGATAGTTAAAATAAATGTTTTAATAGCACATTGATAGGGGGTGTCTGATTTCATTTATGCATTTACTTGAGAAGAGAAGAGAACTGAGTGGGGATAAATCAAGGCTTTCTTCTGCATTCAACATAAAAGTGCTGAAATAATTATTTTACAGTATGCCTGCTTCCATAGGTCTTGTCTGCCCCCCTCAGGCTGCCATGCAAAGTTATCCAGTCTGTCCATTGTCTGGCCTCAATGCCACCATGATGTCATAGCGAGTGAGTAGGACGGAAGTGATTAATTCATTATTTGTCTGTTAAAATGCTAGGTCCACTCTTCCTGGGGCCACTGTGGTAAGCCAGTGTAGGCAGAGATTTACAGGAAAGAAAAGAAGAGAGGAGATGTCAGAAGAGCCTATGTGTCAAGCTCCAAGGGGTATCTCCCTCAATTCTTCATCACAGTGAAAGGTGAAAAATAAAGCTGTCATTCTTTTCATAGATAGAAGTCCACATGCAGGGTTGGGGTTAGGGTTTGGCTAAGGTTAGCTGGGTCATGGCTACTGGCACCAACAGCAGTGAAGAACCTGCTCAAAGGTCTCTTTGGTCACACTGCTAGTAACCTTTTGGTAAAATGAATACCCTTGATTTGGAATTGCACTTCACATCTGTGACATCTTGTTGAAACTTAAACACAAGTCAGTGGTATGGACTGTAGTCTCTTGAAGACTTTTTAGTTTTGGTTTGTTTCTAGCTGTTGCTTGAGAACATACTGTAGAGTTCCTGTGTCAAATTTTCAGTCTGAACAGTCTGAATGTAACATTCAAGCAGTTGGATGTAAAACCAGTTATATGCATCCTCTGTGGATTGATCAATCATGAAGTGTGTGAATCCCTATAATGATACTTAAATGTGTGGATTTTAGAAAACATATTTGATTTTTCAAAGACAAAAACACATTACAAGCCAGTTCTTTGTTCCAAGTGCATTTCCAGTGTGTAAATGAATAAATACATTAATTTACTGCTTTAAAGCAGTGTAATACAGAAAGATTCCAGACACTAACTTAGAGCCATAATCACAGTAGGGTTTGCAATATTCATTCGCCATGACACTCCACAGATGGGTGATGGTTGATACAGTAACAGATCTTTATGCTTCAAATAATAATAGATGCTTAAAATAATCAAAGCTTCTGTCAGGTAACAATTGTTGGGGTCCTACAATTCAACCAAGTCTCTAAATTGTCAACTATTTATTCACTGAGAACAAAAACTCCTAATACTAAATGATTGTTTTTGCTTTAGAGATTTGACATTTTTTTTAAATGTCTCCTGTACATCTATTCTGTGAACCTGGGTATGTCATGTGGAGGCTCATTGGTAAGACAAGGATGCTTTCTGAAATAACTTGATCACTATTCAGATATTTATTTAGTTGCTTTTAGATGAGCAATCAGGAGCTACTGTATCAATGGCATTGTACACAAAGGCAACATGCAAGAGTGTCAACTCAAAAGGGAATCAGATACCATGTTTAATATTTCCAAATAACCACTCTCCTCTTCTTTGGCTGCAGTTATTTTCTAAATAATGAGGTCCTTTTGAACACATACTTATGCTAAAACAAACATAATTAGGTCAGATTCACAACTCACATTGTGTGGAATAGCCACACAAACAGTTTCCGCCAAATGTCCTATTGCTGATGAGTACATGCAAATTGATGTCAAAGTTATCATAGATTTATGGTCTGTGCCCTGGCTAAAACCCAGGGGTGTAAAGAAATACTGGAAACATAATGCTTGCTAATGGGAAGGGAATGCTAAATTATGCAAATCAGTCCCTACGCCATTAATGGACATAGTATGTTTCAATAAATATGGGGGAATTTTTCTTTTTCTATTCTCTCTTAGTAAGGCCATGTGGCATGGGCCTCAATTCTATAGGTGAGGGGGTTTAAGTTAATTGCTCTCCCTCTTGTTATTGTGGCCTGTTTTGGCCCTTATGAGAGATTCATCATTGCAAACTTCTTGAAATTATATTAACATTTTAATAGAGGACAATAAAGTACATTGGGGACACAGTATCTGATGTGACAGAGCAATTAGGACTATGCTTTATGAGTGTCTTGCTGTCTTGAAGTGTGGCCTACACTGTGGAGATTTGCTAATTTGGAACACGGCTCAAACGTCCTGGGCCACATCTTGGGTGATGGGGCTCCTGAGAATCACACGCGGATTGCTAGCAGTTTCCGTTTGCTGCTTCACTTTTTTCTTCATCTTTCGTTTTAACATATTATGACAAGAAAATAATTTCAGGGCAAATGTGGATTATTGTTTCTCGTTGTCTTTTCCCATTCAACGAGTGGCAAAATAGTGTTTGCCCAGCTTTACTTGAACTCTGCTATGTATTTTTTGAATATTTTCTAAAAAAAATTGAAATTTTTTTTTGATTCTCTTAGCACTGTCAACACACAATAAAGTAACAGGCAAATTGTGATATTAACCATTTAATTAAAAATTGGCTGGTTTGACCAAAACTGCTCTAAATGGAAAATCTATAATAACATGTTCCAGGATTATTAGTCCAAAATGAATATATATATATATATATATATATATATATATATATATATATATATATATATATATATATATATATATATATATATATATATTTCTTTTTGGAAAAAACAAAAATAATAATAATTTATATACTTTATACATATATAAAATAGAAATTAATTTTTAAAAGGAAATAGAAATGTGTCATAACATAATGGACCGTATTGGACAGAGTGTGTGTGTGTGTGTGTGTGTGTGTGTCTGTCTTCTGGCTACAACATTTCCTCCTTGCCCTTTCCCCTTGCTTTTCTCACTTGTGGCTGATGGTTATCTGATAAAGCTTGTCAAACTAATATTTACCAGTACGGCTCATATTACAACAACTTGTATTTATGTTTGTGGTGAAACTGCAGACAGTGGCACCGTGAATGATACTGCTGCAGTTATTATAATGTTTTATTAACAACTAATTCCTTAAAACACACCAAATAACGTATACATTTATCTTGAATGAAGTGTCTGTGTAGCCAAAACGTATAGCTTGTATATAGACCTCCACCTCATCCAAAAATAATTAAACACAGAAAACAGCCATACTCTTGTCACTCTGATGATGGTGTGTGTGTGTGTGTGTGTGTGTGTGTGTGTGTGTGTGTGAAATTATCCTTAGTCAATACACCTTTTCTTAAGCCACTGTTGTGTGAGGTTGTGTGAATGTTTAGGTGTGTGTGTGTGTGTGTCTGTTAGAATGTGAGCATACACATTGATGTATCTACCAAAAGTGTCAATGTGTGTGCTTATGATGTTGTGCTGTGTGTGAACAGATGCACTGATGTATGTGTGTGTGTGTGTGTGCCCTTGCTCACAGACTTAAATCTTTTGCTTAGGTGTCATTTGGGTGTTCTTAACACACAGAAACTATGATCACATGATGCATTCTGACTTACAGTAGCTGCATAATCTAGCCATGGCAGAACAAACCCAATTGGATTGTGGGAGGCTGAACACAGGAATCTGTAATCCTCCACCCAACAGACAATCAATCCCACTGGCCTTTTGATGACTCCACACAGTGCCCCCACTCACCTCTCTTGTCTTTGCTGTTGGCTGTTTGTGCACATTTAAGATGTGAAGGGAAGATTGCTTGTATGCATTCATCAAATGTACTCTATGTGAGTGATTGCATGCATGTTTTCTGTCTATTTGTGTTTCTTTTTCTGTATGAATATTGACACTGGCATGGGGTTGACCCTTGTTCAGGAAGTCACTGTGGTATTTGTATATCGCATAATAAAGGAATACATGCAGAATACAAAGACAGTTTGTCAGCTCACATTTAGTGCCTGGGACATGGATAGAGGACAATGACAGCAAAGTGTTTGGCAAAAATCAACTGTTTGTCTCATCATACTTTATAAATCACGAGTTTGTGAAATGCTAATGGTTGATGGCAATTGTCATTGACCACAATAACTCCAGTCCCTCCTTGAAAGAGGACTCTCTCATAAAAGGCTTTTGATCTCAAGAGAACACCCTTATTAAATGAAGGTCAGATTTCCCAACATGGAGTTGCAAGCAAATTTCACCGTGCCATTTCTGGTCTGACTGCACCTTTAGACGCTATTCTGCTCACACAATGTGGTTTGTGTAATGCAAATCTCCAGGTATTTTGAATAACCAACAAACTGCCTGTTTAATAACTTTGCAGCATGTTCATATTGATGTGTAAAGGTGTTTGGAGTATTGGTAATCTCCAGTGTGCACAACCCAAGTGGTCCCGCCATTGTTATTCTCATAACCCTCCCCCTTTGAAACTTTTACACAAGCTGCTGATAGATGTTGTTGGCGAGAACATCTGGAGGGCCTGCCTGTTCAAAAACTGATAGGAGCAGAAAGGGAAAGCCGAGCAAGTTATTGGGATGGTGGAGTAGAGAGGAGGATGTTTATATTATACAGTAGCATTTGAAAGACGGGGAAAAGTCAACGCAATGGGGCATTGCAGTCAGTTGAGCAAATGGGATTTTGAACTGTGATTTTTTTTCAGTTGTGAATACAACATGCTAAATTTACTTGACATCATTTTAATAAACTAATTACTTAGAATTCAGACATGGGGCAGCATAATACACTTCCTTTAATTCATTTAGGGCTGTTTTTCCATCCAGGTGTCCAGGATCCCTATTACTTTCTTTACATGCCGTCTAATCAGAGAATGATTTACACCTCAGGTGCCATTTGAATGCCATTAATGAATCAACTAACTGATAGGAGTCCAGCAGTACTTTGTCCTTACAATAACTGACAACCACGTATTGGCAGTACACTAGTCTGGATCAACAGTACATTTCCAGGATAATTGCCTCTGCCTGATTTGGTCTGTTGCTCTCCCCTCTCTGTGTGTTTCCGTAACAAAGAATGAAAGGTTCTTGAGGGTCAAGTTTTATGTTATGTTGTTCTTTTTCCAAATATAATTGTATACAAAAAAAAGTTGTGGTGGTCTTGGGTAGCTCACCTGGTTGAGGATGAGCCCCATGTACAAAGGGTTAGTCCTTGTCGCAGCAGCCGCGATTTCAATTCCAACCTGCGGCCCCTTTCGGCATGTATTTCCCCCTCTCTCTTCCATTCAGTTCTTGAAGGAATACGGCACCATTTGTTGAAATAGGGCTTATGACGTCTCCCATAGCTAGCTCAGTGCATGCATTGTTTGAGTCTGGTGCAACACTGGCAGCGTGCATGCTAGATAGCTTAAAGTAGAGAAAAGAATCATCAATCATACTGTATGATGAGGTTGAGGATGAGGTTGAGGTTAGCATGTGAGTAAAAGTGAGCCAACAAAAAAAAATAAAAATAACAACTTCTTGTGGCCTGCATATTCACAACAAGTACAAATAGCAATGCAGATTAAGACAAGACAATTTCTTAAGCAGATAGTGATTTGGGACTATATTGGATGGAAGCACAGCCAAAGCACTGCTACATGGCGCAGAGATATCATGCAGCAACTCTGTGTGAGTACACATCTAATATTGGTCGATCTATCCCGTAAAATAACTATGCGTCATGTTTACAGTAATCACTTACTCTGTGGACAGCTGTTTATTGGGTCCATTCTGTGTTTTTCCCAGTTGACTTTTTTTTCCTATTCACACAGAAAAAAAAGTTGAGGACTGCAGGTTGCCTCATGTCCTTGGGCTGTTGAGTTATCGCAACCTCCTCCTCCTCTCTTTCTATTTTCAAAGCATACAGCTCCTTTTCTGAAAACTCTGGCTCGTAGAGGTATACGATTCTGGATGTTGACTGTGTGAGAAGTCATCCTCTTCGTCTCTCACAAAATCCGCCATGTTCATCGCTATTCACCGTCTACTGTAGGAAAAATAGCCAGCTATTCACGCTGGGTATGTTGACAGAAGTTGTGGTGTTTAAGGTGCTGCGTGATCTCTGCGCCCATGTAGTGCTTCGGCTGTGCTTCCACCCAACATAGTCTCAAGTCAATATCTGCCTTGGAAATCATTTAGTCTCAATCTGAATTGCTATTTGTACTTGTGAATACGCAGGCCACAAGTAATTAGTTTTTTTTTTTTTTGTTGGCTCACTTTTAGTCACAACATGCTAACCGGCAACATAGGATTCCATTCACTACGCTTAACTAACTAGCAGCAGCGTTGCGGTGTTGCACGGACTAAAACAATGCATGCACTGAGACAAAAATAAGTTGGCCCACCTACACTGAAAAAAATGTTATGTTGAATTTACTTAATTTTATTATGGTAAGTGGTTGCACGAAATAAATTTATCTAAATCCAGATATATTTTATAAGTTGAGTGTACTTATATTTTGTGCATTGTCTTTAATCATTTTTTTTTAGTAATTTTAAATTAATTAATTATATATATTTTAGCTTAACTATTTTGAGTAAGAATGACCAATTCTTTTTAGGGTCAGTATACTAAAATTAATTATGTGCATTCAGATAATTTTAATTGTTTAACTTCTACATACTAAAATTAGTTTCCATCAATTTATATTATCTATTATAGTATCTTAATTTTTATTAATATTCAGACAAATAAAGCAAACCAAATATTTCCAACTTTTACTTTATTAGATTTTCTCTCTCCCCAACAAGAGTGCCAGCAATGTAACTCATTGGTAACAATTTCTTACATTACTATCTTATAACAAAATGTACTCTCAACCATTATCATAAAAACAATGTACCATTCATAACAAAAGAAATACACTCACCTAAAGGATTATTAGGAACACCTGTTCAATTTATCATTAATGCAATTATCTAATCAACCAATCACATGGCAGTTGCTTCAATGCATTTAGGGGTGTGGTCCTGGTCAAGACAATCTCCTGCACTCCAAACTGAATGTCAGAATGGGAAAGAAAGGTGATTTAAGCCATTTTGAGCGTTGCAGGGTTGTTGGTGCCAGACGGGCCAGTCTGAGTATTTCACCATCTGCTCAGTTACTGGGATTTAGACCCACAACCATTTCTAGGGTTTACAAAGAATGGTGTGAAAAGGGAAAAACATCCAGTATGTGGCAGTCCTGGGGGATGCCTTGTCGATGCTAGAGGTCAGAGGAGAATGGGCCGACTAATTCAAGCTGATAGAAGAGACACTTTGACTGAAGTAACCACTCGTTACAACCAAGGTATGCAGCAAAGCATTTGTGAAGCCACAACACACTTAACCTTGAGGCGGACCCCACCGGAAAATGGCCCCCAGTCACCAGATCTCAACCCAATAGAGCATCTTTGGGATGTGGTGGATCGGGAGCTTCGTGCCCTGGATGTGGATCCCACAAATCTCCATCAACAGCAAGATGCTATCCTCTCAATATGGGCCAACATTTCTAAAGAATGCTTTCAGCACCTTGTTGAATCAATGCCACGTAGAATTAAGGCAGTTCTGAAGGCGAAAGGGGGTCAAACACAGTATTAGTATGGTGTTCCTAATAATCCTTTAGGTGAGCAGAAGTCCGAAAAACTGGAAGACAGCAAACTGGAAGATAGCCTACAGTCCAGCGCTGATTTGGTTCTTTAGTCCAAGGACTTTGGAGGAAACCCTTTTCCAACCATTTGCAAGTGTGCAAAATCTACAACAAATACACCAATTCTATATATAACAAAAAATACTAGTACCAAAACCATCCACAGCTGGAACACATTGCACACTGAGGACCTGATGCTGATGAGGTTACAAAAAAAACTGCAAATAATATCACAAAATAGATTTTATGCTTAGCTGAGGTGGAAAAGTTGGTGTATCATAATGGAAGCAGACTTACTGAATACATCAGAATGTACATGAAACAAGTCACTGAAGCTTAAGTTCCTCTGAGAATAATACAAATAGTGGCAAATAAAAACAAAGGAGGCTGTAACCTCACATTAATACATGAAACTAACAGAAATGTCATAATTCCACCATGTTCTCCACATGGTTCTCCATGTTCACACCAGTGGCTGTGTGAATATTACAGTCCACCATTCACTCTGTTTTTCAGTTCTAGAAACCTTCTGGGCTGCATTTCACATCATACTAAATGTGTTCGATCACCCCCCAAACCAGAAATAACAATGCAGCTCAGCAGGGTTAGAGTGGCTGAAGAAATCCTACAGACCAGCAGTGATTGTGTTCTTTAGTCCAAAGACTTTGGGAAGAGCCTTCTCCATCCATTTGCAAGAGCACTTTTGAATTAATTCATAGGAGTATTTCAGCTGTTTGGGGTGAGCCATGTTTAGTACACAGATGACTCCCAGCATAAATGCACATGCTTGGGCTCCAGATCCAGTGTTTTCCAGAATGATTACGCCGTCAACATAAATGCCAATATCCTCGTGAGCTCCAGTGTGTCCACCCTCCTTGTAGATGACATATTCCCATGGTGGATTTCTGCAGGTCTCTCTGGATGTCATCTCCTTCAATGTCCTGTATGTTTGGAGAAAATATTGGAAAAAGGAAAACATATTTATGTAAAAGATTTTAATGACGTAAAATTCTAAATCTCTTTATATTTACAAAAATGAATCCATGCTGTCAGTAAAACTATTATTCTACATATGAATGGCACAATCATAGATTTTTGTTTTTATTGTATTGCGGAAAATATTTAATATTCAGTAAGAATCAATGGGTTTGGAGCTGAGACCCAGAAGTCAGGATGCATTGAGAGATGGACTAACACATGGATGGTTTTGGTGTTTTAATTGAACAATAATAGAAATAATGAATAAAGCCAGCCCTAAATCATTTCAAGAACTTAAAATGTTTTAGCCAATCAATGATAATCTCCAGACACAGCTAAATCTTGGTTATCCTATGACAACATCCATGTTGTTTTACTTTTCTGGCTATAATTTCCTCAACACAATGTTCATCAGTGTCTGTGTGTGTAGAAAATGGTTCCTGCTTGCAACACTGTAAAGCAAGTTGTTGATTTTTATACATATATTCTCAACCTTATGGCTACTTATAAAAGGTAAAAATGAATTTTCTAAAATTGATACTATGGCAAATGGTCAACGGTAATGTTAACGCCTTTGTCATCAACAGCTTAAAACATAAATCCTATATAAAAGTATGATCCTCTGTAGTGACACGTTTTAGTGGCTAGAGAATTTGTCAAGTGTTGCAGTAGTTGATTTAAATAAACAGCAGGCTTCCACACTATCATAGCTCTAGACCCCAAAACATGACAGCGTGTAGACAGTGACAGGACTACAGTTGCCATTGTTGTGGCGTCAACACACTTATTCTGTTATGCATCAGGTTTGTTTTTGTTGATTGTCCCTTTTTTTGCCATTTTCTTTTAATAACTAGTAACTTTTCTATAATACGGTAACGGTACATGTGACTAACACATGACTTACCTTCTACTCCCGATGAGATGTCCAACGTCCTCGCCCAGGAGCTGCAAAGTGCCTTTAGGACTGCTGCCCTTTTAAGATTGACATCACTCGTCACCTGTTTAAAAGGATAACAATTATTATTCATATATTCCTAAATACATCAACATCATCATCATAAGTCCTTAGAAATGCGTCTCTATTTATTTTATATATACAGCACTTTTCAAAACACAGTTACAAAGTGATTTATATGGTTGAACCAGAATTAAGACAAACAAAATCAGACAAGTGCCTACGTGGAAAGCCATAAGGCACCTCCAGGGAGAGCACTTCCGTCCCGAGAAAGAGAGCAGCCTGGTCACCTTTCTTTAGCCGGGACTCAGGAACCTTGCCCCTTACAAATAATAAAGGCTGCTCTTGAATAGGTATATTTCATGAAGTTTCTCCACAGTGTATATATTTTCTACAACCAATGTATACACGTTTACCTCTTGCAAGATCACCAGATGTGTGGCTAGTTTCTGGCCAGAAACACCTCGACAGCTGGGGTAAATGGCCATGAAAATAGTTTTTAGTGGGATTGTTATGCGCTGGAATTCAGCATTTATCTGTTATACACAAGAAATAACAGAAGACAAAGAGCACTGTGTTCAGCCATTCGGGTAATATTTTGTAGCTACCGTATGATTAAAGAATACTTTTGACCTCAATATTAAAGACCATAATTAGTCAAATGTATTGCTATTAATAAATGCAAAGGTAATGGAAATCAAAACTTATTTAAACTTGCTAATTTCTTTTTCAAATTTACAATGCTGTGATCAGTATAGCTGTTTGTTTAATGCACTTACCAAAACAATATGAGCTGCCTAAAGAGAGGTTCTGTTCCAAACCAAGATTACACATATCAGGGATGAGAAAGACCTGCAATAGAAATAAAAATGAGCAGGTATTAAAAAAATAAATCGTAAGCATGTTGAGGGAAAAAAGTAATTGTCCAATAATTACAAACTTGCCCAAACTAATTTGTGTCCAAATCCACATTTTAATAGTACCTTATTAAAATGACAAAAAACATATGCAATAAATGGCAAATTAAGAGGGTGGAAGTGGACAGACAGACTTGTAATTCATTTTCAGCAAAGTTTATTTTATTTATCAACTTATTTATCTATTTACTGCTGGACTATTTTCTTGCAAATGTGTAATGTCTCTGATGAGCGATTATAAATAACTTTGGAGCATATAGAAATTACAACCCAAATTAATGCTTTCAACGCTTTAGTAGATGCTACAAGCAGAAAAACAGGACATTCCATGTAAAGACAGGGGGAGAAGGAAGTTTATGGATATTGTGTGAGTTAATTAGAAAACAGATTTGGTTCCAGTATTTTTCATGTTCCACTTCTATTCTAAAAGTATTAGTGTGTGATTTAATAAGTCTTAGTGTTTAGAGCAGAAACGAAGTTAAACAAAATGAACCTGTTAGCTAAACCAACATTGTGATCTTCTGCCTAACACTTCAGGACCTTAACTGGTCTTTTAACTGGACTGTGGGCTATGGTCGTGCTCTGCTAAACCTCTGCAAAGCTGCTGCTATTTAGTTGTGAAGCATTAGCATGCCTCTACTTTGGAGAATATACTTTCAACCTCACCTTTACGTTTTAAGCTTGGTTATTCGTGTTAAGTGAGCCAGAAACAGTCCACGACTAGCTGCTACCACGCAGTGAAGAGAAGCTTGTTTTTTTTTCTTACCGGTATTCTGAAGACCTGCCTCTGATTAGCTAGTGTTCGTTGCCTTCGTTGTTTTGGTTGGTTAAGTCAAAGGCAATATCATAGTCGGAGCCAATCAGAGGACGAGTAGGGGCGGGTCTTCGCGGGATACGGGTGTCAAGAAATAGATACTTTCAAAGAAAGACCGGAGTATAACTTAAACGTTAATATTAAACACCCACAATATCAAGGTTTGCTTACACAAACCCACGATTTTTATTTATTGTTTCCTCACAAAGCACAATCTGATGACTACTATTGCTTTTATCGCTTTTTAAATCTGCTCTTAGCCTGAAGCTGCACACCGTGTCTGCCACTCCGTGTTGTGTTTTGAATTAGGCTAACGGTAACTCAGGCACGCTCCTACCTATATGTAGAATCATAGCTAAATGATTGCTGTTAGGGCACATTAAGCACCTTTACCAACATGATTTGTCTTTAAGTTAACACATTGACAAGATTAGAAAACATGCTTACAGTAAGTTAGGAGTAAAGTGGGCTAGCTAACGCTAGTCTACAAGCCCAGGCAGCAGGAAGATGAAGCTACGATTAAACTGTCAATTAACATTAGTCAACCTGTTTATTCAATGCCCACAAACTAACACATAAGTCTAACAAGACTAACACTGAATTCACTATACATTTAACTTGAGAGCTAGCTATAACGTTGGCTTAAGATCTGTTACAATTAAGTTAACTTACCACACATCTAAGCTAGTCACTCTAACGTTAGCTAAAGTTAATTTATCAAAACACAAACTGATAGCATTGGCTAGTGTTAACAGAACCCTGTTAAAGTAAAAAATATAACACACCAATGATTATAAATTGCTTACTTACCAAAAATGCAGCGGTATGGATCCATCATTCAAGCCGCTACTAACGTGTGGATAACGTACAATCCGCGCCTTCAGAACAAAGTGGCAGCATGTGTCTGCACATGCGCAGACCAGATAGTATGTGGTAATTACATTTTACATATTTTTTTCTAATTACTTTTAATTGACTGAAATTAACTTGTTTTAAACAAGGGCAGTGTTTTTGAAAATTAATTAAAAAAAATAAGAAGGATCTAATAACATATTTAAATCAATTAAATAAACCAGACTAAAATCATGTAACATTTACAAGGGGTCAGAATCAGTTTTTTCAGTGTATCTACAGCTAGGGGAGATCGTGATGTACACTATTTCAACAAACGGTGTCATAATCCTTTAAGCTGTCCTGTCAACAAAGGCCTAAAAATACCCCCCAAAAAAGTTGTGCTGGTTGAAAAGTTATGTGTGCGGGTATACTGAAGTAAAAACAAATGGCACATAACTTCTGAAAGAATGTAGGGGCTGTGTTGACTATAGCTTTAAACATCTATTTAGTCACACAAAACCACCTATGAAGAAACATTTACAGCACCAGCAAAGGCTGACTTGAGATAGAGCTTGATAGTTTATGTATTTAAAACAGTATCTGCTTTATCTTTTCGCAGATGCATCTCATTTTCTTTTCCTGGAATAGTGAAAGTGTCACATGCAGATGTATAGAGGCCACAGAAATACTCAAATAGAAGATGCAGAGCATTGCTTTTCTATTGATTTCTTCCACCCTGGGCCTAGTAAATGCCTTGGCTGTGAAATTAGTATAGCGAGTCGTCACGCATCCTTCACAATCATCAGGAGATTGGGATATGTGCTGGTTGTGCCTCCGAGCGTAACACATTTGCCTCAACCCTCATGTGAGTTTAATACAAAACTGTAATGTACTGTACAAAGCTTTGTTACGTAGATATTGTTTTGTGTTGGAGTTTTGTTTTGAGACATTACTTTGGGGTGGTTATGTATATTTCCACTCTTCTTCTCTGTGCCTACACTTGCTATAAAACGCCTCAATAATGTGCATGTTATAAGTCCTATTGTTGCAGTTTCACTGCTCAAAAAAACAACCATCATTATGAACAGCAAAGTGCCGACCTGGCAGGCTCAGAGAAATGAGCCTCTCGGAGATGTGATTTTGTCTGTGCAATGTTCAGTAGTCCTTAAACAATACTGAATGACTCAACCTCATTAGGTATGTGTGGATATGTGTGAGGTTTTCATGATGAGGCTGTATGGCAATGAAAAAATAATTGGCACTTTGGTTATTATCAGGCTGGGGGCTTACAGTGGGAAGATAGCTTCAAGTCTGATTTACACTTCAAGAAAAGTGCATAGACAGAAGAAGAAACAAACCACGTCTCTGACTTTTATCTGGCTCATCGACTACGCTCTGGGAGGGCAATTCCCACAGACAGAAAAGAAGGACATTCGCTAGATACGTTAACATGAAGTCAAAGTTAAATCAAACCTTGGGGATATTACATTGTGTATGGACAGCTAATTAATGAATATACCAACAAAATAAAAGCACAGCATGTATTGCACATTGTCTGTTGGCATGTTACCCAGAATATGCATTTAACAAAAACAACAAATAATTATAAAATACATAATTTATGTAAATTCCCATTGGACAATGTTAGTTGAAATGCACATCACAAAATGAGTATTAAGTCAACATATGGATACCAAATGCACATGTTGAACCATAAGGCATGCAACACACAGACACTTTGCATGTCTTTGTTTACATGTTCACAGTCTGCATGCAGATTCAATAACAATGAAATATTGGTATGATTCAAATTTTCAATTACATTTTATTTATAGTGTCAAATCATAACGTATACCAACCAATAAGTTATCTCAGGACACTTTACAGAGTATGTCTAGACCAAACTGTTATATATATTATATATTATATAAAATATAACACCATCCAGAGCTCCATGGAGAGCACTGCTATTCAGTTCAGTGCAAACTTTGTTTTTTTCTCATTGGAAACTCAGGTCATTAAAGGAAGAAATATACAAATATACTTCAATTTCTGCCTCAGTCAAAACATCTGTTAAGATTTCTCGACAATAATATTACCACAATAACTATAATTTACAGACATCCAGCAATTCCCCCCAAGAGCAAGCATTTGCTGTGACAGTGTCAAGAAATAACTTAACTAACAGACCTCAGGCAGACTTCTAGAAATAGTGAATTTAAATGTCCCTTTCAAGTGAAGCAACCTATTTTTTCATGTGAATAAACTCAAACACATCCCTTTTGTTTTTTCACATTGCTTTGTTGCTTAATGATGCCTTTTCCATTAGATCAAATTAGGCCAGGCACTAATTGATTGTAATGGAAATGAGTTGACCACTATTGTCATAAGCTGCCATTGCCGCATGGCCCCAATCTCTGTCTTTATGCTGATGGCTAATTGTTGGTCTGATTGCTTGGCCTTCCATTGCTGTGGTTTCCATGCTAATAAGCTAATTATTGAACAACAATGTAGCCTCAGATAATTGAATCACTGTAGACGCTAATGAACACAGAGTGCAATAACAAGCGCTTGATATTTCAATTCTACTTGCTTCTGAACATGACAGTGAGTGTTTGCGTTCACTGCTCAGTTATCTGTAGATGTGACTTCATGGCAAATGGTGAGGTTAGCTCTGTAGTCTAACAAGCCTTAATTAATAAGGATTGTGGCTTTGCAAAAATGGCTCTTATCCATCTAATGTATTTTGTGTAGTATTATTTATGTACAGGTTATCATGCCAGTTCCACTTTTTTTATTAACTCTGAAAATGGTCTGGTTGACTGCTTCTTTAGAAAAAAAAAACAGATGTATCTTTGTTGAACTCATGCACTTACAACTCTGGGGTTTTCCTTGATATTCTAGTCACAAATTTGAAGGCCATTATGCTAGCAGCATTCATGGTTTCTATTGCAAATTGCATGACACAAGAGAACAGGATACACAGTAGACTGTATCAGGGATTGGAAGAGAGAATATTATCCTCAAGTAAAAGTACAGTTAATTTAAAAACATTTTCATCAAAGGTTACTACAGTACAACATCATGTCATTAAGCCATTTTTTCCAAACCAACAATAGATTAATCTTCTATAACCGGGCACTTCGCAGCCTGTGCACACAACTGAGTGGTTATATATATATACGCCGCTTCCTTTGCCGTAGCATGTTAGAGTTAACCAGAAAAGAGGACAAAAAACTGAAAATTAAACAAAAATGATCAACAATAAATAACAAGTCAATGGATGCCGCAGTGGCTGCAATAAGCAATATTAAGCCACATCAAGTAAAACGTGTGTGACACTTCCTAAACAATCAACAGCAGAGTAAAACATCACCAAGGCAGACAACACAGAGAGGTTTAGAAAGACAATATAAACCCCACAGCGACTGCAGCCCATAAACACAAATATTAAAAAGCAAAACGGAGAGCCTGCACAGTTTATAAACACCACAAAACGCACACACGCAATGTTATGTTGTTATGTACTTCTCTGTACATGGAGTCACAACAATCTCTGGGTTTGTTGTTGTACTCACCTTTTCTGAAGGTGTCAGAGTGTCACCTTTCTGGACATGGAGCTCAGCCGTCCTGTGGCCTGAGACACACAAGCAGCTTCTTCTCTGCTGCTGCTGATTTTGTCATTCAATTTTCACACAGTTTACCAGAACTTTACCCAGCCTGTTCTCTTGAACCATAATTTTGCTTTATCATTTAACTTTTTTGGTCGTTCTCTGTAACAGATGCAACTTGAAATGTAATGCAATACTCATAATGAAAAGCACTACGGATTTTTCTAAAGTATATGTGTACTTATATACAGGTGTACAGTAGTAGTACAGTACATAACAAATGTATTAATTTGACCCCTAGGCTTTGCACTGTACGGATATGGCTTTAAGGTATTACTTTGTAAAGCCATATATAGGCAAGGCAAGGCAAGGCAAGGCAGCTTTATTTGTATAGCACATTTCAGCAACAGGGCATTCAAAGTGCTTTACACAAAATCTGTTAAATATATATTTAACTAAATAAATATATATATATATATATATATATATATATATATATATATAGAGAGAGAGTGTAGTGTAATGGTAAGAAAGGTCTGTGTGATTGTCATCATGATGCTTATGAATTTTGGGCATTTTTATGAACTGGCAACAAGACTGAGAATGTTGGATTCCCTTTTCCTGTTTATCACTGATATTTCCTGATATTTCAAGTCTATATGAGAATAATACTCAAATGTTCATGTGAAGGCTACATTTAAAGAGCAATTGGTCACTATAATCCTTCCTTATGTCCATAGTGACTGAAGAAATCTCTTCATAAATTGATTTAAAGGTAAGTGTTGGGGAGACAATCCACAGTCAATGTTATGTGTAAAAATGCATTTGAAGTTCAGCTTAAGATATTAGAGGCGTCAGCAGTCTGACATAGAAAAAATATATTTGGTATCTTCTGAATTTACGGTCTTTCAAAGTATGAAAATCTTGATTATTATTATTTTTTGCATCTGACAGTTTGTCCTTGCTGAGCCACAGCCGAAGGTTCGTAACACAAAGAGGGATTTCATACTAAAAAGACTTTAAAAGATCCCCACTTGATTTGTGTAACTCAGACTGCTGAAGCCAAAAGCCTTTGCTGAAAATTAGAATGCATTTTTATATTGTCTGTGACTTTTAATAGAGAGGGTATCTTTCAGTATAGACAATGAACATCATTTCTTTTGGTGCACATGTGGCATGCAAAAGATGTTTTCAGGCAGACTTGAACATTTTTGAACCAATTCATTAGGTTTTCACAAAGTGTTGCCACAAAGCGCCTTGATAAATAGAATGGTTTCAATTGATTTTGATGTTGGTGAACCCAATAGAAAGATTTAGGTCTTTTAAACAGAAATTACATAATTATATTTTACACTACCCTATTTCATCCATTGTCCAATTAGTGCATTATTATCTTAATGTAAGATGTATCCAATAAAAACAATTGTGGGATGAATTTATATAAAGATTCAAACACACATTTTGTGAAAATGTATTGAATATGATTCAAATTGCCACAGATTATAACATTTTTTATTTAGCACAGTTCCTTTTTAAGTACTATGTTGCATGGTGTAGAACAAATGGCAGATACTAATGACCAAGCACATACTCAGTATTTTCCAATTATGGGTTAGATGTAATTGATGTAGGCTACTTTAGATATTTTGTAAACTTAATCTTCAAAGTGGCTACACCCTGGAACTTCACACATCCACCCCATAATAAGGTGGAAGGGGTCAGACCAGAGTTTAATAAGGATAACGATTCAGGCCCTATCAAAAAAGGAACACATCCTCTGATTCAATAAAGCACAACCCTGCCAAATGAACAAAAAAGCGGTTTGGCAATGTGGGGATAAAACCTACTGTTAAAATTAAATAAATGTAGTTCCAATTTCCTGGCACAGAGAGATTTGGTGTCACAGAAGTTTATTCATTGGCCTTTTGACATGACTTAATCAAATGCTGAGGAATTCATTTTACTATTATTTGATGGGCAGACAGGATTCACAAGGCTGGGGTCTGCTGGCAAAGGTCAGCCAAAGCTTTATCCCTTATTTAATATCTGCAAGTCGATACAAGACAGAGCGAGAAAAAACCCCAGAAAAATAAAAATAAAGTTTAAAACTAGAGAACAAGAGAGAACTTCTGAAAAGAAATAAGCCCAACTAAAGAACAAGACCAATAGTCTGGCATATTTGAAAGCAAAAGGAAAGGGAGTGAGAGAGAATTTTCTGCCTCAGACGATGTCCCACCTCGCTGCTGGAAGCCAAATGATTATTCAGATTTTTTTTGTAACCATAAAATGGACGATTCTGAAGCTTTTCTCTGACACAGGGTGAATTAAGCTTGTTTGACTGGGCTTAGGCTGAGTTATCACATCCCCCAGCCGGACACTACACACACAGGCTGAGCCCAGTAGAGAGGACAGAGGAAGAGAACTTGAAAGCAGGTGCGGGATTTCTATGGCATAATGCTGAGTTGAAAAAGACTAGCTGTCTGTACTTTAAGGCTTTATTGGTCTCCATCATATAAAGCACAGCCAGAGGCAGTGTATCAGAGGTTGGAGGTGGGAGGGGGTTGGTAGCAGTACTTACTGTAAGATAGCCTGGAAGTTCTCTGTTAGAATCCATGATCCTGCCTAAACTACATACACTTTTTCTTCCTCTATTCCATCAATCTCTTTCAAACATCACCTTGCCCTGTATGATCAAATGTCACATTTGATGTTCTTTCTGTTATAGTAAAAATATACTCAAGACTATTAACTGTCTTTCAAACCTTTCACATGTGGAAATGGGCTTTGTTTATTAAGTTTAACTATGGCACCTCATGAAATGTTATCTGAGTTTGACATTTCCATTTCTCTATTAGCTCGATTAGTGGCTCTTTTGGTCTTGGACCTGAGGTCCCAGGTTTTAGCCAGAGGCCAAACAATATCTGTGCAGGCAACACTGTGATTTCATTCATTTTGAAGTTCATTGACTGTTATTGTTGTAAATGGTTTCTCCAAACACAAGATTATAAATATGCATTTGCATAACACTCACACATAGATGCACATGCATGCACTTGGATGAGTAAAACCAACAAACGCGCATGCAATACAGAGGAGGTCAGTGTGTTGAGAATGGCTTGGTAAACAGCTCTGTAAATCATTATTATCTCCGTTTGATAGCCATTCAAGGTTATGTTACCTCAGGCCACTGTACGTATGAAAAGCTTTAGTGACAAACACACACACACACACACACACACACACACACACACACACACACATTGTGGTGTGTGAGATACAAGCCATGAACATAATCCATTTAAGTACAAACCTCTCCTTTTATCTCCACAGTGCTGGGGCTTGATCCGAGATGAAATTTTCTGCAACACCCACATCTCTGTGTTTCATAAATCAAGCCCTCTATCATTCTCAGTGGCCCAACACGATTTTCCTTGGAAATGAAGACATAGTAGAATCAATTAGGTGTGATGGACCTGCAGCTGCTGTGGTCTTTCATGTGCAGTGCAGTTTAGATTCTGTTATTGCTGTGAGAGCAAAAAGGAAAGTTTTATTATCATTGGAGTGTTCCATAATGTAATATTTGAGGAGACCCAGTACTCCTATGAAGACCTATTTCATTGCGGTCACTGTTTTCAACCATCAACTTCACACACATCAGAAATAACTCTGTGAAATGTATGGGAATAGAGTGCACTTTAAAATTCCTATTTTGACCAATTTACCTTTCCCCTTCCTTTCCCTTTGATACTTGTGGAATAAGCATCTTCAGCCAAAGAGAGGAAGGTTTGTCTCCTGTGGGAGAGATGCTGCGAAACACCACTATATACTTTTCCTTATGCCTGCTGATTCACAGTAATGGAAAGATCCAATTGGCCATGGAAATATACAAGGCCATACCCACATCTAATATTGTCACAGCATTTTTGTTGGAAGGCTGCAGAGATTAGGCTGGTAAATCAAGTGTCATGGACAATCTAAAACATCCCTTAAGGCCTTAACGTTCCCATTGTGCCCATGCACACATCATGTCCGCTGCAGATGTGTACATATTTGCTGCACTGACCTCCCTGTGGTTTTATTGATGGCAAAATCTACAAGCTATATATATATATATATATATATATATATATATATATATATATATATATATACATGATGTTTTGTGCCATTGTTTCCAACACGTACTGTGTGCATGGTTGTTGTGCTGCTTTGGATATTCCTCTATTATTTTCTTATAGGACATTTAACTTAAAGATTATTCTCTTATACTTCTATCAACATGTGAAAATAACATTCAATTGGCCAAAACTACCACTAGGCCCTTGTAACTCTTTACCTAACCATGTCCCGTATGTAACCACTGTCCAACATGTGGATACATATACACTATGAACAAAATGTAAATTCAGACAAATGAATTTAGTTAAAGAGTTATAAAAAGTAAGTATGCCATGGCATTTGTTAAAAAGCATGCATTAAATGATGATAGCCATGCTCCACCATAACATGAAAACGAGAGTTCAAATGAGAGTGGTTTCTCCCCCCAATAGTGAATAAATCATGGATAAATGATCATTATGCAGAATATTAATTTAGCATGAAAAAGTAAGTTGTCTTACCTAATGATTTTACTGTGTTGCCATATTAGCATGTTTGCATTTTAGAGATGAAGCCATCTTTTCACTATTCTCCCCCAGCCTCTCCCTGCTGATCTACAGGCCAGCTTCAAAGACATAGTCACATAACTCATACACAAACCAGAAATTATGATTTCAAGTGTATGTCTCTCTAATGTCATGCACTGGGGAAATTATGATTTCTTTATTACAACCACAGTCATATATTTGATTAGGTCATAAACATCATTTTTGTGTGCTTCTAGGTCTAAAAATGATTAACTTCCATTGGAGGGGCATTAATCATACTATTTAAAACAGTAATTAATGTTACAGAAAGAACAGCAACTAATGCCATATACTGTCATATATATAATCTGTTATTAATCTTATTTGCATACATTTTTTGCCTTCTAAATATAAATCTCTGCTTAATTACATCTGTGAGAATAGACATCATAGATGTATTTCACGTTTATGTGAGACAGCATAAAGGTCTGAGTAGCCCCATTTCTTGCAAAAGAAAAAAAAAATGATTATTAACATATAAAGAAAAGCCAAAAAATCAGTAATACAGTAATTAACTACAAGACGTCAAGGCTGCCACTTTGGGGCATTAAAAACAAAATCAATCGGGTCATGATTATAGTAAATCTCAATACGCAATCTATGTAAATTCCACTGTATGCATTCTCACCACATACCACATTCACTCTTCTTCATACTCAAACTAAACATACCAAATGTGTAATATTCTTCCATCTGAGAGTGTTTGGAATATAAATTAAAAATTTCCAC
This sequence comes from Percina caprodes, assembly GCA_013375575.1. Taxonomy (NCBI): domain Eukaryota; kingdom Metazoa; phylum Chordata; class Actinopteri; order Perciformes; family Percidae; genus Percina; species Percina caprodes. Next base: position 20,602 of record JABXJD010001663.1, on the reverse strand, counting down.
CGAATCACTACATAGATATCTATTCAATCTCCTACTACCTTTGATTCAAAGAGGCCAGATAATACCTCAATATGCAGGGGTGGCCTATACTTAAAGGCAGCCATCCATGTGAATCCTGCCCATACTTGACAAGCCGCAGAAAGCAAAAGGGATATGTAAGAAAATGGAAGGTGGTCTGAGAGAGAAGGGGGGGGGGGTGCACCACACACATAGCAGATATACTTGGATCATAAGCTTCTAGCCAAATCCATCATGATGAAACTCTCAGGAGGCCTACACTTCTTTCAGGTATACAGGCTTTGATGGCTATCATTTTAAAGGTCTAAACATCTTAATCTTAAAATGTGTGTCTGAAAATGGGAATGGATTTTTTTTTTTTTTTTATGTTAGGGATGAGATACTGGAGAAGTCAAAAAATCCAAGAATCTGGTTGCCTTCGCTGGGTGTATGGGAAATATTCTGAATGTATGGTTAATGCTTCATTTTAATGTCACATATCCAGATGTTGTGTACATGCATTTTCTTTTGGGAAATATTATAAATGTTTGCTTTCTTAAAAAAATAATTAGATTTGAAATGACAAATTATGCTTTCAAAGTAAAAAATGTCCCATTTCAGATTAGAAGTTTAATGATTTGTAAAATGCTTCTCAGATAAGCCTACCGGATAAGCATTAAAAGTTGTGTTGCTCTGCACTTTAGGGGAATTGTAGGCCACGATTTTGGCAAGACTCATGCATCAATAGATAATACATAACAATGTGCAACATGAATTGAAGGGACATGCAGGAGACTCATTATTACGATGGACCACAACTAAGAGGCCACAACACGCATCATTAAGAAAACATACAAATAGACCACAACACGCAACAACAAGAAAACACATGCAAATAAACCACAACGGAAGTGTTGCCAGGGAACACTTGTAAGTGATGCACACGTGCCTCAACCATTGGTGTTTCAATCTGCTGTTCTTCAGTTTTAACAATCGGATCGTTTGTTTAATTATCACAACACATGTCCATTATCAGATCAACGCAAACGTGTGGCAACTGTCTTTTCAGAGTTAAACTTCCCGTTGATCTTATGATGGCCATGTGTTGTGATATTTAAACAAACAATCTGTCAACGGCGAAATAAAAGCCTCTTATTTACGAGACCGGTATGAGAGACCTTCAGCTTACAGCAGGGTCACGGGGCATGACTGTCTGAGTGATGAGCTAGCCGTCGCGCTCCTTTATGGAGCTTTTCAACTCTAAAAACTTTGAAGCAAATTGGCAATTCGGCAACGATTTTTGCAAGACTGCCTATATTCGAAATCTAAACAGTTAATTTCTCACCTAAAACATTCTCAGAAGTGAATTTAGTGATTGTTAAAAATTTTAATTGTTACAATTGAAGAAGAACATAGATTGAAACGCCAATGATTGAGGCACGTGTGCATCACTTAAAAGTGTCCCATGGAAACACTTCCGTTGTAGTGTATTTGCTTGTGTTTTCTTATTGTTGCGTGTTGTGACGTCTCAGGGCCACTGTACATTATTGCCCCACACAGATATAATACCAAACCCTCAGCTATTTACAACACAATTCAATCATTATATGGTGTTTACTTGTTATGGTTTGGCTATCATGGTTTGGGTATATTTGGTATTTTGGTTCTGTCTTGTCTCCTTGTGTTTGTGTCCTAGTTTCCTCCCCGGTCTTGTGTTGTAGTTTCTGTCTTGTGTTTCTCTTGAGTGTCTGTATGTTCTGTTTCCTGTTTTATTTTGATAGTCTGTCTTGTCATTAGTTTTACTTCCGGTGTTTTCCCGCTCTTGTGATTACCTGATGTCTTCCACCTGTTTCCCAGCCCTTTTGTCACCTGCCTCTCGTTTTCTCATTAACAAATGTATTTAGTGTCTGTGCTCCCATTGTCTCTTGTCAGATCCTTTTGTGAGTTTGTGCATTCCAGATGGTGTGTTCCACGTTTCCCTTACTTGTGCTCTGTCCTCCCCTCGTGAGTGTGATCTGTGTCAGTGTTCCTGTCTTTTGGTTTCCTTATTCCTTATTTTTAGGCTTTTTGAGGTTGAATTTTTGTTTTGGCATTTTTGGATCCCTGTGCTTCTGTGGACTCTTTGTGTTAATAAACCTTCGACTACCCCTGCCTGCTTGTCTTCTCTGCTTTGGAGTCCTAATTCCGCTACGTCATAATATTATTTTTGCTTTTAACCATTTTTTTAACATCCAGGAAACATCAAGTTGGCTATTAAATGTTATGGCATATGACATAAAAAGCATAAAGAGAACTTTAAAATAGCATTGGTAATGTATAAAAGTGTAAAACTGTGAGTGACCCAAGAATAAGATTGTTGGTAGTCAACATAATGAATAAAAGTATTTGGAATTGGGTTTCAATTTAAAACATTTTTTAAATATATAAAGTATATTAATGTAATTTCCAAATGTTTTTCTCCCTATTATGACTTTGACCTCTGACCTTTATAGAGAAGCTCATGTGAAAACATAAATGTCCTTACATATTAGATGCATGCAATCATGTGTATAGAAGTGCATTTTTGCAATGTGTGTGTTTTACAGTAAGAGACAAAGAAAGTAGTGATTATCTGCCTCCATACAAGCCAGGCAATTGTATTTGTTGGGGTTATTTTTGGCTATCACATTACCCACACACATAGCAATCATGCTCACATGTACTTACAGTACATGCACTCACACACACACACACACACACACCCCTACCTGTTATGGTACTGTTGAGGCCAAATGCCATTATTCTAATTCAAGATTCAACTGGGCCAGAAGAGGCAGTAGTTGGAAAGCCATACTCTTCAAGCCAGTGACACAGTCTACCTCACACACACAAACACACACACCGACATACGCACATACATGTAAATCCCCATCTCATCCCATCTCATCACCTTGCCCCCAAAACATCCTGAAACTAAATGTATTCATTCATTTATTCATTCATCCAATCATTTTGGACTCTTCACTATTTGAGAGGTGGTAAATAGGCCCATTGTGCTGCAACCTGTGTACCTCAACCCCTCAAGCACTTTGGCCAATTTTTGCTCCCATGCTGTCCCCTTAAGAGGAAAGAGCTGAAATGAAAAGCCTTGTCCTTCTTTCTCCCTCTCCATCCCCTCCACCCCCCACGTCATCATCCTCTTCTCTCCAAAAACAACCCATAATGGGGGACTGGAGGCTGTCTATCTATTTTTCTGCCAAAAGAGGAAAGAGAGAAAGAGAGAGAGAGAGAGTGAGTGAGAGAGAGAGACCAACAGTGAGCTCATCATCATTGATTAGGCCTGTCACCACCAGGTAGGAGGCAGCAATTAGCCTTGGCCAGGCCTGTTCCACTGAGACACACACACACATGCCCACACGTGTTCCCTTACACACACAAGCATAATTACGCAGACACAACAGACACTCATTCAAACACACACCCATACACTTGGGACACCGCCTGAATGAGCGCGGCATCTGTTAGAGAGTGATTTGGCTGCTGAAGTGAAAGAAAGGATGGATGAATGTGAGGCAAGGAGGAAGGAAGCAGTGAAACACTGGCATGGAGGGATGGAGAACGGTAAGGGAAGTCACAGTGAAGGACAGGAGACGCAAAAGAGGGAGAAAAAAAGTTTTTTAAAAAGGTAGATAGAGGAGAGGACAGGTGTGAGACGATGCAGATGGAGGAGAGGAAGGAGTAAGGAAAGTAAGGATGCATGGATGTGGGAAAATGGTTAAACAAGTAGAGAAATTAGTAAAGATGAAGGAAGTAGTAATGAAAGCATTGAAGAAAGGAAAGGAGAAGAGGAACCAGGAAAATGAAAGCGGGATTAAAAACAAGAGTGTGGCTGCTTAGATTGATAGTTTGTGTTGGGACAAAAGAGAAAGAGGATGGAACAAGGCAAAAGGAACATGAGGGATGAGGAAGTGGAAAAAGAGGTGGGGCAGTAATGCTGGTGAAAGAAGAAAGGAGGGATGGTGGAGAAGGAGGGGAGGGGGACAGATGGAGTGAGGAAAGCATGCATGGAGCAAAAGACAAGAGGAGATGAGGGGTGGGGAGAGAAGGGGAGGGAAGAGCGGGATGCTGAGATGGACGGGGGAGAGGAGATTGGTTGTTTGGTTTTGATAGCATGTGCCAAATCGATTGTGGCTGACTAATCCAGTTAGTTATGGCAGAGGCATGCAGAAAAGGCGCTTATGGGGGTGTTAGGTTATAGTGTAAGGGTCTGTGTGTGTGTAAGTGTGTGTGTAAGTGTGTGTGTGTGTGTAAGTGTGTTGGGCTGTTTGCACTTGTGTGTGTGTGGTGTATATTTCCTGCCCTGTGTGTCTGCATGTGTGTCTGTGTAAAGCATGTCCAAAGCTGACACTAGGAAAGCTACTTCCATGCTGAGAGACTTCGGTCTTGGAGAAAGAAACAACATAGCACACACTAGTTAGAATTCACTCATATTTTCACAGTACATACACACAAACGTTAAGTATAAAATTGCATTTCCTAGAAATTAAAGGATGATTATGACAACAATAAGAAAGACTAACTTTAATATGCTGTGTAGATTCGTTTGTATTAATTTGATTATTTTAAGTACAAGTTGTGAAGCACACACAGATGAGGACAGATGGACTCTGTTGGCAAATATAAGCAGTTACAAAGGGGGTTTATTCGGCTGAAAGTGGAGCTGTTAGTATTTTACTAGCCATTTCAGTCTACTTCTTAGAAAAATGGCACACAACAAAAATTCCCTTTCTCCTCATGTAAAGACATTGTCAAAAATTATTGTTATGGCCACAGTCATAACAGCAGCAGCACTATAGGGCTCTCAACATGCTCTGGGCCCTTACCCCCAATTTTCACCGGTTGCAGAATGTTTGCGGCTTCGCTCTGGAACGCCAGCGGAGTCATTAGGTTTTCATTAATGTCAACGTGTGTATTTCCACCGACTGCGGAACGGCTGCACTCTGACTCCGGCAAAGCTGTGGCAGGCCGCAGCCCTCCCGAGTAGATACACAGAGCTTTTATTTTTGCCAGACGGCAGAGAGCTCCGCAGCAATTCAGCACACTGCAGGGACAGGAAGTTGAGCACAGAAAAAAATTAAATATCCGTTTTATTTTCAAAATAAAATACACCATGCTCACGGCGAATTGTATTTCCCTGCACTACACTTTTGAAAACACAGCACAGAGTTGTTTCCTCTCTATTCCTCTGGATGGAAACAAACTGTTGTTGGTTTCGTAGGTTCTATTCTACATTAATTCCTGAAATATCGTGGGTCCTCGAGACTTCAGCTGTCAGTCACAGACGCAGTCGTTCTGCAACAAATCTAGACCTGGTGATTATTGATGGACGGCGGAGCACCGAGCCGACACGCAGCAGAGCCAATGCGCAGCCGTTCTGCAGTTGGTGAATATCCAGGGTTAGCCTGCTCTTTACAATGAACCACTTATGTAAAGAAGGAACGCTAGCATGTTAAATCACTTCATTTAATGCCTGCATTTACTTCTCCTTAGAGGGCCAAAATTCTCCCAGGCCCGATAAATGCTGCTGCTGACCGTATTTCTGATTAGGGGCTGGGGGCGGAGGAAAGGGTTTGACGCTCATTTTTCACAAACAATTTTTCCATTTTTCTTCACAGGCAGACAGTTGGCATTAGATTAGGGCAGGCCTAACAGAGGCAGGGCCGCTAGCAAATTGTGTGGCTTGAAGGGCAAATGCCCCTCTGAATTTATCAACTTATGGCTCTAGTGAGCTGCGAGGGATGGTGATGACCTTAAGATACCCTCGTAAGGATGCCTTTTACCATCACTCCATGCTACACTCAGAGGCTCTTTACAGGGCCATAGGCCACAAGTCTGAATGAGCACAGTGTTTTTTTGAATTTTCATTTTTAATAAATTGGTAAGTAAATTGGCTACAAAAAGCTGTGGTTATCTAATGTTTCTTTAGGACTGTGCTACTAAACTGTATACACAGTTTCTACACAGTTCTATACATACATAATTACATTACCAGTACACACAAAATAGTACCTTATCAGTTTTTACTATTACTGCACTATGATAAAGCTTCTTCTGGCCGCTAATTTCTCAAACGCTCCCATGTCATATGGTTTGGAGGACTTCTTTTTTATTTTTTTAAATACAATTTTGATAATAAAAGCAACAGACATACTATAGTTTGAAAAGTGTCACTGTTTGGCTCAGTAGTATTAGCATTATTATAATAAGTAATGAAGGCCTACTTAGAAGATGAAACAAAGTTTGGATACATAGAGAATGGCAGAGACTAGTGTACACACAACATGCACACTGTCATGTGTAACAGTGTGTAAAGCAGAAGTGTGTTTTCCCCAGACTAACCCTCACCATCACTCACCCTCTGCGACAACTCCATACAAAGAACTGTTGTTCCGTCAGGATCATAACTCAACTAGAAGTACAGATACAGTGGAAACACATTATTTTAAAGCTGTTCCAAAATATACTGCACTACAGTGCTGCCTTGACTGTAAGGACTTATGTATGGTTACATGCAATGCAGTTGAATGAATACATTGTGCCTTAAAACCATCCAGTAAATGTGGCCTGAAAGTGGACACACACACACACACACACACAGCACAAGCAGGGGACCATTAAAGTAAGCAGGGGAAACGTTTCCTGTAATTTTGTGCAGCTTTAGTACAGGTTATGTTAAATGTTACATTTTTTTTTAACATACTGCAAAGCACACAGTCTACTTCATACTCACACAGGAAGGTACATCTTTAGGATTCTATATTCTATTCACCTCATCATGGTAAAAATTGCCCAATTATCTGACACCAATAAAATAAGAATTATTTGTTCTGGATAATAAGTAGAAATCTAGTAAACATTCTGTGTTGTGTGATTTAGTTTGCTTATTAGCTAGATGGCACATTTAAAAATAAAATTTCCCCAGTCCATATATTAACACTAGAACAACTCCATGACCAATTATTGCATTGTTAGGGTAATACACAGATTACTATTGACATATTACATGGGTATGATTTAATACTCTTACAGAGTCATTTATTCTTACTGTAATTATCATACAATCTAGATAATCAAAATGCCCGTTGGAAGTAGTGAAAGGTCACCCTTACTAATGCCTACTAAATGAAAAATGAGGCATTTCAATATATGCTAATGTTATAAACAGCAGCAGCCAACCACCAATGTGAGGCGCTGGCCACGTCTCACTTTATCATATGAGCTTTACTGTCATTTTGTAACTGTAGAAAGAGGCTTTGGACTGAAAATTGAGTAATAAATGTTTTCACCGGCAGCGTACATCGGCCAAAAAATATGGAGGCTATCAGGCTGACAGCTGGCGTTATTTTCTGAATGTAGTCCATACAAAAGTTTTTTGTGTTTTTTCCATGTATTTATTTTATAAGTCCCTAGTCGATTTCTTGAAGGGGAGTTGACTTAAAGCATGAAGGAGGGCCTCAATCAAACCAGCAATAGCTGCCTTTTGTCAGTTAGTCATCTTTCACAATAACAAAAACATCATCCCCCAACCTGACAATCTTAGCTCTCATTAATATAAACATATACAGTCTAATATTAGCATGTAAATGAGATTTACACCTTTGATTTATGAGCAGAATGGGTGTGTTTGACACAGTTTTGGTAAAACTGACAGTGTTGTGCAAGTTACTTCCAAAATGCAATACAGTATATGGCGCTTGCCCACTGCTAGTACCAGCTCTGCGTGGGTCGGCTTGGCTTGGCTTGACCGCGGTGCCCTGTCCTCCATTTTCCATTGCAGATTTAGTACCGCTTTATCATGCATGAGGCTAGTGTGGCTGGTCGTCATATCAACTATGCAGGAAACTGCTGTGACCTAGCGCGTGCACACACTCACTGTTCAGGACACCCTCGTCTGTCGCTAGCAATGGTGACGCAGTGAATAGTGACGATTCTCTCCAACAGTAGTCAGCAGGTTTTCACGTCACCTTTTGGTATCGCCTCAGCTCACTTGGAACCTCGATGGGGCTGAAACTAAAAAAAGTACCCGTAAGCTAGTACCAGGTAATCTTTTTTATAAGGGAAAAACAAAAAAGACGAGTAGACTCAAGGCGAGTTGAGCAGGTACCATGTAATGGAAAAACACAGAGAGAGGACTAGTTACTGTCATTCGAGAGTAATTAGTTATATTACACTATCCCTCTCTCTCAATTGTAATGCTTTACACTAAGTTTGGGTTACTTTTGAGTTACTTTCAACAAAATAACAGTAGAAGTAGGCTGTGAATTGGCAGAGTAAAAGGAATACATTATTGTAAATGCATTACTCTTGTAAAGTATTACTCCCAACACTAAAAACTCATAAGACTGTTAAGCTCGTAATAACACTGCAAATATTAAATAGCAGGTGTTCTGATTAACAGTGAATACTGATTAGGTCTCCAATTACAATCTGATATTTTGTAATTTATTCTTAACATCTGAAAATTGCTGTCAATCAAAATGAAACAAATGTTACAGCAATAAGCCATACTCGTGCCAACAAAAACAAACTAGACAGAAATTGCCTGACTGATTTCAGCCATTTTCCTGCAAGTTAAAAAAAAGAAAAATATTACAAATTAACTATTATTTTAATATATAGGCTCAAGTCCCCTTCCACAGCTTAGGTGGCAATCTTCCAGCACCAGCATTTACTGATGCAAAACTATCTCCTCCATGTTTGAATGTTGATGGTAATAATATCCCTAAGAATAAACTTAACCATTCATGTATGCAATTCATAAAGCACACCCTGAAGACTCCTTTAAAAGGTGTATTCAGTTTGATCCATGAGATCTTTTTTTGCCTGTGGCAGTTTGTATTATTTTAGCATTTGATGAATGGAAATCGGTCACACATTTGAAAGTGCTAAATGAAGTCATGCATGGTGGGTCTCTCACTTTACACTATATAGGACATAGAGTCTAATGGAATTTGCCTCAAACACTTTCTGAGTCTAATCAATGGAATCTGTACTTTCAATACTGTTTGCATTATGCCGTTTAAATTGAAATACTGTAGCTTTATTTAAGTCAGAGCCATTAATCAAAAGGTTTGGACATGTAGAAGTCTGGAGATATTTTGATGGTGTGACTATATCACATTGAATCATATGTGTGATTTACAACCTGTGGGCCGGGCCAATATTTTTTCGCCGCTATCCTCGGGCCGGCTCAGGCCCTTGATCAAGCATTTGTGTTTTTTTTTATCATTACTTTATCAACCTAATTTGTTGGGGAGAAAGCTATGCCTCTCCAGCTTCTCTGGTAGATCTGGGTAAATGTCTTGCACTGATTTGAGTGAGAGATAAACTGTGCAACATTGTGGCTTCCCCATCTGCAGCTCTGTTGTTGGCCAGTGCTTCAGCATGCAGACCGTGGCGAAGGACAGTATTAATTAGATGATCGAGACAAGAAAGTCTCCAGGGATTTGATTATGTTGCTGTCTAATCTGTCACCCACACTATTCGGCTGAGGGAGCTATAGGTCGAGGTTGTTTTTTTTTTACGTTTGTTCATTCGGATCCATTTGCAATCCATTCCATTCTGAATAACCAAACAGCGCAGTTCATATGCTTTGTCTTTGTTTTATTGTTCATTAAGATCATTCTAAACAGATTTCTGTAGTTTAAACAACTCGGAATTGTAGCTGAGAATGTCAGTTATTAATGGGCTCTAAATCAGGCTCAGGCACAATGTGCACTTGCACTTTTGGGCTACATCTGAGCTCTACCGGGGATGTATGATCTCTCCAGTGTGTCTTCCCTAAGATTCTTCCAGGTTAGGAAATACCTCCACAGAGTGCATCAGGGAGGAATACTGACCAAATGCCTCAGTCTTGCCCTTAGGCCCTGGCCCTACTCTGACCCTATCCTAAAAGTTGAGTCCAGTCACACCTCATTTTGACCAATTACATCTATGATCTGCTTTTTTCATCATATGGCCACTACCCAAACTTCCCATACACAAACAGTAAGCACATTGACTTCAGGATCATTCCTCACCACACTGGTCCTGCACAATAACCACAAGACTGCAATTGCTGTCCTATTTACCTCACTCTCTATATCAGTCAGGAAGAGACTCTGGTACAGAGTGAAAAATGGGCCTTGCAGCCCACGTCCACACAAGATGGTGGCAACAAGGAACGTGGATTGAGATGAAAAATGCTGATCCATCCACTACAATAGGCACCCCAAATATTACAAATAAATAATTTACTGAAGAACTATCTTATCTATTGTTCTACACTTTAGTACTACACCTTAGTAACTTGCCCAGCCACTCCCTACAGAAAGGACCTAACGAGGCAAACCTGCATGCATTCTCCCTGATTAGGCTAGTGAGCAGCTGATCTACTCCCCACATCAGAGGCAGAGCCACAGCAAAACACCACAAACCCATACACCTACTAAACAGGCCTATGTCAAATAATAAAGTAACAAACCAAAACAATAAAATTAAGAATTAAGCAGACAAAGAACAGTATTAATTTTGGGAACAGGGCCTAGTGAAAAGGGAGAAAGGCAGCCTTTTCACAGACAGTTAAAAACTGGCAGTAACTCAACCTCAACCCAGAGAGAATAATACACCTTTACAAAGAACCATAGAACAGGTCCATAACCAGTGGAAGAGTCTAACACACACCGAACAATGGTGTCAATTGATTTAGTGCTGAGTATAGATGACTGAAAGGCCTATTTCTTCAGTTCACCATTTACCATGTCTGTTCCGTAGCCATCTGATCCAACACACCAGGCAATAATACAAGTTTAATCTTAGGTGGTGACATTATTGTAGAGGAAAGAACCATTGAATGCTTAAAATATGATGATTAATGCAATCATTCCTCAAATAGAAGTGCAACAACAAAGATGGTAGATTTAGTGTTCACTGTTGTCTCATCGGTAGTGTGACTACTGAATGCTTATAGTAGAATTACTATGTAGAATCCAGAGGTGGAGTATTTACAAGGACCCTGCAACACACATTAGCTCTGAGGTGACCTTCCTACATTGGACAAACTCCAACACTAAGAGCTCAGCTGGGGCCTTGTAAGTATCCTCGCCACCTGCTCATTAACTCTCACTCTGAAAAGCTCCAGAAAAAAATAGTGTTCAACCTTTATCCAAAAGTCAGAGATGAGCATAACTACAGTATATGCAGTTGGCACCACGCCAAAAGCCTTAACAGCTGATCAAGAGCCATTAAGCCTTTAAACAGTACGAACAAAAAAAGTGAATACAGATGAAAAGAAGAAGATAATAGATACAGAAAAATGCACCAAACATAAAATAAAACACATTTAAGGAAAGTCATGAAATACGGTATACAGTTCTTGTACAAGCTCAGAAAGAAAGAAAAAATATAATATATAAAATATATGCCAGTTGCATTGTAAATCCCAGATCACCGACTGTGTGTGTAATGCGTAATACTTACTCATGTCCAGTCCAATCTTTGTTATTAAATGTATGAAATTACATCAGAGCTACCTGGATGTAATGTAGAAAACTGTGATCTTTTGGAAATCAATGTGATTACTGTAATCAACTAAATCAAGCCATTCCAATGGACCTGTGGGAACTGAGTGAGCCAAACGTCTGAGTTCTTATGTGACTATATGATTAGGGGAGCGTGGACCGCAGTAGCAAAGCTACGCAGTTCACACAGCAGGGATATGGAACCCTATTGTTTTTCTTCTAAGGATTCTTCTTCATTATTCTTCTCCGAGTAAAACTCACGCTAATGCCCAAACCGTACATGGTGGCGGTGTGTCATTTTCAAGACTGGTTAAAAACCAAGACCTCAGACGCAAAAATTGACCCACTTCCATCACTAGGTGGCGCTATAGCAGAAAAACCCGCGTTTGGCCCTATGACTACCAAACTGTACATCGGACATTTATAAAACATATGTCCACACGTTCCCTGCATCCAACTGAATCTCGTGATATAGGCCCCGCCCATTTCCGCCTAGATTTTTTCCTGTGAAAATCGCAATTTTTCAAAAAAACAACTTTTTCAAACGCCTTCTAGACCATGCAATGGATCTGCACGAAACTTGGCACATATCATCTCCAGACCAACCTGACAAAAAGTTGCATAACATTTTTTTATAGAATAAAAATTACGCACAAACAAATTTTTGTAGCTATGAAAACACCAACTTTGCCATATCTCTGTCAAAATAAATGCTGTTGAAGAAAAAGTTTAGATTATTCATTGGTATGACCCTCCAAGGCTCAAAAACTAATTTCACGAACATTGGCCACTAGGGGGCGCTACAAATACAAAAAGTTTAAATGAACTGTTCATCCGATTTTTACAAAATTTGATAGGTACCATCTAGGGCCACTCCTGAGGTGCCCCTTACAGTGGGGTAGTGTTTGGTTTAAACATTTACAGGAATTACAGGAAATTAACAGGGTAGATGTACAATGGGTAGCTGACCTGACATACCAAATATTACACCACTAGGTGTTGCTACATTGTCGTCAAACGTGTTTTTGCCTATAACTCCCACAATATGCAATACACATTAAAAATATTTACATCCATGTATTCACTGAATCAAGCCAAGTCAATTGAGAAAGGTCACACCCATTTCTGCTTAAAGTTTTTTTTCTTAAAGCTCGAAACCTACTTTTTCAAACTCGTACTAGGCCGCGCGACAGATCTGCATGAAACCTGGTATATACCATCTCCAGCTGGCCCGGGACAAAAAATTGTACAAAGTACAAAATTTTGCTACGTCAACGTATGCACATTTGACAACCAAACACATTTTCTGTAGCAAGCTATCAAACACATATCATATCATATCTCGGCCAACTTAAATGCTATCAATACATAACTTGTGAGCAGTGTTTATCATGCCTCCCTGATGGTCTGTGCCAAATATCGTAAAGATAGTCCATTAGGGGGCACTATAATCAACGTTTATTGGGTTTGTCAAAAAAAGCAATGCATTTAAATGGGAAAATTGCAATATCTCATCCCCAATAAAGGCTATAAACACAAAACCTGTGATGATTATTTGTCATGTTGCTTGGAGAATCTGTACAAAGATCGGCCATTAGGGGGCGCTATAACCACTGTTAATTGGTTTTGTCAAAAAACTCAATCAATTTAAATGGGAAATTTGCAATTGCAATATCTCTGCCACGGTATATGCTATCAACATGAAACCTGTAATGATTGTTTAGCATACCACTCAGAGACTCTGGACCAAATTTGGTAAATATAGGCCATTAGGGGGCACTATAATCAACGTAGACCATTTTGGGCCATTTAATCCCTGCTGAGGTCGAGTGCGTCGTATATGACGATAAACGGCACTTCTGGTTCATAACTTTGTAACTTAATAATATAACTAGTAGAACCATACTGTCTTTTGGAGCTAAACGCTAACAGTGGCCCCGTTCTGGTGATGTCTCGTTTGTCTTCCTATCCCTTTCAGAAGGTTTTGTATCTAGCCTAGAAACCCACAGTTTTTCGGGGTCATTGTGCAATTAATCCATATTGTTACATGCACCTCTCGATATTTCATGACATTTGCCTCACCGTAGTTTCGCTTTGGGTTCCACTTTTGTGCGCTCCCCGGATCGTTGGGGCCGACTTGCACAGGGAGGCTGGGACCCCGTCATAACTGCTTGCAGTTCTAGTTTCCTTTGCTTTTGCTGTTCAAGCTGTTATGGCTGCATTAAATTATGAACTCTCTTTCATAACCTCGGGTATTGCAGAGCTTAGCAAAGCCAGGGCTGATTCAATTCACAACATATAAAAAACCTGGGGCAGGGGCGTGTAATCAATGGATACTTTTCATGTTACATGTCCTGAGGACTTTGTTGTGTCAAATGCAATCAAAAGTGTCAAAACCTGTAAAACTTCCTCTCAGCTTGTGTGTACAGGATGTGTGAGCATGTGTGCACCTTATCTTGCCACTCAATATCCACACTATCGCTCAGTGCTCTCTGAACAACAAATGGAAGCAACCACCGTGGTGTAAATCCAATTTTCAACATGCAGTAGGTGTTATTGTGTGCCTCATGTCAATCTCTGCGCATTCCATTTACATCATTATCATTTATACATTACTTATAGTTATACTACTAATAATTAATTTCAAGAAGCAGTTTTTTATTAGTGCTAGATATTCTCATCTACCCTATCTTAAACAACATTCTTTTTCCAACATAATTTACTGCACTACGGAGTATGTCAAACTCTAGGCTTATTTGATACATGTCCACATTTACATATGCTCCTTTCAATTAGCAACGTCTAATCTTATTCATTCTCTTATATTGCCACAGATGTTATTTACATCACTTCTTTATGCCTTCCTAATAGACAGACCCACGGATCAACATCAATATGTCATTATTATTGTAAGTTTCCTTTAATTTAGCATTAGGTTATACCAAGTATATACATTTAATGTGTACAGTTAGTCAATTAATCCAACTAAACAATTTCCCGTAATATATCGACGGTCCTTATGCTAGTCATAGAAAAATATTGCTAGTTACAAAGTGTATCTTAACCACTCTACTCTCTTTAGACATGAGAATAAGAAAAATGATTAAATGTATCTCCTTTTTTTGTACTTGCTAATGGCATTACATCTCTTTGTTATGCCTCACTGGGGCAGACAGCAGTCCCTCAGTAATTAAGTACAAACGCTAGAGAGAGAAAGAGAGTGAGAGAGGCAGAGGAAGAGAAAGAGGCAGGCTCAGCTGGTTCCCTAAACATAAAAACAGGTCTAATTAACAGCGTTGACTTCACACATGAGATTGACTCAAAGGGGAGTAAATTGCAGGCAATTACTCATGCAGCAGAATAGCATTTATAGACAATTCATTTGGAAACTTGTGCCAATTTATTCCTTTTAATACCAAGCAGATTCTTGACAAAGCAAAGTTGAAATATCATCATTTTTAGAAAATGTATCAGGTATAATATTATTGATATCAATATTAGTGATATTTCTTCTCAGCACATGTCATGATCAGACCAAATCTCAACATGTATATGCTCTCTGAACAGAATAGGTTATGGGAAATGTGTTTAAGTTATTTTATGACATGTAGGTAATGAATGCTACATAATCCACATTCATATTTCTCCCTCCTACAACCAAGTGTACCTACTGTTATTTCTCCAAAAATGTAGGCCAATCATCACCCCTTATTCTGGCTTTGTATAGATTGGTTCCAGTTTCACAATAGGGAAGTTACCTGGTGTGTGGATAGTGCTTTGTCATCAGGTTTGTCTGACAAGAGATGGAACAAAAAACCTACACCGTCTTTCTCCCTTCCTCTTTTCTTTTCACAGTGAGGCGTGATAAATGGCGAGTCAGCGTCCCACCAGAGAATAATATAACACCAGTATTTGCTGTCTGTCCATGCTTCCTGTCTCTATCTCTGCCAGTATTTTACACTTGTCTCTCCTATTTTTCATTTTCAGTCCTCGCAGACACTCTCCACCTAAACACACACACACACACACACACACACACACACACACACACACACACACACACACACACACACACACACACACACACACACCCCTACCTCCCACCCCTTCCCACCCATCTTAACCCTATCTCTCTCTTCTGTCTGGAACACTCTCCTCTTCTTCATACCTCCCTTTCCCTCGCTCTCTTCATTATCTTCCCTCACCCTCCTCCCCCACAGAGAAGAGAGAAGCCAACATTATTCTAGCAGAGGAGCAGGTGAGGGTTAAAAGGCGACCGCAGCCTAGTCTTCCAGGAATTAAAGGGAAAGAGCTTGTGGAAGCAGGGGGATAAAGACGGGGCCTGTTTAAAATTCTGACACCTCTCTGCTATAAAGTAGGATTTCTGAGCCACTTGGGGCACAGGGAGGAGGAAAAGAGACTTAAGCAGATGCAGAGGGTAAATGCAAGGCTTTGTTATTTCTGACAAGCCCACAGAATGGAAATGTCATTAACTGACTGTAAATATTCAAACTCCATCTCTCTCTCGCTTTCACTCTCTGATGGAGGTTTTTTCAATGTTGGTTTGTCTTTAGGCATATGCATAGATAATCCACATTGTGTTCAGAAAAGAAATTCTCAGAGACATATCAATAATTCAGGTGTATAGGTAGATAAAAAAAAGAACGGCGCACGTAAGTCTCCCCACGTAGAATTATTCATTTCCATGCATTTTGTAAGTGTGAGCCTTTTTGAATTATAAAACTTTGAAATGGGAACAATGTTTTGCATAGTATAGATGATGCAGTGTATGAACAATGTAAGTTTGTATGTGTGTAGGCAACTGTATTACATTATGCTGAAACGGCTTCATAAGAATTTTTTTAGTAACTTGAAGACTGTAAGGGTTAAACTTTCCACCCCTAAGTGTATAGTGTGGCCTTTGACTGTAGTGTTTTTGCAGATTCAATAACTGCAGCACACACAAGTTGCTGAAAGGTTCTGATGATATATATATATATATATATATTTTGCTTGTCTAGCTTTGCATATTCAGACAAGGCAATGTGATAGAAAGACTAGAAGTACCCCAAAGATGGAGAAAGATAGCAGGAAATACAAACAATCTCATAGAGAGTTAAAGGAGTAAGAGTCCATGACCAAGAGAAGAGACATTTAGAGTAGGTATTGTCAAACCAGACACAAAAGACAACCCAAGCAGATGACAACATTTTCAGCCAACATCTTCAAGGACAAATGGAATAGTGCTGGCAGCCACTGAACACCTAAGGGCATCCAGCAGAATCACTCTCTACCAACAACATATATTTGTCATTTAGCCGTTGGCAATTCAGTCCCCTCGAGACATTTGGAATGCCTCATCAAATGATGCCGATGTTCCCTTTCGCTGGTTTTGTGTTGAGTGCCCAAAAGCTGCAAGGCACATTCATCTTTGGAATAACCCAATCTCTTTCTTTCTTCCCTTGTGGGTATGTTGAGAGGCCTGCTGATGTGGGTTATTTGTCCCCTCATGCTGAACACATGGAGTAAGTGTATTTGGGTTGATGTTGTTGCAGTTTACTATACACTATTGTAGCCGATTGGAAGCCTTAAAACCAAAAATAAATTACATGTTTCTTATGTTGCTTGCTAATATGGTGCTGGCATGCTGTATAGACATGCTAGCTTCATGGCTTTAAGGATGGAAATCGGTCAGTCCACTGTTTCGGTCTGGACTGAAATATCTCAAAAAATAGATTATGCTTTGGTAAGACATTGTGTGCGGAGATCCATGGTCGCCAGAAGTTGAACTCCTACTGACTGTGGGGATGCCCTGACTTTGCCTCTGGCATCACCAGCATGTTGACATTCTTGGCTTACTTACAGTAAAATATCTCAACAACCATTGAATAGATTTCCACAAATACCCATGGTACCCAAAGAAATGGTAATGACTTCAGAGACTTCCTGACTTTTCTCTAGCGCCATCAGCAGGTCATCGCAAGGTATCACTAATCCAGTGAAATATCCTAACATCTACAAGAAGGATTGGCAAAAAAGAATTTTGTTCAGATTTCTAGATAATGTATCATATTGACTTTTCCTCTAAAACACACTTGAAAATACATGCTTTCCTCGCCTAAATGTTTTACACTGAAAAAGTGCAACAGTCCCCATATACTTTGGCCCTCTGGGATGTGCCAGAGGTCATTGGGAAGTTAACACTCAATTTTTTGTTCTAAGTGTCAGTGTGATTCTAGGTCTTACTGACACAGAGCTAAAGAGGTTAGAATGGAGAATTTCTATTTCCATCCAAGTAAAGCTTCTGTAAAATGATTCAAAAACACTAGACTGATTGGCTAACATGACCCGTCAGACGCCCTTAGACGTCTGAGAATCTGCCGGTGTGCTCAGTAACACTGTGGCAGACCCGGGGGAGAAGAGAGAAGCGAGCAAATCCCAGAAATTATGAACTGTTTAGCTTTCTTTCCGTTGAAACTCGGCCAGAAACTACAAGATTGTGAGGGGACAAGCTCGTTTTGGATAAAATGGCTTGGATATCCTAATGCCTTGGATTGTTGGCGACGCAGAATCTTTCTGTATTTCTTTACTTCATAATAGGATTATAACTATAACTAAGTCATCTCATGCTTTGTGTGGGCTTCATCGAATCATGAGACTTTAAGCTTTCAAATGGTGTGCTGCATGAGCGTGTTTATGAAGATTTAAAGCTTGCAATTTATGAGTGGAGAAAACATTTTCTCTTAAGTGGAGAGAGGTTGATATGTGTGTATTTGGGTGCAATTTCTGAATAACCACTGGTTTGATAGCCTTTCAATTTGGTGCACCAATCCAAGTTCCCCTCAGAATAAAGTGACATAACTTTGGTGATCTCCTAACTTTTCTTTCAGCGCCATCAGCTCAAAATCTTAAATTGTCCAATACTTTGGTTTACGAAATACCTGTAAAACTAATGACATTCCCTTCAGCTTCAGCTGTACTTTGTGTTAAGTGCTGATTGGCAAATTTTACTTGCAACCATAGACCCATACATTCTTACAGTGTTAAGTAGACAACAGGGAGCTAAAATACAACATGGTGAAACACCAATCAATACTGTGAATATAAATAAATTAAGGTGAAAAGAAGATCCTACCTGTTAAAGACATTCTAAATATACAGCATAAACAATCAATACGCAGAGTGCAAAATGGGATATTAAAGTTACTTTGCTGCTTTTTGAAGCTGATCCAGGATAATGATTATGCCTTATAGAAATTGATCTTTCCAAACCAAGTGAATGTGTCAATCTTACACTCAAGGATTAAAATACTTATGTACATGCAACATGCAGACAAACAATTGTAATGGAATAGGCATGCTCATTATCTAACTATTTAAAGCCAGAGATATCCATTCTACACACTGCAATTCTGTGCAGGCAGCTCGTTATTAAGAATGGAACATCAATAGCATGCATGACTTCTTTTATGAGCCTTGCACACAGTTAAATTGGTGACATTTGGCCTTTAATGGGCTGGCTGAAAACTCATATCCTTTCTAACTACTGAATAAGGACTTCTAATGAACACCCAACCGGCTAAGAGAGTTAGTGGCGGTACTCACTGAACTGAGAAACCAGGAAAAGCAATTATCAAGGTTCCCATACAGCACTGATCGAGGATTGCTGCCCAGAGCAATGTTTTTAACCTTGCTTTTAGAACCCTGGTTTTAATGCAGCAGCCTTGCAGCAGTTTTCATTATTAAACAAATACCAGTACACTTTTTCAGGGACATTTACATTCCTAAATTTGATCCTCAAAAGAAAAAAATAAAAATAAAAAAAGGGCTAGGCTTATCATAAGTTACCATGCAGCAGTTTTGAGAGCTTAATCACAGCCTAACCAACCAAACCTCTAGATCAGCTCATTCACGATGATCTGATAGGCCACATGGCACCAACTCACTGACCCAGCCAGCTGTAAACTCACTGAGGGGGAACATATACCACATGTTTTTATACTTCAGCATCACTTTTCATTCTTTCATTTTCTTTAGCACAGCAACTGTGCTATTGATCTACAAGCGAGGTGATTGGATGTTGCGATTAATGGCCGCAGATTAAATAAGTATTCCTCTGAGGTCCATTCCTTGAAATGCTACTAGATTACCTTCCACCAGAGCTTATCATCAGTGTGAGTGATACAGGGGCTGGAGTACTGAACAAATGACGGCCCATGAGTCACAAGAGAACTGTGTAAGTCTAGAGGTAAGGGAATTTTGTAAAGAGCAGAGTCTCCATTTCTCTTTTTCTGTCATTTATTCATTCTCTCATTCTCCCTCGTATACTCTTCCTGTCCTGCATCCTCACTCCCTCTCTTTACTCACCCCTCCTTTTGCTCTAGCTCGTCCTCAATTATTTTCAGACTGCCAGGCAAGGCACTGCGGGGGCACAGGGGACCATTTGGACTTAGTACATTAAAGAATTCATGATTTGAAACCACCACAGCCCACCCTGACGACTCTATGATATGACTTTTCAGTGCCTGAAGCTGCTTCCTTCTTTCCTCTTTTTCTACCATACGGGCTTTCATTCCCCCCAACGACTGACATTGATCTATCCTTGAGTCGTTTAGCTCCAGGACTCCCATACCTTAAACTTCCGACTTCTGACCATTAAAAGAAACAGAGCGTCCGATATTTATAAATCTGTCCGTAATGATTTCCTTGTCTGTTTCTCATGTCATCATCTGTAAATTGGCTTGTTGGTATGAGGCACATGTAGGGACAGATATGACAGCAGACTGCTGAAAAAGAGATGGAATGTCTCACTGTAACACATGGAATCAATCTATAAAGAAAGTGGGGACATTGTTAAAGAGAAAAAGGCACAAGGACACAACATCAAGTAAAGTGTGTCTTGTGTATTTGCAAAATTGTCCAAAGAATTGGCTACTAATCATAAATAAGAATGCAGACTACAGTTAAATATTTGCTAAATTAATACAGTTTTTTTGGAATTGGCAGTATGCCAAAAGATTTTCTTGAATTGTTTGAATGGACCAATATCATATGCTTCCCCAATGGGC